>JAVKLA010000090.1:1336230-1371305 GCA_034782735.1 Sagittarius serpentarius | reverse complement strand
GGCCCAGGTTGCCCAGAGAGGTGGTAGAAGCCCCATCCCTGGGAACACCCAAGGCCAGGCTGGACGGGGCTCTGAGCGACCTGAGCTAGCTGAACGTGTCCCTGCTCACCGCGGCGGGGTTGGACTAGATGGCCTTTTGACGGCCCCTTCCGACCCAAGCCCTTCTGTGATTCTGTGTGGTTTTTAGCGCAGTGCGTGTTGTTTTCAGTGTATGTTTTGATCATCTCACTTTAAATGGCCAGAAAATGAGGTGCATTTATGAGGCTTCTGGATTAATTTAAGGAATTTAGACCTATGCCGTCATCCTACTTATTCTTCAAGTAGCTTTTCAACCCATTTGCCAGTTTTAACCAAATTTGAGAAATTTGCAGAGATGTAATAATACTATATTGTCTTTTAACATAAAACATGTTAATTTCAGTCCTAGATTGATTTAGATATGTGGTAGTTGGCTCAGAAGCTTACAACGAATTTCCATTTTAACACTGGAAAATAATTTAATTTTAAACTTTCTTGAATGTAGTGGAATGCTTTACTTTTTTTTTACCACCCCCACCCCCTGCATTGGGATGCAGAGGAAACAGAACTTCATTTTAGAATATTTATAGGGAAAAAATCTTTCTTGCACTAAATTTTGGAATACCTGAATAAGGAAAACTGAAATACTCTCACTGACCTGAGTATAATGTTTCCTGTAGCTAGAAGCATAAGGAAAACCCAGTTCAAGTTTCCACATGTCTAATGCTTGGGAATCTTGATCTAACAGCTTTTTATCAACTGAATATGGCTTTGCCTAATTGCTGTCTTGTGTTACAGATTGGTGCTGTTCCTTTAGCTGCTTTAGGAGCTCCTGCTCTTGATCCTGCCCTAGCTGCTCTGGGGCTTCCTGGAGCAAACTTAAACTCTCAGGTATGTCACACATTCTAAAATTATCTTTATTGTCCCTAGCACATAAGTAGTTTGACTACCATACGTGATGCTGTTAGTGTTCACCAGTATATTAAATAACAAGCTGAAGATCTGGAAATACTATACCTAAGTTTGAAGGACCGTTACAAAATAGTACTTTTAATTAAAGGCTTGGCTCAGTGTAGTCTGCACAGGCTTCTGGTTCTTTAAACTTCTTAGAATTGCTATAGGATGCCATCTTTGTTTCTTGGCATAGCAGTTTTATATATGAACCCTTTTATTTTGCTACCCTCTTTTCTGTTTTAACAGTAATTTTCATTTATATTAGTTTAACAGCCACTGTCTGAAAAATTCAGTGATTGATTTTTTTCTGAGCACCTGTTCAGAATAAATAGTATCTGTAGGAGTATCAAATTAAATGCCAGAAGGACCTAAAAAATAATTTGGGACTAGTAATGAAATATTTCAAATACGTGTCATTATCAAGCTATAAACCTGTCTTGTACTTACAGTAAAAAAAATTGTTTGACTTTTAAATTTTGTAGGTGTAGAAAATACCGAGGAGACTTTGTTAGACTGTAGTCTTCTTAAAACTGTATAAAAAAAGACCTTAAGTACTAAGTAATAGTGAGTAGCATATTGAGTTAATATTTAAGAACCAAATACTGTACAGAGAACATGTTTTACAAGTACAAGAAGTAGTAATAATTTAATGCATTGCTATGAAATCTCATTTAGCGTTCTCTTTAGGCATGCCACATGTAGTAACAAGCAAATAATGGTGATAAAGAGTTAACAAATGAAAAAAATAAGCTTTGTAAATGCATATTAGAAAAAGATAAGTTTGGTATGGTGAAGGATTATTTCCTTTGTCCGTGAAGCCAGCTGATCGTAACAAACTCTTGGGTTTAGCACATGGCTGCCTCTGTATAAAGAAAATTTGTGGGGCCTAAACATTTTGTTGTTAATACACCACTGGTACAGGAAGTGACCAATTGTAATAATATCTGGATTTTCCCAAGAGCCGTAAAATACTTTTTTTTTTTTTTTGGTGGAATTTTTAGAGTAAAGAAGCTTTTGCTTCTTGTTCATAAATTGACACTGAGGACTTCCCGTGGACAGGCAACTTAGTTCTCTAATGATGTCTCTATTCTCTTCAAGTTACAAAGGAATAACCTGTAAATACCAGAAGTGTATTTTTATTTTAAAGTTCTTTGATTCTGTCCAGGAAAGGGCCTACGTTTGGCTGCTGTGGAAAAAAAAAGTACCTAAGCACCACTGAAAAGTGATGTTCACACCCTCACCACCATCCACAAGTTTTAAAGCAGAACAATATGCCTTTTTGTCTGTAACTTGTTTGGGCTGTGTTTTGTTTTAGTTTTTTCATCTGTAGAGACTTTTTGCTTTAGCCATTGCTGAGGGTACAGTCAAGGAGGATAACCTTCTTAAGCATTCCTTCCAACGTGGTTTTAACTTTGGTTTTTTTTCTCCTCACAGTCTCTTGCAGCAGATCAACTACTAAAACTTATGAGCACAGTGGATCCAAAGTAAGCACCAGTGTTTACAAATATTTGTAGTGCAGTACACTTGATCTTCGATATCTCTGTTGTGATTCAGTATCCAGTCTTTGTCCTGCTGGCTGTAATTAAGGTTGGAGAAAAGTAGTGTCTTGGGGATCTTGTACAGATTCTTTTCTGTGGGAGAGAGAAGAGGAGGAAGAAATGACGATTATTCAGCCTTGCATCTACAGAATAACACCAATTAATCTCTGGGGTTTCATTTTGCTAGAGTCAGAAATTCAGTTTTTCGTGTGCCATTTTGTCACTTCTGTGTCTGTAACGTAAAGGTGCAGCTAGCACTTTACATCCTGCGAGGCTGAAATGAAAGGTCTATGGTTGAGAATGAGCCGAGACCAGCAACTCTTGTAACAGACGGTAATAAAAGAGTCTGTGTATGTTGCAGCTGTCGGAAGGTAACAAAAGACAGCACATCTTATTACTTGGTAGAAAAAGGGAGCAAATAGCAGTCAGCGCAAGTGTTTCCTAATTTTTATTTCAGTATTCAGAAAAAGGATAATTTTGTTCAAAAATAGTATGGCATGGGGGACAGCAAGTAGGGAAGGACTGTGGCACTTAATGTATTAGTGTGCTGTTCAGCTATTGATAACATTGCAATAGGATGATGAAAGCATATGCCATTGAAAAAAAGCTGTTAGACAAATTAGTAGATGAAAAGTGTGCTAAATGCAAAGCAACCACATCTGCCTTAGAAGGCCCTTGAACTGCAAATTGCAGGAAGCTCTGGAGAGCATGCTTTCATCTCTCAGCTTTGGGAAGGCGTATCAATGTGTGCTTGCCCCGCTGCAGTATTAGCTAAATAGACTTCTAACCCTATTTGGCTGTTCCAGTGTTTTTAAATTGTCAGAGCCACCTGATCTATACCAGGGGATAAAGCTATATATGTGATCTGTCTTTGTTTTTAATACTGTTCTGGTGTATCACTCTATTGTAAATTGACATTTCTGTAAGCAGGGAATGCATAACTGATAGAACAAAATAGTTACCCAGGACAATGGATTAGATAAACATGAGTCAGGTAGATTGGGTATACCTGGTTGGCTTCAGAGCCACCTTGTAGAACACATCTTCTAAACTTTAAATTTCATCACTGTGTGTAGGCTTCTCAGTATGGCTTACAAAAATGGAAGCTAACTTTCTGCTGTTTCCTGTGGAGTTGCTCTTTCAGGCAATGAGAATTGAAATTGCATTGTACAAAAATATTCTGAAAAGTGTCATTAGAAACATACCTGTGCAAGACAATATAAACTTTCCTGCTGTTTACAGTTTACTGGAATTCTAAGAGCTGTATGAGCTAGTACCTTGTGCCACTGTTTTCAGCACAGATAGATATCACATCTTAGACTTCCTGCTCTGTTACCTGAATGGTGACAAAACGCAGGCAGATTCTGATTTGCTTAGATCAGTCACTTTGAATAGGCTGCAAACTGACAATGGAGGCCTGTATTTCTTGGATTCGTCGATACTGAATGTCTAAAATTCTTTTTTTTTTTACCAGGTTGAACCATGTAGCTGCAGGTCTTGTTTCACCAAGTCTGAAATCAGATACCTCCAGTAAAGAAATAGAAGAAGCTATGAAAAGAGTACGAGAAGCACAGTCATTAATTTCTGCTGCTATAGAGCCAGGTAATTTTAAATTGTAGAATACCTCATTCAATTCAAGATGGAGTTTTGATGTAGTATATGATAAAAGCTAATGGTCTGCAAAATACTGGCTTAATGGTTTCATGTTCTGTAGTGACTCGATTTATAGTTGACAGGTTTCTAATTGCCCTACAGTGTGAATGCTGCCTGTGTCCTGCAGAATGGTGCAAGGAATTAATTATCTGGGTTTTTTTCCCAAAATTCACTTGATCTGAAGATTGCAAAATGCTTGAGCTTCCCCTAATTGAAGTTCATACTGCCACCTCTGAGATTTCATTGGAAACACAAGTGGCTTAACCACTTGACATCTTAGTGATGTTTGTTCTTGCAGTTGATTTCCTTTCTTTCAGTTCCTAATCTGTGGAAGTTTGTAAATAATTTTTTTTTTGTAGTTTATTTCAGTAGATTTTATACTAGAACAAGGTGCAGCAGTTCATCCACAAATGTCAGATCCACCAAATCTGAGCAGCAGTAACTTGTAACACTGAAAATGTAGTTTTGCAGTCTCCTGATCATTTTCAGGAAAGAAATGAATTATTATACCAGAAAAAATGTGCTGATTGTTTTGGTTGAGGCTTTTTGTGGGAAATTCAAAACAATAATTTGAGAGATTCTTTAGCCCTTCACAAAATGGCAGAGATTCTGAGATGTTAGCAAGACTTTCCATTGTCTTGCAGCTATCATCTTTTAACTGACTTTAATTAAACATTTTCTGAATTTTGACTTCTTCAGTTTTGCATAAAACTTTGTTGGTTGTATGTCACATACATGTCTTTGTCATGTGTTCATTCTCTGTGTCATCTTTTGAGGAAAAGGATAGATAAGCCTTAATTTCAAATGGCAAAATATTCCTTAGGTTTTCTTTGTCTTATTTGTATCTGTAGCCTGAAGCTCAACTTCTTTTCCTTTATAAAAACTTTTTGAATGCTGAAATAACATTGGGTTTTTTACTCTGCTTTTCCTTTTTAACTTCAGACAAAAAAGATGAAAAACGAAGGCATTCAAGGTCAAGGTCACGCTCAAGGAGGAGGAGGACACCTTCTTCATCTAGACACAGGTAGTTAAACCAACCACATAGCTGAAATAATTCCTTCAAAAATATTTCTTGGAAGTGACACTTCACTCATGGAGGCTGACAGAGGGAAGAATGCAAATGCTCTGAAGACAGCTAAGGCTGTGGTTTGGCTAGACTCCACTGTGAGATGGAGGCCTGCCTCTGGTTTTGTAGAAAGGGTAGGAGAGAGATGATAGGAAAAAATACCTCAGAAATACCTTAAACTACTGCAGAAAGAACTTAGGACGCCTAGTCCTAACAGTGTTTGGACTCTGATTTTATTTAACAATAAACTGTTTCTTGCGTCAGATAAGAAACACCTTAGCACAGAGCCTTGGTTTTACACAGCCCTCGCTGCTATGAACACCTAAGCCATTGCAGGCTGTCCATTTTACAAGAGTTCCTTAAACCTCTGTTGTTTCTTCAGTCTCTTTCCAGTGTGCTCATGTGGTAGTTACAATTTGTCTTAAAACGAAGTACTAGGGGGCTTCTCTGAGCATTTATTTATGTACATAAATGTTTCCCTGTTGGGCTGTTTGTTTCTAGTATGTGCAGCAAATTCAGCTTAGTGGAAGTACCTGGGACAAAAGTTTTTCCAGCATTTTCTAGGTTATGATTTACTTGGAGATCAGGTCTGTTCAGGTATCCTGACTAGAGATCTTAATGTTGTCCTACCCAAAGAGAAGGACATATGGCTCATTTATGCTCTTGGCTTGTCAGCTCCAATTAGTGCATGCCAGTGGTCTGTGCGAAGCCATTTTAATTATGGCCTCCCCATTTGTACTTCTTTGTTATTTGCATATTCAGCAATTGGCTTGTATTTGGTTTAGTGTTCTAAAAATTTCTTCCCACTTCAACATGACTTACTAGTTTTCCTCTACAATAGGACTGATAGTGTCTTACAAGGACAGCAGTAAGAGAGCTGATTGAAGCATCTCTGTTCTTTGACGTTTTGCGTTTGTGCACTTCCTTTTTCCGTTTCCTTGGGGACTCAGTGCGAGTCCTTTGCTATTTCCTATATTTCTGTTTTCTCCATCATTGCACATTACAATACCATTAGCACTGATCAGATGGATTCTGAATAGTATATCAAAATTTCATATATTTAACTCTCGTGTACCATGTGTTACTGGTAGACGGTCAAGAAGCAGATCAAGGAGAAGGTCCCATTCAAAATCAAGAAGCAGGAGGCGATCTAAAAGTCCAAGGCGAAGAAGATCTCATTCCAGAGAGAGAAGCAGAAGGTCTAGAAGCACGTCCAAAACCAGGTAACTGCTTCAGACAATCTATTCTGTTTGCTAGAAATTAAATTATTAAATTTTGGTGCTTAATTAAAAAACAAAAACAAACAAACAAAAACCCCAGAAAACAAAACCCACAAACAAAAAAACTAGGGCAAAATGAACTGGTGGATCTTTTTAAAGTCACAGTACCTTGTAACATCTTATAGAATATTACATTTGCCCTATGCACGTGCACAGTTAGTTGCATAAAAACACGTAATGTGCTTTTCCGAAGAGTCAACAGATGCAGCAGGCATTAGCTGAATTACTCAGTAGCTGTCTTTGGAAAGCAGGAAACGTGAGCGTCTAGACTTGCAGATTTTGTGCTGTTCGTACACAGAAGCTATAAAAGAGCTGTTCTTTTATTTAGCTGTAAATAATTGTAATCTTTGTTTCCATTAATATAATGTGACTGGCCCCAGAAATACTAAACAGTATATGCTACCCAATGTAGTTAAGATGTCTTCATTCATTTTTCCTACATAGCAAAAGTAGTGAATGCTACTTGAATAGTTTGAAAATGACTTAAACTTAAAATCTGTATTTTACTAAAAGGGATAAAAAGAAGGAAGAGAAAGAAAAGAAACGTTCTAAAACTCCCCCCAAAAGCTACAGCACAACTAGACGATCAAGAAGCACAAGCAGGTACAGTAACATGATCGTTTTCTTGGTCTGTACGTCCAGCATGCTTTATCCACTTTAATAGAAAGACCGTTCTTGTATGCAATAGGATGATGATTCTGTTATGGATATATGGGGCATATGCACAAACGCACGTGTACATGCTCTCTTCGGGGGGTTGGACTAGATGACCTTTGATGGTCCCTTCCAACCCAAGCCCTTCTATGGTTCTACCTGTGTCTCTAAGATGCTTTATTTTTTTTTGCCGATACTGTAATTTTCTGGAGGTATTTGGCCTTAGAGTAGTTACTGCTTGCTCTGTATCAAAGAGCGTGTGATGCTTTGAGGCCACTGTTAAACTCTTTCCTGACTTGCAGGATAAATATATGCAAACTGTGTGCCATTCTTTTTTTAAAAAATTAACTTGCAATATTAACAAGAACAAACTGGTTTGTTTCTATTTGCAAAAAGAGTCGGTATCCCTAATACAGTCCAAGCTAACAATTTGTTCATGAAGGTGGAGGTAGAACAGGAAACAACTTGCTCTGTTGATCAGCAACTGTGTGGGCTTTGCAGTGCTGCTAATAGTAAATATCCATTTTGAGTTATACACATTTACCACCTTTTGAGCAGTGCTGGTTTTGGAGCCAGAGATGTCTTTGTAGCTTTAAAAAAACCCCAAACCCCACAAACTTTGATCTCTCTTTCCTGCAGAGAAAGACGACGTAGAAGAAGCAGGAGTGGAACACGGTCACCTAAGAAACCCAGGTCTCCTAAAAGGAAAATGTCCCGGTCGCCATCTCCAAGAAGGTCAGTAAGCCTCTTGGCTGACAAAAAAACAACCCCCCCCCCCCCAAAAAAAACAAAAAACAAACAAACAAACAAAAACAAAAAAAAACCAAAACCAAAAGGTAACTGGGTGGAAAATTCCCAAAACGTGAACTGTCGCAAAGATCACAGCGGGGTTATTTTGCGGATGGTGTGTGTTTGGCTTGTTCCTTATACCTAGCCCTTAGGTTGACTTCTTGAGAGAGAGAGAGAGAGTGGATCTCTGCTGCCTGCTACCGCTTTTATCATAGTTTAATCAGCTTCAAGCATAGAGCTTCTCTGTTAGAGCCCAAGAACTCCAAACGTGCGGTGTTCCAGGGCTGAGGAGCAGGAGGTACCGAGGGTTCCTGGCCCGTTTGGCTCTGTACAATTGGAGTCAACTGACTTTTGGGTGGGCCTGGGTGTTTTGCAATTGGAGAACTTGAGGTGCTCCTTCATAAAATGCTGTAGTGTTGCTGTTCTTAACACAGTGTTTCTTAGACCTTGCTTTGTGGTGGTTGTGTTTGATCCAGAGCTAAGAAAAGGGGACGTTTGGTTGCCTTCTGAAAGGGAACGGTGGATCGTAGTTGCATGCTGCTGTTTCTCCCTTTAGATTTGTAATGAACTGTGGGTATCTGTCTGGACATGGTCTGTCTTCTAGCTATGGAACGGTGTCATTGGGATTTTCATTCTTCTACATACTTTATCATTGTAGGCATAAAAAGGAAAAAAAGAAGGATAAAGACAAGGAGAGAAGTAGAGATGAGAGGGAGCGGTCAACAAGCAAGAAAAAAAAAAGCAAAGACAAAGAGAAGGATCGAGAACGAAAATCCGAGAGTGATAAAGATGTGAAAGTATGTTTAAAAACCTGCTTAACTTCACTGCCGGTCCTGTAGTGTTAACCTTAAACCAACAGGGGCTTTGAAAGCAAGTTTTACTTTTTTTTTTTTTTCTCTCTGCAAAGCAGGTCACAAGGGATTATGATGAAGAAGAACAAGGATATGACAGCGAGAAGGAGAAGAAGGAAGAAAAGAAAATGGCAGATTGTTCCTCCCCTAAAGTAAAGGAGTCTGCTGCTGATAAAGGAAGTGGAGATTCAGCAAGGGAATCCAAAGTAAATGGGGATGATCATCACGAAGAGGACATGGATATGAGTGACTGAATTTTGCCTTTGCAGTGAACACAGCTGCAGACGTGCATCAGTGTCATTCCTGTGTGATTCTTTTATGCTGTACTTGTTAATCCTAAATCTAGATGTATACAGCTCTAAGCTATACATGGTTTGTAAATCTCCTGATACTAACTCACATCAAAAGCTTTATAGAAAGGTAACCATTCTTGTTACGGCCGAAAGGGATTGCGTAGCCAAGCAATTTTTACTAACTTGGTGATGCTTCAAGCAAAAGTAAAAAGCTGCATGCATCTACAGCAGGCATGGACTGTTTGTTGTATGATCTCCTTTAGTAAATCAGCTCACTTATGATAGTGTTTCTAGAAATTGATTCATTGCAGTAATAGAGCAGTATAGGGAATGCACTGACTGCATGTTGATTGTGGCAGAAACATCCTAAATGTTCTAAAGTCCTGCAACATATGGTGGATCTACTTAAGGGTCTTAAGTGTGACTACACAAAAAAAAATTGACAGTACATCTGAAAAAAAGCATTCTGGTATAGGTAGTTTTTTGTTCTGTTTTGTTTGGGTTTTGTTTTTTTTGTTGTTTTTTTTTTTTTAAGCCATGTGGCTGGGGTTGGGTTGGTTTGTTTTGTTTTTCCCGGTGGGTTTTGTTTGGCTTTGACAAAGTTAAAATGCACTAACCTTTTTGAGGGCTTTTTTTAATCTGTCAGTTCAAATCCATCTCAGGCGAGTTGTAGAGGTTCTTAACTTTTCTTTTTAAGCCTTGGGAAGTGAAAATCTCTGCTTGATCAGTGCCCAGTGATTAAAGGTTGATTTGTGCAGTTTTCATAATTCAGGTCGTTTTATTTGTTAGAGCTAAACAGATTGCAAAAAGGTAGTGCATTTTAAAATTGACCTTCGTATGCTTTTAAAAGCAAGTCTACTTGATAATGTACTTTTTACTTGATCTCAAGTTGTATAAACTAATAAATTTGTGTTTACTGTCACTGCAGTAGTAATCTTATGCACACAGTGATTCCATGTTATATGCAAAGTAGTTAGGCAAGCTGTTTTCTTAGTTACAGAAGTTCAAGAGCTTTTACTTTTGTGCAGGTAAAAAGACAAAAGTAGGCTACAGTCTGTGCCATGTTGATGTACAGTTTCTGAAATTGTTTTACAAAACTTTGATAATAAAACCCTTAAACTTATACTCACGTTCCTATAAAACTCCGCTGGTATTTATTTACACCACTGAAGGTATGCAACTTGACCTCATTCATTTAAGAGTGTATGTTTTTCTTCATCTACCTGTTTTTAAAAGACCGTAACAACTCCCTCTCTTCAAACCCTGCAAGTGCAGTGACAGAGCTGACCGGCCTGCCATTTTAGCTCTAGTTTAGTGTAACATACTTAAGAAAACTATTTCACTTTGGGGGGAATGAAGGGAATGGGCTTAAATGGGAATCGAGAGGTATTATGGGACAAGTACTTTTTAAAAGAAACATTTGTAAAAAGCTTTTTGTTATTTTCACTGAAATATGAACATTCATCCACCTCTTCAGGATGGTCGTGGAAGATGAGCAGAATCGGGAAGGAGCGAGTGCTTTGTGCATATGAAGTGGGCTGTTAATGTCAACTGAAAATTTACTGGTTTAAATTAAGTAAGTGTTGGAATGAAACTGTAAGTGGTGCTTGAACTTCCTCAATCAGATGGGTCAAACCATCTTTTTAAACTGTCCTTTTGTCCCAGGCAAAGTGGAACTTGCCGTTTAGATATGCAGTGTCCTTCTTAGAATTTGCAGAAATGTAAATTTTTACCAACTGTTCTGAGGATTTTGTCAATACAGAGAGGTTTATGTCATACAACCCGTTCTAGGCTTTTATTTCTAGTGGAGAGGGACGGATAGTTCTTGTAATAAAATAGACACAGACAAGGTGCATGATGTCTTCATAGATGTGCCTTTTTTGTTGTCATCAAGATATTTATGTGAAGTACAAGAACATAAACCTATTTATAGTAATAAAGTAAATCTCCTTGATCCTTAGACCGCGTTGTTGTGAAAGTCATTCACATGCTGTTATGAAGGACCAAGTCAGGGTATTGAGCTCCAGATGGTAGATCAAGGGCTACGTGTGACTAAATTACTTGTTTCTAGTTTATTTTCCTAACAAACCAAGTCCAGGTCGTGTATGAACTGCACACCTCCGGCTGCCCAAGCCCAAATACAACCTGGAGAAACGTGGGGTGTTCGACTGCTGTTGCTAATTATGTGCGTAACTGTACGTGGTTCTGGTTTGTGGCCTCTCAGGCTGAGACCGGGTGTTGGCTGAGGCTGCAGAGCCGTGCTGCGAGCGGCAGCTGCCAGTCGCTCCAGGGGAGAGCTGGGAACCCCTTAGGGCATTACAGGCAGGCCTCGGCCCTCCTCCTCCACTGCTTGAACCTGTAGCAGGGCTTCCTCTCCCAGGTACGCGAACGCCACGTCACGCGGTTAGAGCACTGAGCCAGAACAACAACAACTTTATTTTAGTGATTCGCAGTTGGTTTGCTAATCATGACGGCGCAGGGGCTCACCAGCCTCTGGAGGCGAGGCCTTCCAAGTCACGTAACGCCTTCGCTGCGTCACAGAAGTAGTTCAAGCCTGACAGGAGCAGCTGCTCCTGGCCTGTGGCATTCTTACCGGTGGATGTAACTCACAGTGGTGACTCGCAGGTGTTTTTTCCCACTTTTAAGTCGTACAGAGAACCAGACAGCCAGGGCTGTAGGTGGAGGCAGCACCCATTTGTACCGGTTGGCTGGGTCACAGAGAAAAGGTGCGCTGAAGCATAGTAATTGAGTAACTTGCTCATTGCCAACTGAAGGGCGAGGGGAAGCAGGTCCTTGCTTTTCTCCCAAGGTCTGTTGGCAGGCTGTGACCAAAGAAAGGCAACAATTTTTAGACCAAACCTAAAGTTTGTTGGAAAACGCCTGCTAGGAACCACCTCTGAATACTACTCATAGCCCATGCTATATTAAATGTTTCAGTAGCTAGCATTTCTGCTACCAGTGTTCTTAAAAACCCAAACATTTTAATACCAAATAGAATGCATTTTTGCTTATGCAGCAGCCTTACATCTGCTCTTGTCAGATTTCAGCTTTCACTGAGACCCCCCCTAGTCCAGCTGTTCCCTCTGCACATCAGCATCGAGGTGGCCAAAAGCATCTTCCCTCAGCTCCTGAGGAACGAGACAGCTTCTCCTCTAAAAAGAACCTAAACATGGCAGTAGTGACTTGGGTCCAGTTCTCGGGCACCCTGTCAGCATGCAGCTCGTTCTGCAGTATTTCATTCGGAGTGAATCTGTCTGACACGTTAAATGAGAACAACGTACCACAGTCCAGGTGGAAAGAGTTACACCCTACTGTTGGTGCTGGGGAATTCTATTTCAATAGTTGGGCCATCGTAGACAGACGACTTAGCGTATGCAGAAGACAGGGTCTTGCTCAGCCGTATCTTCACAGTCATCAATCCGGGAAGTCCCCAGCATGTGCTGTCATGCTCATTTGAAAAATACTTCAGCATAGCAAAAGCCAGGCTTGCAGCTACCCACAACATTTAATGGTGTGTTGTAGCAACACAAAGGCTACAACCTCACAGTTTACCAAAATCTTTTTGGCTTTAACTGGTAATGTTTTAAGCACTTCCTGTAACTCCAAACAAGAGTTCTCCTTACCATTTATAAATACAAGATTTTAAAAGTTAGCAAATGCTTAACTACAGAGGGATGGCCTGATCTCTGCTCTGCAAGCTCAACTTCCGACGCCTGCAGGAGGGCAGAAGAGGAATTCTAAGTAAAGAAAAAAAAAACCAAACCAACTAAAAACCAAAAAAACCTAAAAGGCAAAATAGAACTTTAGAAATTCCAGGTTTTGCTCTCCGAGTTGTCCACGGTTCTTCCGAGAGACTGTTACAACCACTTGTCACATCTTGTTCTTTAAATGAGTCCATTTCTGGGTTTAGAGATAAAGCTTCTGTAACTACTGAACATGGTTCAGGAACCCTAAAAGGTTTCCTTCCCAGGCAGCTATTTGTACGCTTCCGCCGCCTCAGCTCCAGGTAAATCCCAGAAGCTACTGTCCCTCTCCTTCCACCGCTGCTAGTTCACTGCGTACTAGATAGTCCAATAAAATCTGGAGCTTTACAGAGGGTAAAGAAGAGTCTATAATGAAAATGCAGGATTTTATTTAAAAATTGACCGATAAAATGCCCTTGCAGAATGTAGCAGTGTAAGCTTGTCCCTTCAGACTGACCCCCTGCTCAGAGATGCACGCCTACAGTGTATATCTACCCCCAAAAGTACTGTGACAGGAGAGTTAAAACTCAATTTTCACATGTCAAACAGTTTCAGAATCAAACAGCATATTTTGGTCTTTATTCTAACAAATGATACAACCAAAAATTACTATTAGTGAAGGTAAGTTAAAAACATGGACCAGACAACTAGTAAAATGCAAAAAAGTGACATTGTTTCCATGATAATTACAAATTGTCAGGAAAATAAATGTGAAACTGCAGCATTACAGGAAATTTGTTAATACAGATTAAATAATGCAGTTATCCTTGCAAGAATTACAAATCAAGAACAAATACATTTAAAAAAAACCCAAAACAACAGACAGTTGCTTTGAATATCAACAAGGTGGGTTTCCAGCACAAATATATCCAGAGTTTTTCGTAACAAATTGTTTCGATACATAAACCAAGAATTGCAGTAAAGTGAGTACAGTGACTGGAACAGCAGCTCCTTGAAAGGAAAAAGAAAATGCATTCCCTTTGCCACAAATTAAAGCAATATTTTGGAAGACCAGTAAAACAGTTTGGTTAAGAAACAACCCTAGGAATTCTTTTGCAACAATTTATTTCACTTTACCAAAATGAATGGCTGTCTTTTAATACTTATTCATAAAAAAACCTCACAGCCATCAGAAAAAGAAAGAAAAAGCGGTGAGATCAGAAAGAAACAATGCCCCGAACTCTGAACTGAGGTGGTCTCTCCCACAGCCCTGGTACAGAGGTTTCCCCCTCCACACCCATCACTCACGCTCCGTTCTCAGCTTCACCTCAAAGAACACCACGGTGCCAAAGTGCATCTTAATACGGCGGTTCTTACCCAACCTGTGCAAGCTCCCCTTTTTCATCCCACGTGCGTTAACCGCAAATGACACCGTACACCTCGGCTGGCCTGTCCAGAAAGGCGGATTTGGTTACCCAGACATTCTTACATTCCGGGGTATCTGGCTGCAACGGAAGCCCCCTACCCGCGCACAAGTCAAATTAACAAGTTAAAGCTGAGAGGCTCCTTGTGGCGCAGCAGCGGTGGGACAACCCCTGTAAAACCGCTGTGGATACCCATTCACTCTACAGGAGACCAAACCTTCCCTTAACACCCAACGTGGTCTTAAGGAAAAGATAAGGGGAAAAGACAAAAATTAAGTTCTGCTAGAAAAAATAAATTTCCAAAGGCTATCCGACCAGGAGATGGCAAGTGGTAAGGGACACCGGTGCCCACAGCACAGCTGCGGACCAAGGCTCCCTCTACACCAGAAACGCTTCACCCATCCACGGCGCTGGCGACGCCTCTGTGCGGACACATCCATACCGACAAATACGCGCTTTGTGTCAGTACAACACAAGAACCCTTGCAAGCAAAAGAAATTACAGTGGATAAAACATTTATGCCAGTGTGGACAAAGTCACCACTGAAGAACAGCACAGCTAGGCTGCCGGGATCGCATCTCTGCACGCCCGGGCCAAGCCGCGAGTCCCTAAGGTAGGCTCAGCCTAACCTCCCTCTTGCTAACACAGATTCCTGCAGCTTGCAACGTATCCATCAGGAAACCACGCCCCAAGCGTCCCTATGCTTTAAGTTTCAGAACTCATCACTAGGAATGTTTCAGACAAAAAAACCACACCACCAAAAGTTGGAAGGAAATGGACCAAGAAACAGTTTGCGGAGTCTTACTTCATGAGGCTGTCACAGGAATCTGAAAAGAGTCACTGAACCGGAAAGGACAATCTGGTTGGGGTCAGATCAGTCAGCTCCATAGTGAGAAGAGAAGCAGCAGCAGGCTATGGTCACCATAATAATGTAAAAAGACTACAGTCAACCAAATCCATGTCCACTCTTCTCTGCTGACACTCCAAATTAGAGCAAGCCTTAATATAGCAACACACTATAAAAAGTTTCTGCAAATCTTAAAATGTATCAAAGTTAGTAGTTGTGTGATCATGAAGGTTAAAAAAACCCACAAAACCAGAGTCCATGGAAACCACAGAAAACATTTCCACAAACTGCAGTGGGCTTTGAGTCAGACACCTCATTTGCCACCAGAAGACAACACGGGCTGTTCTACAGGCAGATGGAGATACACACGTGAGGCTACGCAAAAAGCTTTGTTGGTTTTTTTTTTGTTTGTTTGTTTTTGATTTTTTTTTTTTTTTTTTTTGAGTCTAGAATCCAGTCCATTGCAGTCGCTATATTGCTTAAACCACATAGCTCCAGCTACGTATGCTCTTTCCCGTGTCAGTAAGCTCTGCGATGGCAATGTGGAATAACCAAAAATGCAAATATGAAATACATGGTTCTTCCCCTGTAATAATGAGAAAAAGGATCTCTCACATTCACCTTATGGAGGAAGGTTCTTCCGTGTTTGCTGAAATTCCAAGCAACTCGGTGCTCCCGTAAGGCACCTGCACTCACTCCAGTTCCACACCCGGCCCAAGACCCGATCCAGCAGCACTACACAAAACATTCTACCCTGCAACGGGCATCTGTAAAAGAGGGCGACAGGAGAAATCTGTATTTGGCCCCACTGACATTTAATCCTGACCTCCAGCACTGACGGGATAATCCAGTCTCTACACACATTCAACCCTGGTCTCTCACGGTAAGGATCTCAGCTGTTTCGAAGGAGAAGCATGAGGTGGGTGTCAATTTATACCATAGATGTAAAACACTTCAGGAATTCATAATTACTTGGAAGAACAAGTTTATCATTCCTACTGAATGTTCAACATCTGCTACTGATACAGTACTTCGAAAGTAAATACATTTCTACATTTCCCTTTGCTTTTTTCCCCTATAGTTTTATTTTCAATTTGATTTTGAGTTAGTAATTCCAGTGTAATCGATCACAGTCTGCAAAGTAAACATTACTCACCTGTCAAACTTGCAGGTTTATAGTGATGCTGGAAGAGGATCAACCTCAACTTCCTATTTTAAGTTTATCTGTACTTTGCCGATAGTGATTCGCTAGGACTCCACGTACAGAGTGGATGCTGTACTTCTCTAGAGCAGCCTCTTTGGGTTTTGTTACAGACGGATTCCAGAAGTTTTGAAAGAACGTCTGCTTCAGACATGTATTCCCACATTCTGTCAATGTGCCTGACAAGTCAGCTTTTATTGCCTTGCGATAAGCCAACTCCATTTCTCACCGGCATGGTTAGTTAGGTTGGTTACCTTTACTAAGCATTGATGGTACTCTTTATAATAAAGTTTGATACTTCACTCTATTGATTTCCAGAAAAAGTTTTAACTACAGTGCACAAAGAATATAATTTTGAAAATATTTACATTTTTGTACAATTACACCACAGCACTTTAATCTAAATTTCTTAATACAAACAAATAGCACCATTAGCCTTTTGCACAAATTCTTTCTAACAAACCAAAAAGCTGGATTATTGTCAAATTAGGAGACTGGAACCACTTGGAATGAGAATAAGCTCAAGAAGCCAAAGTACTGAAACGCCTACCTATTTAAAATATTAAGAGGAAGGAAATTAATCTGGAAACAGCCTAAGCATTTGCAAATAAAACCTTCCAAAGTGAGCCCTATTCAGTGTGCACTACAATTAAACTAACTTCAAGAGGAACTTTTTCATATATGAAGATTTAATGCTTGAGCTTACTGTTCTAGTAACTCTGTATATGCATCCCGTGTTTTCGGGTGGCTGCTGAATACACATACGAGATAACCTAGCTGATGCTCAACCAGTATGAGCAAGTCTCCTAAGTGAATGTGAAAAAAGAAAAAAAGTGGCGATTTCTAGCTAATGAACCTCCGAGCACGCTAATCAACACAGCCCCATGGCCACAGCAGGGACTTCCAAGCCAGTATGATGAAGGGAAGAAGTGCAGAGCCAATGAAAAGAAGGTTAACAAACAGCTCAGTGAAGAAATTAATGGTTCAGAGAGACATGGATAGCACCACAATGGATTGCACTAAGGTGCTAGAGGAGGTACCTTATTCCCTGCAGAGCGAATGCTATTTCTGAAGTGTATTGCAGTACGAAAATGCAATCGTTTAATGGTTACCATTTGGTTCATTCATCTACAGAAAACGCATTCCTTCTAATACACGTTCAACTAACATTCAAATTACTGAACTATACATAATGATACATAGTTTACAATTCGTGAAAACAAAGCTCGAAAGAATATAATATGGTCATCTTAAGTATGGTGGGATGCTTTACAGGGCTAATATCCAGCCAAGACATTTCAACTTTTATGCTAATGGTCCAAGAGTGCTTTTTGTATCACCAAGAAATGTAAAAAATTTAAAAACGAATGATAGTCCTCACAGCTGTTAAGTATTCTCAGGGTCACTGAGGTGTCAGACTACCACGCTTGCAGTACTGGATGTATAAAAGTGTGAACGACACATCGGGAGACTTGCTGTAAAGCAGGAACTACATTAGATGCCCATTATAGTGAGTATCAGTACATCAGTCATTTGATGCCTGTTCCCTTTTCTTCCGGATTATTAGGTTTATCCCTTCCTTTATGACCCACTTCTCTATCTATATCTGTGGGCTGTTGGCATCCATTTGCTTTCACTGTGGTACGCTGGTATTGTTATTCACCATTCACCTTCCAGTTTAGTTAGAGATCAGGAAAACGGCTAGGGTCCTCCTTGTAGTCATCAGGAATAGTGAAGATGGATTCATCAAATTCGTCATAACGGAACTCCTGAAAAGTCACAGTGGCTGTGATGGTGGGAAATACAGGAATATCTACATCGGAAGCAAAACGGTACAATGAGGAGCAAAGAAATACAGGCTTACCAATAATTACCAATTGTTACTTAAAGATTTGTAACTTCAGACTTGCTAAAGACGTAGAAGCTTGTTTCATATTCTATACAAGGGCAATTCAAAGCTCCTAAAAAAGGAGGTGGTTTAAAGAAAGTTATTTCAGAATATACTCAGATACCCTGAGCACGGAAACAATACCCAACTTAATACAACATTCAAAACACTGTTAGTATTATTCAGTGGTTTTCCTTTCTTGATGCAGACCGACAATATGGAAACTAAGGTGCTGTGAACGTACAGATTAACCTGTTAAAATAGAGGACATGAGCCTGAAGACGATAGAAGATAAAATAACCTTGCCACATGTAGGCTTCCGTTGAGCAAATCCACATGAAAAGACGAACCTTTTTAATGTTTGCTTTAAAATAGAACCCTTCTCCAATTTGAATTGGGGTTGAACACTTGAGAGTTATCCTCAATAAAACTGGCTTGCCCATGAACTAACTTAATGAGCTAAGCAAAAATTCAATCCTCAATAAAGAGAGCTGTGCAAATATGATAGGAGGTAGAATACAGTCTGTTCAGAATTGTCTACCTTAAACAGCTTACTGGCATGCAAGAAATCCTGTAACACTCAGAAAAGGTACTATTGCTTTCGGCAGTTTATGCTGTGATAATCTATACCATGAATAAATTGCTTTATACTTTTCCATTTGTTAGAAGTGTAATAGTTTTCTATTTATTTGTAAGTGAAAAATGTATCACCAGTCATCTTTGAGGCAAAAGAAATACAAAACCGCTGCAAAATACTTAACTCGTGACCGAGATCATCCTTTAACGCAAGGATAATTCAGCATACCTGCATTACTCTTCGAGCAAGACCCTAGCATGAGGAAAATGTAAATTACAGAGCTCTTCCCGACTAGGACTATATTCACCTTTCAGCTGCAGATTTCCTACGTAATGTTCTTGCACTAACTTAACTATGTTCTCCGGAAATCTACAGCAACACACTCTGACGTAAGCGAGTTCTTTTCCAAAACTCGCGAGAAGTTTTGAACATACTGCATGAATAAGCACGCACATTTTGGAAATACAAAGCCACAAGAGTTGTTGTAGTGGTCTTACCTAATTTTACAGGAAAGCCTGGCGGAAGCTTCATTTGAACAAATTCTCTAAGTTTGTTAAAGTGCTTGAAGGGTGCTATTACTTCTAAAACATTCAACAATCTGAAAAGGAAAACAGATTTCATTACAAATTCTTGTTTCACAAGCTTTCCCTCTAGAAAAGATAAAAATGACCCAAAGAGCAACGTGATAAAAAAGGAGTTGAAAAATTACATCGTGCTTACATATCTATCTCCTCAGAGCTTCAATATCAGCATCCTCACATTCCGTTCTTAGTGATCCATATCGTATTACCATGGGCGTACAAATAAACATCAAGATACTGATTTCTTGTCCTCATTTTACACAAGAGACTGAAGCATATAGTACCACACCCTCTTCTCCATGGACATAAGGAACCTGGTATGGTTTTGTATGGGTTCAGAGGGCATAACTTTGTGCTAAAACTTGTTACGGGCAAAAATGTTTGAGAGTTCTGTACAATCAGGCACATCGGTACTGTGACAGGTTCGTGATAAACCTGGTCAAACCTCTGGCCTTATCACGTAAGATAAGCGCTTGGCTCTTCCAATGACAGGCACACCAGCACTGAGCTCTCTTAATTCTAACGGTTTACTTGCTTAACAGCATGACTTCATTCACAGGTTTTAAACTGCCAAATTCCCGTTTCTGAAGATACGAAGAATTCTGCAGTTCATAAACACATTAAAACATTTCCTACATATAAATAACATTCATGGCCAATAATTTTGACTTACGATTCAATTCCTAAGGGAAATTCCTGGCTCATAGCTATCGTGGCTTTAAAGGTTTTTTTGCTTTCTTTGCAGACCAGCTCTCTACCCAGATGAGGAGCTCTGTAAGGGGGGTGGGGAGAAAGACAAAGTCAGTTTTTCTCTCAGTGAAACCTTGGTTATAAAGGAAGGAAGACAGACTCGGGTTCGAAAACATCAGTGAAGAATTCCTACAATAAAGCAAATACTTTAAAAGTAAAAGCTGGGCATAGTAAAGACGAGTCAGTAACGATCTTAATTTAATCTTAATTAAACCAGCAGACAAGACAAAAACAGTTAGGGAAACAACTTAAGAAAAATCTTCAAATAATTCCTCATAAACATTAATAAACACTACAGAAAGACATGACAACAACCCAGAAATATATACAGCGATTTCAGGTGTTAATTAAAATAGTCTATATGTGAACAAAGTATCAAGTTGAACTAGAAAAAGGTTAATTTGCTTTCAGCCTAAAATATGAAACAATCTCAGAGAAAGCAGAAAAGTTATTCCACTATCACAAGAAGGCAATACTGGAAAACACAGGAGAGAAAATTCTGTTATAGGAGAGGAATGGACAGGTAACAAATAACAAGTCTTTTCCTCTTTTGCTTTATAGTAGCTAGAGATCTAGATTTCCCATTAAACTCCCTTCAGTTAATCAGATTATTAAACAAAGTGAAATCTTATATACATACATATTTCTGTCTCAATAATAATAGCTGTTCAAACATAACCTATTTATTCTGCTCAAATATTCATTCTATCTCAAGCACATTAAAAATTAAATTAGTTGGAAAAAAAAATAAAAGAAATAAAAATTCCAAACAGATCCATGTGCCTTTTCAGTAAGCCTGTACTGTAATATCATCACACTCCCTGGTAACACCTGACTAGAGGCTAGTCTAGTATCTTTGGAGAGAGGACTTTTACCATTCTTACTTATGTGGCACACTCAGAACATCTTTTGGTCCTTCTATGTTCAACAGCTAGAGAGCATGCAGTCCTAGAAAATAAACTCAACTGCTTCCATCTTCTACAAATGAAGCTACTGTAAATTAATTTAAATTATAGCTGTTCCCTACCTAGTTACACACCTAGAGGAGAGTATCTTGCAAAGATCTAGCCAGTACTAGGAGATCTGTATGTCCCTGTATTCCAGAAGTGTGCATTTTTGTACACTGCCACTGCTACTAGAGTCTCATTAAATCAAAAACTTTTATTTTAAACATGGTGAACTGGATTATTTATTACCATAATAAGTAAAGCTAAATGAATTACAGCAATGAATGTCAGAAAAACTTCCTTAAAAAAAAAAAAAAACAAAAAACAAAAGAGCCATCTTGGATGTGCACATTTTCAAAATGTTTAAATTTCAAGCCATGGGTTATCAGGTAGACGCCCATCCAATATTTTTCTCACCAGCTGATGCAATAATACTGTTTACATATACAGGTACCAGCTTCTCAGTCAGCCTACTGAAGAACGTTGAACGTCTGAGACATCAAACCCAATGTTCCTCTGGCCCCAGAAAACTATAAGCAAAAAGCACCCAAAAACTACAGAACACAAAAAAAACCCCAAACAAACAAAAACCCCAAAACCACAACCCCACACCAATAATCTAAAGGTGCCTATGGAAGTTCACGTCAATGAAACAAAAACACTTACTTTCCATTTTCAGCAGATATGTACTCTTCCCATGTAATGGTATTGGGTGATGGCGGAGTAAGTGACTGCCGTCTGACAGGCTGTTCGGAAAAACATCTTAACTGTTTAGCTTTCCTTATATTCTCTTAGAATTTTGCCATTCAAAAGATACAACTGTACTTCAATTCTACAAAGAACAGCAATACAGTCTATCCAGTTTGCAGGTGATACTTCACCGGGCTCTTCCATCTCCTGCTCTTGCTCTCATAGCCTCCATTTAGGTATTTGGCCTCAGACTGGGTTTTACATAGAAACTTGCTGTTTTAATACATCAGTTAATCAGTTAACTCAAGTGTCTGAATGACAAGTAACAAAGCACAAGCTAATACAGAAATAAATTAATCATTTTCAAAAGGCTGTATGAGTCTTCCAAGATGATGTCTGGCTCATTCTGAATAGCTCTTGATTTCATAGTGATAATAACAGGCTTAGTCCATTTTAATGAAGCTAAAGGAAAACTCGATTGAAAAGAAAACATGAAAGACATTCTAAACATTAAACATTTGGTCTAAAAGAAGTTAGTGATTTGCCACAGCCAAAACCATCATCTTTTACGAAGAGACAAATTAAGACTGAAACATCCAATATAATCACAGAAATTCCTCAATGTGTTCACTAATCAGGATCACTCATTAACGTATCACCATGACTATACTTGTAGGTCTAATTTATTATTTTAAAATTAAGACAATCAGAATAGAATAAAAACATTATCTCTAGATTTTGCTAAACAACTGGCGTGAAAGATCATTCTCCTCTGCAAAAATTCACATACTGTGAAGAATTACATAAGTATACCTCAAAATTTTGTTCCATTAAGTTGCCACCTTTACTCAGGCTCTCCATGATAGCTTTGTTTCGAAGAATATCCTCCTCACTGAGATGTTCTCTTCTTTTCCTTGATTCTAATACAAGTCCATTAACCAAGTAGAAATCTGCCAAAAAGTTTCCTACTCTTTCCTGCACAAAAGGAACTGGACATTAATGACTCACAGAGGATAAAATAAAAACATTTCAATTCTTGCATATCCCAATAATTGCACTTCAGTGCAGTAAGACAACTTCAGGATTGAAATGTTGTAATTTACACAACCAAACACATGAGCTACCAGTGGACCATCCCAGTAAGGTATGTACAGCACAAACACAAGAACTCCATCAGGAGCAGGTATTTCATATCAATGGAAACTTTGAGACAGGAAAGACTGTTTAAGAATTTAACGGTGGCCAAGGGAAATCTGACTAAAATCCCCGTCAACAGCAAGCTGTCTTAAAGGATAATTTACATATGTAGAACATGGATTTGGTATTCAAAAGGAAAAAAGTTCTGAAACACTAGCTTAGACAAAAACTTGCAATGAATGGCACTACCTGAACAGATCCAGATGAAAACAAAATCCTTCAGAGCTAGTCACAAGATAGCAATTTCCTACTCAAAGAAGTTGCGATGGTGGCAGTTTCAATTTTTTACAGCTGAGAACTTGTACCTCAGTCAGACTGGTAACATGGAAAGGAACACCCAAAGGAAACTACCCAGAACGCTCCCATCTTCCTGCATTTCTCCGACGCAGGAGCGCACCCAATCCTTACTGCACGCCCTGGACTGAATTTGCAGAGACCACTACTCCTACAACAAAGTAATTTTCAGTATAATCTGTTCTCCCCCCTGCCCTCTAGCTACAGTTTGTTATCTTTCTTCCAGGCTGCTTTTTTCTTATGAAGGCACTCCACAATATATATTCTATGTGGTCAGACTAGTGACAGTTGTGGGGGATAGGGGGAGACATTTTTCCTCCATCCTGAACATCTTACTCTTTTACTCCTTATTTCTTCCCAACCGCATCACTCTAAGGCTGTCTGAACTATTTTGTCTCCGGTAATGCAGTCTGTGAAATTTTCTTTCAGCTTACTGTTTTGTCTTCTCGAAAAAGCCATCCCGTTTGGGCACGTGTGAAGGTAATTGATTTGGTTGATAATGTTGCTGAGTAAATATCACTGCTCATCAAAATGTCAACCTCTTCTTCTGTTTCCATCTCAGATTCCTAGAAGAAAAATTCCCAAATACTGAATAGAACTTAACGACTACTTCTTCTAAAAAAAAAAAAAAAAAAAAAACCAAACATAAATAAATAAATAAATCAATAAACCTTTTCCTTTGGAACTTTTCCCAGAACTAGCATTTCCTGAATTCTCAAACTGTTTTATAGAGGCTCTGGCCAAATGGTTACCAAACAGTTTAATCTTAAATATTAATGCAAATAAAGCATCCAAGTGTGATTTACCCAGAAGCTCAACAGCCACACCCCTTCCACAGGCCAAGATCCATGTGCTGAAGTGACTGGTGGATAAAGCTGTCATTAAAAACCTGACTAAATACAAGGGGTCCAATGAGTCCTGCCCTTGCATTGGTAACAGCCACAGAGTGACTAAACGAATGCAAAGCAGTGACAAGCAAGTTTGAAAACCCAAGGCCACCTAAATTAAGCCCACTGTAAAGATTAAAAGTAGCACGCATCAGAACTTAACACATATTTGCCTATTCAGAATGATAAAAGATTTTTTCAAAAGATGCATATTCTAGCTTTTTCCTCATTTAGAAGTCTGTATTCAAAAGCACCGTTTTTCGTAACAAAATTTTCTGTTACCTGTACAGTTTACTAATAAAAATTCTTTGGTTCGCATTTCTTTGGAGCTTGTTTGGGTCTTTTTGAGAGGCACATTTTGTTTAATAAAATAACTCAGACTTCCGATATGAAGTAAAAGCTTGAGGTATTTCACAGCCTACATTCACACAGATCTTTACCTCATGATGTATTCGCTGGTAAACTTTTTGTTCATTGTCTAAAACTACAAAAGATTCAGAGGGTGCAGCATCACCATTAAAAATGAAGCTTAAATCCCCTCGTTGGCACTTCATGTCGGTAAAGTCTATGAGAGTTGTGTCCAGCCTGTGAAAATATACCAATACTTTAAAAGAAGTTACCCATAAACATGCAAACACACTAGTACGTTCAGTTTGAAAGCAGAAGCTTTTTTTTTTTTTTTTTTTTAAATCACAACCAAACACTGTATGGCCTAAGTCTTCATAGAATATTTCATAAGTGAAGCCTGGATGGAGAAATTTAAAAAATTGCTATTAACAATGAGTAAGTTTCACATTATAACATCTCTACCATTATAAATGCATTCCAAACTATTCTTATGCAAACTTCAAAGGAAAAAGTAAAGCTTTCTTCAGAAAACTTTATTTCAAAACTGCCAGCATGAGGAAGCAACAGAATTTATCCAGCCAGTATGTGCTACACATTGAGAAATACAACCGCTCCACGTGATCAGCATCCTATCCTGTAAGACGCAGCCACTGATCTGAGTAACAATATTGGGACATGACCCAAATTATGAAGAGGACTAAGAAACAGACTGATTTTTTATTTGACTTCTTTTAGTTGCTATTTCTATGTTTTCCCCTCACCAACACAAAAGAAATGCTTCTGCTGACCTGAATAACTACAAGACGGAGCCAAGGACAAAGATCTCTCTAGCAATTCATACCTGTTACTGCTCGAATATTTTCTTCTTTAACAAAGATGGTTAAAGAGCCTGTATTTAGTGACCACTTCAGCTCTAAGGGGTGACTGCTTAATACTCATCATCTATTGGCCTCTGATTTCAAGAATCTGTAGCTATTTTCGCTCAGTGCCAGTCTCGTACAAGCAGAGCACACAGAAATGAGAAGGGGAAAAAAAAGTCTCGGACTCAATTTTGACCTAAAAAGTCAGTTCACACACCTATGCTAACAGCTTTAATAGAAGAAAATTTTCTACAGATTGAATCTTCTGAATCATATTCTTGACTTTTTGTTTTAAACTTTGGAACCTAAAAAGACAGAAAAGACATTTGAATCCAAAACCCCAAACTAAACCAGTTAAAGAGCTGAGCTTGGGAAGACTCCTGGAAGCACTCTGTTGAGTTTCAGAATCTGTCACATTGAGCATTTTAAAAAGAAACTATACCACTTTTTGTTACTACACAGACTGGAGCAGGAATATTTCTCCACAAAATAGTGAAAGCTCATTTATTTGAAATTGTGTTAAAAATATCAAATTCTTATTTTTCAGTTAATCATTCTCAGCTCTGGTAGATAAAGCCTTATACAGCTGAACTGCTTTTGCTTTATATTTTAAGTGACTCAGGAACTAAAGTTAAATTCAGATCACTGGAGGAAAAAAAAAAAAAAACAGTTCAAACCGCTTCTTGCCCCTAAACGCCAATGTACAAACACAATGCAGTTTCACAAATGTTTGCAGACTCCTCAGTGATTTCTTTCAGACCACACTGGAGTCCAGCATTTTCACTAACACGCAGCTATTTACGACTTAGATAACACACACTGTAAAAATCAGTACTTACCTGATATTTATACCTTGTTTGTGTATTTTACATGCATCAGAAGGCAGAATTCGGGAAAGTAAAGGCACTAAAGGTAGGGAGAGAGAACGCAATTAGGACACTGAGTTTCTTCTCCAAAGCATTTCTGTTAAAACTATACGTCAGTTTGAATCTCCATGTATATTAATACAAAAACAGCATACCCATTTTCCATCATAATCTCAATACAAATACAACTGACTAATACCAGGGTTATTTCTATTCAATAACTGCAAACCCGATTTGTAATTGTACAGACTACTTTCAGCATCAGGACATAATTTAAAATGTCCTCAGTCACAGCTAAATCATTGACAAATTCTAATAACTTGTCTTCTAGCTGTTTGAAATTATAATTCTATGATTCGATAGTATACTTAATATATTGTTCCAACTGAAAGCCTAGCTTCAATTAAAGCAGAACACCCACAAGCAGGGGAAAAAAAAAAAAATCCAACACACTAAGCTTAAAACATCAAGCCAACATTAAACCACCAGTGGAACTGAGTCAGTATAGTGTTACGAGATGGATATATGAGACTGCCGCTGTCCTTCCTCTAAGAAGGACCGTTTACTTTACAGCAATAAAACCAATTCAACACAATGGCATTTCAACACTTTCTTCAAAATGAACTACAAAGAATTAAGACCACCTGTAAAATGTAACTAGCCTAGAGGACCAATAATTCAGACAGAGGCTCTGCCCAGAGCATCTTTTTCCCCTTCAAGAAAGAGAATATATAGAAAAAACTAAATCATGTAAAGAGGTGCACAGTGAGGCTCCTGGAGAAGAGGACCCCTAGAAATCAGCTTTACTCCTGACATCACTTTTTCTGTGACTGCCGCCATCATCCTCGGCAAGTCAGGCTGCAGTCTCATCACTAAGCAATGCCTTACCGTGCTCCGTGCCTAGCTCTACTCTTTTTTTTATGCTGACTTCCATGAAAGAGTCCACTCATTAAATATGCAGCACACAGTAGGCCACCTAGAAAAATCAGGTGTTTGTTCCGTATCTGTTCAATGTTTAATGGCAGCCTGGCTGCTCATTCCTCCTCTAGATACTGGAAGAGGCATATAGTACAGCAAGTACTTAAACTATGCCTATATGAAAGTATATAAAATTACTAAATTAAATTTCAAGCAGTAACAGAAGGTATCACTTCTGGTATTTTGACATTATACAGACATGTTGATCATTTTTAATAAGTTTTTGCTAATTTATTTAGATTTTTCTTCTACAGATAAGAGGAGGTGGAAACTGAGAATACACTAAATGTTATACAGTCACATAAAAGAAACACCGAGGTGAAGGTAGGGTTTGAAGAACCTACCACATAGTTGCACTTAACTGACAGACACCATTCAGAGTACAGGCTGAAATTCAGGAAATTAAATGCCCCAAGTCCAGTTACTCAACTAAATTGTTCAAACCACTGCTCTATAGTGACACCAATCGACCAGACAGAGACTTTTTTTATTTTACTCTTCTAATAATCAACTTCTTAAACAGATTGTTCCCTCCCATATTGTGTCATTGGATTACAGAACAGCATTCAGCTCCAAAAATGAATAAGCAAAAATAGTTCAGCAAAAAAGTTGTCTGTCCTTTCTTTATAACTTAGATCTTGAGAACTGGATTGTGAACTTTCCAACATGCAAACCAGAAGAGAATTGCAGCTTGAGAGAACAAGCATGCTGAAGACTGATTATATTATCTCCCTATGAAAGGAATACGCAACTGCTTACCCCAACTTTGAAAATCCCAGTGAAGCTCTAGATAGAAGTCACCTAGCTGAGATGAAAAGAAGAATTTATTAACAAGCTTTTTAGTCTAAATGACAACTGTAAAATTTGCTGAAAGACAGGCAGAAGTTGTGTTTTGGCAAAAAAGAAAACTTTATCTTTAATGCTAGTATTTGAATTTATACTAAACAAACATTTCTGAAGCCTTAACTAGAGTATAATCAATAATAAAATTATGTAACTCATTTGAACTACCCATTTCTAATGATTTTTTTTAATAATAACTTACACAGCTATAAAGCCGTAGATTGTAAAAGATTTATTGTAAATATGTGTTGAAAAAAAGACCTATGGAGCTCTATGCTTGCTTTGATCACACCCAAACGCATGGAATTACACGTTCTGGCTTAAATTAATGAGTCAAGTTTAGGCCAGGAGTATTCACATACACAAATTTAATTCGCCTTCTGGAAATATGCCTTGTCTTTATATAAAAATTCATCTACCTCCATAAATACATGCCAACTCATTTAAACTGTATGCAAAGCAAAAGCAAAGGCAAAGTAAGAGGTGACTTGATTAAAATTAGCAAATGTTGGTAATACACTGAGGTAGCCACATATTTCCACTCCACGCGAGAAGAAAAATATGCAACTCTAGGCCAGGTCCTGCACCAGCAGGAATAGGGAAGAGGAGAGCTGTTTTAATAAGGCTGTGTCTGCTTTCTGTTTGCTCTTACACAAAAACTGGAAGTTTTTTACTTCTAGACAGACAGCAGGTTTTGGATTTTTTTTGGATCAATGAAAAATGTAGGAACATTGGTAGAGCATACACACAGAGTGTATCACTGATGCAGTTTAGCTCAACTTTTTAGATATATGGTTTAATTAAGTTAAGATAAATAGTTGGTTTTCCACAAACCCATTCATATTTTACCACTTGACTAGGCAGGAGAAGCTCACCCCACCTAAAGGGAAATAAACACCTGGTTTTTATAACCACAGTTTTAGCACACTAGCAGCAGTCTGAAATGGAGGAACCTGAGCTTTTCTTCTCGGTTTCCCTAAACTGAGGAATGTTTCACTGTGCTCAAGAAGAACTGGCTGCTGCATGTAGATCGAGAATTAAACCAAAAATCTCTTTCATTACTAAGCAAGAAAAGAAAGTGTCATTCATCATTGGTGATTAAATTATTCACCGAAACAAAAGATTTAAGAAAGCCTTAAAAGTCTAATGAAATAAATACAGATTAAAAATACATTCATTAACTTTTATATTGCAAAGAAGACTAGCAGGTCTGTCTTACATAAACCTTTCTATTTGAATTTCTAGAAGTTGAGAAGGAAGCATCATCTTAAAAATACACATAATTCTGTCACCCCTTAAAATGGCCACTGTAAGCCATTATTGCTATTAAGAGCAAAAGAGATTTGTAGAAGCAGGTAAAAAAACTTTTTTACGGTTTGCCAGAGCATCCATACTCAGCACATGAGGCCCTGCTTTCCATCACGATCTGTTGTTCTCAACACAACTGCCTTGAACTTACCTCTTTCAGGGCTTTTAATAACCGAGGTCGCTTTTCTTCAACACTTTCCCTGGACTGCTGTTTAAGCTTCCTTAGGAGTGCTGTAACTAAACAGAAATTAACTATAAGGTAAATCTATTCTATTTGTTTAAGTACAGGTTATTGTCACTATTTGACATATTAAAAAAAGACTTTGGAGAAAACCAAGTTATAGTAATTATACATAGCATACTCTGATCACAACAGGAAGAAAAGCCTCAATAATTGTTTATAACATAAAGTATACAATCATGTCAAGAGGTCTTTTACATGCGTATTAGTAAACATGTGGGTACACTTGTGTACTACTGAACACAAGCCTATAGATTGCATAGTATCTGCTCCCACTGAGAAAATTCTTTAGTAGCGAGGAGCTGACATGCAGAATGTTGTTAGTATACTACAAACTGGCGCGTTAATATATTAATAATATATAGCGAGTTTTCTGCTATGGGACATGGTAATACCAAATACTATTAACATCCACCAGTGAGCAGCAGCAGAATAATTTTCCCTTTACTACTTCATATCTGAAGTGAGTAAGTAACCACTGTATTTGCCTGCTGGCCTGTTGAGATGCAACATAAAAGCAATATCCCACTGCCAACTGATATATACATATGACCACGTGGAGCGGTTCCAATTAGATGATCCCATACAGCTAAAATCCATTCTGACCTTGTAACTCCAATTTTAAATACAGAATGCTAATTTATAGCTTTTACAATCACATTAAGCAAAATCTAAACTCTACTTAGCATTATGTATCCTAATACAATTTCTTTCTTATCAAGGACATGGACATGCGTAGACCTTGTTGTGTCATATTTAGATATTAAAAAAACAGGAGCATTATAAAAAACCCTAGCTTGAAAACCTTTGTTTTCGTGTTCTGCAGGAGGCCTCAATTCCTGATTAATTGGGAAGCAGAGGTTCTTACTCATTTGTCTGTCTCCATAGCTGATGGCTTCTGCAAGAGGGCTCCATCCCTGAGCATTTTTCACCTTTACTGGAGCATTATGGGCTAAAAGCAAGTGGGCACATTCTGTAACAAAACAGTAATAATTATTTACAGTAAACATCAAGGATGTAGCAATATCATTCATAATAAAGGAAACAATAATGAAGCAACGGTAGTAGTTATTCAATATATTAAACAGTTTATCAAAATACATATCTGGATTCTGACTCAGACTTTAAACAAACAAAAACCATTTATGTAAGTACTTACAGCACTTACCTGTTAAATATAAGCACTAAAAACATAATTGGTGATCAACCACCAATTACATAACCACTGAAGAAATGTCCCTTCTGCTGCTTATATTTTGCTTTTTAAAAAGCTGTATTTCATTATGTGCATATACACACACACAACTATGCAACCAATATTTTTAAAACATTACGTCAGCTCTGTTTCCTTAATGCACAAACCCACATACCAAGACACACTTCATGGTCTTCTACACACGGAAGCTGCGCACGGTCTTCCCCCTCTCTGTCTCAACCCCCTTTGCCCAAAGGTTCAACAAAGAACCGATTTGCTAGAACTGTGCATGGAGCCACAGACTTTAAGCAACTCTTGAGAACATCAGGTGTATGGGAGGCAGAGAGGAAGCTGTGGCACGAGCACATCCCCGTGTGCTGTAAGATCTTGTGGTAACACGGCATCTAAAGCAGGCAAACAAGCACACTCTGATCTAGCAAAGCCTCACAACATGTGCATAACCGGCTGTACAAGTAACAGGTACTGCAGGACTAACAACGTGGGTATCTGGAGCACTGGTGACAAGAGCGCACAACTCACGGTCCTGTGCTCCATCAACAGAGAGGTACACTTGCAATGCACTACATTTGTCATCAACAGCGTCAGTAACAGCGTGCATCCATGCTATCCCCGACGCTCAGCATGCACACACTGTGCCGATAAAGCAACATGAACACCTCATCAAAGCCGCACAAGTTCCTAGCGGAGTCACAGCTCAGCTTGCATTCCCTTCTCTGTCTACGGGTAAAAGGTGACGGTGGAATGACGAATCGTCCTTAAAATTAAGGAGAGAAGAAAGCTTCTAGTGTTTCCGTGTTTTGAATAAGCTGTCCTCACTTGAAACGGTCGTTCAGTTTCTAACTACAGAAAGTTTCCTCACCACATCTCATTAAAGGCAACCTGACCCATCTGCAAATGACAGAGCAGTACCGAGCTGGTGCTGCAGGCTGAAGCACCGTCACCTTACAAACAGGATGGGCTGGCATGAGGGACAGAGGAACTTCCTGGACTATCCTCCTGCTGCAGGTGTTACCGGAAACCATACTCGTCATTCCAGGTGCAACAATCCTGAGTCACTGACAAGCGCGGTGTTTGGAAAGGAAGAGATACTTCACTGGTGAATATACTACCTTTTGTGGTAAACAGTAAACAAAAGCCCCGACTACTTTGTCAGCAAACACAGCGAGGTATTTTTATGGTTGCTTAAATATAGTGCCCAACACAATAACAACACTGTACAGCGAGCAGGCAAATAAACTTGCATTTACTAGCCAGATTACGTTTTCAGTTAAACCAATAGGATGTAAATTCACCCTGCACTTTAGAGAAGACTGGCTATAATGCTGCTATATACAGCTGAACAGTCTATATGCGTCACCCCAGAAAGACAAAAACTGACCTCCGACATCAACAAGACAGACGGAGAAGGTGGGAAAGCACATGGGGTTCTTGGTGGATCAACGACTATGCAGGATTCAAAGCCGGAACAGTAAAACCAGGTATTGTGCTGGACGTCATGCACAAATAGCCCTGCTCTAGGCAAGCTAGACAAAGGCTTACCACAAGCATCCTAAAGGATTTACACACAGGATGACTGACTATATGGAAGGAAGCTAAGAGGTGAACTGCAAACTGAAATCTAAAATGTGCGGCCAATGAGAAAAATAAAATAACAAACTTTCAAGAGAGACTTAGAATAAATATTAAATCTTACTGAATTAAAGTTGGTAAACTTTTCTATCAGTTTTACTAGAAGAAGCTTCTTTGATCAAAATTGTTTGTATTTATTATTGTGGTATGATACTGTTATGGAAAGTGTCCCTTCGTGACAGCTAACAGCCTTTCAATCAAAAACACACAACCCCTGCTACACCCAACAGTGCAAAACTTGCAAATATGTAAACAAATATAATGGCCGTGATAAACTACAGCTTGAAACAAACACTGCAATAAGGCACAACAGAAGTCGTACACACAGCTGATCATCATTGCTTGAAAACACAGAGTAAGTAGTTACAGAAGTAAAATCTATCTTACAAAGAAAAAATGCCTTATTTAAGGCTGCAAAATTAAAGACAGGCTTCTGCCACTGTTTCCTTCTGTTGTTCCAAGCCTCTAATCTAGGACCCTCACTGGAAAACAGCAGTTCTGGTAAAGCACCTTTTTTTGCAAGTTGAAAAAACCTCCTATCTCTGACTTCTAGCAGGCAGGCACCTGTAAAACGTATTTGCCTCACTGGTGTCTCAAAAAATTTTTGCATATCTTCTTTTTCTTTTCTTCCCCTTTTTCTTTTTTTTTTCTTTTTTTAAATTAAAAAATATCACAGGCTAGACCAACATTGGCAGATTCCAGCAAGCTCTACTGCTTCTTCTTGTGCATAAACCACCTCTCTCCCTCCTTCCTTCAAAAGTACTTCCCACCCTAACTCTCAGTTACCTTAGATCACTTCACAGGTATTACCAAAACATCCTAAGACAACTGATTGCATTTCCTGCTTTTCCCCTCTCCAAATCTGCCAGGTGTTTCGGTCAACGACAGCTCCCTCAGGGAACAGTACCATGGTACCAGGCACCGGACTCACATGGCTGAATGAAACCAAGCCATTCCTGTTTCAGTAATGACAAGAATTTTACTGTCACAAAGACTGAACAATCACACTCCAGGTCTCTTCCCGTCTTGAAACATGTCTACTTCTATACTTTCTATCTGAAGCAGAAATTTAAATCCTGTGCCTTGAAATTCTGCTGTAGAGAAATCCTCAAAGAGTATCTGGAAAGAGGAGAGCCATCGTGAATCAACAGGCTGCACAGTCCCATCAGCTGTCCCATGCCCTGCGTAGGACAGTCTTGACACATGAAGGAACAGCAAGGCAGTGAGTCAGAAATTCGATTCATGCGAGTGAAGGAGTATGCAAAAAGCAGGTGAGCAACTACATTTCCACTCACAGAGTCACTTTATTCTTGAGGATGTTATTCTGATTCACTCTACTGGGAAAAAGCTAAGCGGGATTGTTCAACACCTCTAGTGACCAGATCAGCAACAAATACAGTGACACCAATAACCAGAAAACTGTTGACAAAGAGAAAGGGTATCGCCACACAAACAGAAATTAATAACCCTTCCATACCATCAATTAACTGCACGTTAAAATAGAGATTTGCCTCGATCAATTCCCCTACCTACACACACTGAGTATATCCCTCTGCTTCAGCTGCTTGCACACCAAAGGGGAAGCAGGCATGCATATGCTTGCCTCCACTGCTTCGACTTGTTTCTCGGTCTTCTATGATATTCCAAGTTTCCCAATTTCCTTCTAACTCTGCAAAAAGATACGAGCTGGGTCCACCCACTGTTCTTGTTCTAGGTTCATAAAAAGAGTCCAGCTGCTACAACTCCTTTCCACCCTACCCCGTTCACTACCTAGCTCCTTGATTTTGGCCTAAGGAACAGCTCCGATTTCTTTGCCAACTTTTCTCTTCTAAATCTGCATGGCATCTTCTTTTCAGAAAACACCAACTTTGAACTAGTTTGAAACAGAAGATTACGTTCAGGAAAACTGAAAAATCTTTTTTCCCTCTTGCCCCTAATCCTTCAGGATAAGAGCGAACAAAATTGATGGTTTTACCTACCTTTATGTCCCAACATCACAGCAAGATGTAAAGGAGTGTTTCCTAAAATAAATAATAGAAATAAAAAGATATTAGATTCAAGGTAACAGAAACCATTGCAATTCCTTCAGGCATTTGCACATGCAACTCAAACATTACATGTTAAGAAACTTCACTTCCATGACCTAATCAAGGAACACGCTAAAATAGACCACAGCAGTTACATTTTTCTAAGCAAACATTTGGATTATACTTGTTAAAATAAATACATCTGAAACACATTTCATGGGCCAAGAGAGATTTTTTTAATGACATCCTAAAACTTACTCCAGCCAAAGAGGTCCAAGAACGATATAACCCAAACCTCTATGCTTATCATGCTCTGAAACGTCTGATATTTTACAAAGAATGACATATCTAGGTTAAAAGCTACTCAAAGATATGATACTGATTAAAATTTTAAGAGCCTATTTTATTAATTTTTCAAAGATTTAGTACAAAATTTTTACTGATACGGTATTGGAGAGACTGTGAAGTAACGGTACCTTCATTACAAAAAAAAATTATTTTAGTTATTTTAATGCCTTGTTTCCAAAGAAAGCTTCTGACATTATCACAGAAGGGCTTGGGTCGGAAGGGGCCGTCAAAGGTCCATCTAGTCCAACCCCGCCGCGGTGAGCAGGGACACGTTCAGCTAGCTCAGGTTGCTCAGAGCCCCGTCCAGCCTGGCCTTGGGTGTTCCCAGGGATGGGGCTTCTACCACCTC
>JAVKLA010000090.1:1270588-1324459 GCA_034782735.1 Sagittarius serpentarius | reverse complement strand
ATCCACGCCGGGCAGGAGCCCGAGCAGTGGCGCTCGGCAGCCCTGGTGCCGCCCGTCTCCCTCTCCACCACCTTCAAGCAGCAGGCCCCCGGGCAGCACGCGGTGAGTGCGGCCGCCGGCGGAGCCCCGGGCCGGGCTTTGTCCCCACCGGCCCGCGGGGGTGGGGGGGGGGGCTTCGGGGCGTCGCGGGGCTCTGGGCTCCAAGGCGTCGCTCTCGGAACGGGGTGTGGGGGAGCGGCTGGAGACACCGCGGGGGTCCCCGGCCCGCCATGGTCCGGCCCGGCTCGGCGGGCTGCCCCGGGCGGTGCTGGCCGGCCGCGGGGCGGGGGGGGCGGTCCGGGGAGACGCCAGGCCCGGAGAAGGGGAAGGGGAAGGGGGCTCCCCGTGTGCAGCGCGTGGAAATATTTTCCCTCGTGCTAGCTCTTGGAAAAAAAGAAACAAAAGAAACCAAACAACCCAACCCAAACGTCTTCTTCCCGCCGGCAGAGGTGGTTTCTCCCGCAGTGGGCTGGAAGGCACGTTGAGGGCGATTTTCCGTGTGAAAAGCGCATGAAGGGGCACCCCGCGGCCCCGGGAGTCGGCAGCCTCCGCTCCGCTGCGGGCGCGGGCCTCAGGCGGAGGAAGCTGCTCCCCCCGTTAAGGTTCAGGCCTCGGTCGGGCGGTTTGCGTGCAACCGGGGACTTTCTTGAAGTCTGGGTGATAACAATACTTTGCCGCTGGGCCCAGGCAGAACACATTTTCTCGTTTACACAGGTTGTGTAAGAGGCTGTTTCGGTTGTCCTTCCAAACCGAATGTAAATTTCATAAGTATTTTGTGGATGTACTGTGGGAAGTACTGGAAGCGTTTGCGTTGAACTGTGGCGAAGATTCTGATGGCCACCGTGCATGTGTGAGGGACATGGCACAAATTTGCAACTCGTAAATCAGTACTTGTTCCAAGCCTGAGGTCTGAACATTGCACTGTGCTGGTTGGGCAACAGGAATTCGCCTTGCGATATTTGATTCCACACGAAATCACTTACACAGACTAAAATTGTGACTGCTTGTAAGTAGGTAGCTGTGTTGAAGAAGACCACAGAAGAAGGAGTCACATGCTGCTGTATTCACATGCTGATGATAGAGTGGCTGTGTTCTTGCCGGAAGTTTTGTGAGAGCAGTCTGCCAGATTCCTGAATATGATGAGGTTGTCATTAAACAGAAATCCTGAAAGTACGCAAATACCAGGATGCTTAGCCAGGTTCTCTCTAACCAGTGCATGCGTGCATGCATGAGTATTTTTTTTTCCCAGTATTCACGTAAAAGCTGTGGCACTTAAATGTGGGACTTGGCCTGATTGCATGCCAGGGAGATGTTTGAGCTTTCAAGATCTTTTGACGGGTAGAGGTTGGCACTGGCCAGTGCCCTATAGCATCTTTCAAGCAGAGCGTCCTGGAGATGGGATGCATTCTTCCTGATAACATAAGGATGAGTGGACTGTGTCAGCCCAAGGCCTTTTCTCCAACAGTGACCAGAGATGGATATCTAGGAAAAAGTAGGAGAATGTGGCTAGCAGTACGATACTTCCCCCAGTGCAACCCTAGAAACGATTTTCGGGTTGGGGATACCCAGTCGGATGTTGTGTACAGCAGCCTGACGTAGCCAGAAAACCAGCCTGCTGTTCTTGGAGGAGGTGGATGCGTAACCTCAGTGTTGTGAGCGAGGGCTTTTTAAGGAACCTCGGACTATTATTATACAAAACTTTCTCAGTGCTCTCTCTTAAGTTATGTTTGTTTCTTGCTTTCACAACAGGGTTATGAATACAGCCGGAGTGGGAACCCTACCCGGAATTGCCTGGAGAAGGCTGTGGCAGTGCTAGATGGAGCTAAATACTGTAAGCAATTAATAGGTTCCTCAAGCAGGATGTCAGCATGTGTGTCTCCTGACTGTCTACAGTAGGCATAATTCGGGGAGCAAGGACACGGGGTTGTCGGCAGCAGCTGTATCACAGCAAGGCTTTCATAGCTTCTGGCTACTGGTCATGGGCAAGAGCCGCTTTGTGGTGCGGAAAGAGTCCAGTGCTTATCGTTCAGGAAAGTCCAGCTCACTCACTGGGCTTTCTGTAGTGCTTCCTCTTGCTGCATTTGATGCCTAAGCTAAACTGAATCCGTCCTTGTGCAGGAGCACTGAATGCAGTGGGGAGCGAGAGCCAGGCAGCAGCTGTTACCAGACTGTCTTACCAGTGGGTTCCACTCTGTGTAAAATCAGGCTGGTGCTTCTACTGAATCCACTTAATGAGTGAGATAGCATAAGTGAGAGTGGCAGAACAGGTTCCTTTTAAAAGCAAAGTGAGGAAAGCGAAGGCAAGTTTGACAGGGTTGTATCACACTAAAATACAGTCTGCCTGCCACTTACTCTTTTCTGTTTTAGGTTTAGCTTATGCTTCTGGCTTAGCTGCTACTTTGAATATTACTCACCTGTTAAAGGCAGGGGATACGATTATCTGCATGGATGATGTCTATGGAGGTATGTAAAGCACAACTGTGGTTTTGATCTTCATTGTGCAAATGATTAAGTGTACCTATTTGTGATTCTCATGAACTTTCTGAATTTCCCACACAGGACCTTACTGTTCTTTAAACCCTTTTCACTTCATGAGAACACAGAATGCTCCTGTCTGATTTTGGTGTTAGAAATTCAAACAGTGAAAGATTCTGCGGCACAACATGGAGATTTAAAAAAATATAGCTAACTAGTAATATATGCTTGAGTGAGGGGAAAATACCAACTTCCTAGCCTTGCGCAGGTTTGTTCGCAGAGCAGGACCCTTTGCATTCCAACATAGCAGAGCTTTCCAGCCTCTGGTTTTTCTACTGTTTCTTTCCTAGGTTTGACCCGTTACGAACCAGCATTTTGTCTGGACTGTTTCAGACAACTGTTCTGTCATCTTCCCTGAAAGCACAACTTGCATCTGTTACACCATGTTTTCTGAATGCTCCAGTGATGCTGCAGCCGACTATTAGGTTTTGATCTTGCATGGGGTTTTTTGATCCATTCTTCCAAGAAACTCCTCAGTAACAGAGTGCATCCACCTCTGCCAAAGTCCTTCAAAAGGTTGATGCCACCCAAAAGTCCCTAGTAGGAAGTTCTGCCAGGATGCCCTGTGACAGTCAGTGTCCTCCATGCCCGACTCCTGTGTTTCACTGATCAACAAAGCTTATTGTCTCCCTCTCGTCTGCTTCAAGGCCTTGGCACAAACAGGTCAAATCTGCTTTGTTTTCAAAGAAAGGTTAGAGAGGCCAGCAACAGGTAGCGTTTTCCCAAGCAATAGCTGGAAAACCCTTTAGCAAGAGTAATCACCTTTCCCATCGCTAAGAGTGATTACTGTTTGCCAGTCAGTTCTCTGTGCTTGCGCGCATCAAATATAAATACATGCATTTGCTTTTAATGTCGTGGTTTTGTCATGCCAGATAGCTCTTCTCCAAAGTACATCTGGAGCCAAGTTGAGTGAAGACAGCAGGAATCCCTGACAATCTGCTCCTTTAATTCACAGCCCTGCCACCACAGAACTCGGTTAATCCAAGTCATTTGGCCAAAGCATATGATCAGTTCCTCGCTTCAGAAAGGCTTATAGGTGAATTTTTCAAGCAAAACCAGTTCACCTGCTCACTAAAGCCTCAGCCTGTGGTGGTTTCTGTAGAGACGAATTTCACTGTTTCTTCCTTTAATTTTTTCCATACTCTTGTTGTAGAGAGACCAGCTTCCTCACAGCCAGCCTTTTTCAGTAGAGTTCACAACCCATGACATGGGACATCTGCAGATCTGCCACTGGCCACCGTGGCCAGGATGTGTTCAAGCCCTTCGTTCTTCCCACGGTTATTAGGGGCTCGTTGTCCCCTAAGTCCCTGCTTGCTTTTCTCCTAGGCTGTGCTCTTCTGGCTGTTCCTAGCCGTCTTTCCTGCTCTTGTTCTTGCACGCTGCAGCCTGGTCCTTTGTGAGCCACTTTCTCGCTGTTGCCTGCGCCGATTGCCTTTTGCTGTGCGGGGTTTGCCCCTCAACCCCACTTGCCCTGTGCAGCCTTTCATGCTTCAGCCTTGTAATAGCAACCGTTGAGTCACTGGGTACTGAGTGCCGGCCTGTGTCCCTGCTCCGCCAAGGGTACTCTAGCTTTGGTAAGCTTTTAGTGCATTTTTTGTAAAAAGCCCGGTCGGATAGGAAGGCAGTACTGCGCTTGCTAACTCAAATGAGTCCGCAGTATTCAAGGTTGTCAGAAAAACAGTAAAAGAAACTGAAAAGCTCTCGGGCAGTGCTGGAAAGCATATTGCACAGGATGTGTTTGGGAGGTGTGAGGAGGAGCTGTAGGTAGTTGACACCTGAATTCTGAGCCATTGCAGTAACTTCTCAAAAGGGCCACTTTCAGTGTAACCTCTCATTTCCATCTAAGTTTTTTTGTAGTGTGCTATTATTAAAAGTATGTAAGACTACTATAAAGCAAGTTTTCTGTGGTTTGTGTTTGTAGAATTGACAGCCTATGGGAAGATTTCCCATGCTTGAATAAACTTCTTACAGCACAAGAGAGAATATAATGTATAGCTTATTGTAGAAATAAAAATGTTTCCTCAAAAAAAAAAAATTCAGATGTAGCGTTCAGCACACAGAATCATACTCTGCCTGTAATATGACTTTATGGCTAGGTGGCAAACTGCTGTTCTGTGTAAGTGAGTAAATGTTGAATAACCTTGGCAGAAAGACCTAATGAATTAATTTTTAATCCAGGCAGCGTTGCCAGATAGTCAGTATGTTGCACATCTGGTGATCAACTGGTTGCTTCTGGTTTCTTCTTTTAATCTTCCCAATAAAAGGCTTCAAAGACAGAAAGGAAGGAAATAATCACTTTTTAATGTTCCTCGCTACATAATTATTTAATGGAATGATAAGAAAGACAGTAGCTGGAGTCTTTGCCTTGATTCTTCTTCTCCCAGATTCTCAATTAAGCTTACTAAATAGAAAAAAGAGTTTGAAAATACGTGGTGAAAAAAAAGTTATTAAAAGTGGGGTGGGGGAAAGAGGATGTAAAAACTGGAACCGCTAGCTTGTGCATGGCAAAGGGCTGGAGGAAAAGCTAGAAGCAGGCAAACTAAAAGTGTTCTATTTAATTTTCTGATTAAAACCTCCCCGAACAGCTGTTCATTGAAAGTACTAAATAAATCGCTCTGATTCCATATTCCCATTATTACTTTTCCACGGTGTTTAAAACTACAGCAATCTTTAAACTTTCTAGAAATAAGAACATACCCGTGTGCCATTTATGGTGTACAGCATGTAACTGTACCCTCCTGACTTTCCCTGGATGCATACAGGAGACTGGAGATCAGTGAAGGAAAGTTAAGGAAGATGTTTCATTTTGTGTCTCTGACTTTTTTTGTTTGGTTTGGGTTTGTTTGGGCTTTTTTAGGGACAAACAGATACTTCAGGCAAGTAGCCATGAAAATGGGTTTGAATGTATTTTTTGTTGACTGCACAAAAATGGAATGCCTGGAAGCTGCAATTACACCAGAGACCAAGGTAGGGGAGAGCACAATTGCTGAACTTACTTGCTTAATGTCATTAAATAATTTTATTCTTGCTCTTTTTGTATTGGATGTATGCGTCAAGCAGAGGGGGCTGCAGAGGTGGTCTCTGCAGGGACAGATTGGGGCACAGCTGGCTCCAACACGTCCCCACTGCAGGCCACTTGGTGATGTTTGTGGTGCCTCATTGAAAACATTTAAAGAAGGGAGAAAAACACCAGGGAGAGAGAGAGAAGAGGGAAAAGGTAAGAAACAGCAAAGGGAACACCAAGGTCGGAGGAGGAAGAGGTGCTCCGTGGCACTGAAGCAGATAATCCCCTGCTCTAGGTCAAGATAATTTATCTGGAAAAGGCTTACAGACTTTTGGGTGTAAAGGCTTTCTTCTGCCTATGTCAGGCCTTCTTCAGATGTCATGCACTTTGGTTTTCAAAAACCAGGATGTTCTTCCCATGCATCAGTTGTTTTTGCAGAGAATATTAACTCTTCCAAGAAACCTTGCTGTTCTTCAGTAGGGACACTTTCTTATTTCCACTCTGCAAACTTGCATGGGAAGCTCACGCTCAGTGAGTTAACATTTAAAAGCACTTATGAGTTACACATGTGTCATCACCAGCATTGTAAAATCTCTAAACTGATGTTTTGTGTTGTTGAATTACTGCAGCTGGTTTGGATTGAAACGCCCACAAACCCCACATTGAAGGTCATTGACATTCAGGCCTGTGCAGATGTAGTACATAAGCATAAGGATGTTCTTCTCGTGGTAGACAACACTTTTATGTCTGCATATTTCCAGGTAAGCATGTTGTTTGTTTACAATTACCTCATTATTTCAGTGTATTCGAAGATATATTTTTAAAATGGAAGCACCACCAAGGAACTGAGTTTTGATCTATGCTTTGTAAAATTACCTGTTCTGTTTGTAAATACAACCCATGTCCTGCTGCTGCTTACATTAGTAAAGATGGTATGCAAAGTATTTCATAGCTAGCCGTATACCAGCATGATACCAGCAAAACCAACATAGCTCAGCAGTCAAATAAAGACACTGAATCAAGACAGTCAGGTAAGCCATTGGGAGAATGGCTTCTGTGTCATTCAGAAATCATGCTTTTTAGTTCTCACTGATGGAAATCATAACAGGCCCGTTAAAAAGCATCCTGTTTTCTAACTTTGGCCTTTTTGTACCAGTTCTTCTGTATATGCTGTTTATGATCTGTTCCGAACCACCTGATATTCTAAAAAAAGGTAGTGGAAGAAAAAGTTAGAACAAGCAAACTTTGTTAAATCTTTGAGACGTTCACGTTACCTTTTTCTTCAGTATTTTGGTGAGTGTGGGGCTTAGAAGTTCGTAATTTTGATCTTGAACAACTGGCATAACTCTTTCTGCTTTTATAACTAGAATACATGAAATGAAGACAATTTCTTAAGTTCTAAAAATACTTCAGAATAATAAACATCCACGTCTTGTTCATCTTAACATGGGCTAGAAATACTCATGTATATTTGGAGACCAAGCTAATCCCTTCTATTTTAGGTCTAAAGTAAAAAATTTTTATGAGTGCAGAAGGCAAGGTGTCTTTGTTTCTGTTAAGGGTACTAAGATCTTTATAAATTCAGAGCGCTTTACAGAAAGTGTTGATGGTTAGCTAAGGCAGCACTTGGGTTTGTCTTGTACATACCAAAGGCGTGGTGATTTCCCCCCCCCCCCCAATGTGTATTACTTTGGAAAGACGTGTGTGAAAGAAGAAAAGTGAACATCTGGATATATGAGCTGGTTAATGTATCTTTTATTGGCCTGGTGCTAAGAGAAAGTCAGTTGTAATGATTAATTCCAGTAAGCATGATAAGTAACGTCCTTAAACCCCTCCAGAGTGCTGCTGATACACTTTACTAAGAAGATCATAATTTTAGAGTGATTTATATAGTTATATTTAATGTAGAAGGCATTACTGTTTATGCTACCGTTCTGGCTGCGCATTGGGAGTGCACATTATCCTTGAATAGACGTCTGTGTTTAATCTGACAGCAGCAGTTTTTAATCTAAATCTGCTTGCTTTGTTACCTTTTAACGTATTGATACTCTTCAGTCTTTATAATATGTTAATATTACGTGCAAAGTCCTTTACTCAGTGACTGATTAAAAAAAAAATACATTGTTCATTACTTCTTGCCCATCAACATCTCAGTTTGCCTCACCTTAAAAAGGCTTCTGGGAAGAAAGCTGGGAGATAAGGGAAGACAGACCTGGCAAACAGAACCCTTTGCACTTTCTTCAGGTTTTCAGTTGTTCTTTTGGTGCACTGTCACCAATATTGATATGTAGAAAACAATGCAATTTTTTTGCTTTGCAGACTATTTTCTAAGGAAATATACTTTGGAGTAAATACCATTACTTATCCCTGCCTCAGCTAAGCAATATAAGTATATTTTTCACAAATATGAACAGGCTATATGTTAGATGTATTGAATTGCTCCTCTCCCTGAAGCCGGTGGGAATTAGACCAGTGCTTTTAAATCACATTTTGTTGTGGGTTCTTTTTATTGTGCTTATCTTGAAGTCAGAGTGCTTTCCTGTACTACTGTTTCTGTGACATACTCTATCTTATCTTCGTTCTCAGGTTTTTGTGTTTAAGGTGTTAAGTTTTGCGTTAAGTTTTTGTGGTGGTTTGTTTTTTTTTTGGGGTTTCTCCACCTATTGTTATTTTCTGTGTTGGATCATAGCCTTTCTGGATAGCTTGAAATAAACCAGGGTGCACACAAGCTTTAATCGGACCTATTATTTTCATTTCATTTCAGCGTCCTTTATCTCTGGGGGCTGATATTTGTATGTATTCTGCAACCAAATACATGAATGGTAAGTATGTGAGTTAACGCAACTCAGGCTGGCTATGTAAAAGCCATTCTGGCTGTGGGCAGTTCACAAAAGCCAATGTGTCTGCCAGTAATTCTTAGATGGACCATTAGAGGAGATGGACCATTGAATAGATCATTAGTCTTCCTAGCTCCTAAACTATCCCTGGGAGAAGGAACATTGACCTGACTTCAGGTAATAGACCTAGAGGTGTTTATAGCCATGTTGGCTTTAATTTGATGACAACAAAGCAAGTAGCTTCAGTAGAAGGTAGCTGCCAGAAATTATATTAAGGTTCAAAGGAGGTTTCATACGGCTGTGTTGGAGCCTGACCAAAAGCACGTTCATTGTGTTGTTTCCCAGACAGCCCAGACTTGGAGCTAATGTGACTGTAGCTGTGCTGTAACCGCACGTCCTTGGTGCTGTGGATAGAAGTAGAAGTTTTCTGGCTGGCGTTCACTCTCGCTAAGACAGCAGCCTGGTGGTGCTCCACAGGACACACCTGACTCCTGTACAATGTCCTCCTTTCTGGCAGTTAGCGGCGGTGGGCTTGGGAAGTGTCTGGGGGCGTGCGTGCAGCACACGGCAGAGCACGCTGCTGACCAGAGCTTTTGAAGAAGCTGAAATCTGCCTTATGATTCACGTGCTGCGCAGGAGGGATGGCTGTAGCAATGAGAAGGAGCCCAGTGTCTTGCAAAAATGGGACTGTATTAGCACAAGGACTGAGAAAATGGGGGTTTGTGGCAGAACCCTGGAGCAGATGGAGTGGCTGATTCTGTTCTTATCTTGCACTTTCAGGGCATAGCGATGTTGTAATGGGACTTGTTTCAGTAAACTGTGATGATCTCTATGAAAGGCTCAAATTCTTACAAAACTGTAAGTAGTCAATGTAGGAAATATCTGGAAATGAATCGTATTCAAATATAGCAGCTCATAATGGGAAGCATGTTGCATGCACCCAAGTATGAAATCTATCCAGAGATGTAGCACAGGCATTTAAATGTGCAAAAGTGTAAATGACTGGAGAGAAAGCAGTAACACAAATGTAAGAAACCTGAATTCCCTTCCCTGCCTTTCACCGGTATGTAGGGAGGCCTTACACAAACGTGATAGCTTTTGGTATGCCTCTGTGGCTTCTCTCTCAAATAAAGTTAATGCCACTGGTCTCCACTTAATAACTGCTTCTAGAAAAACGCTGAGAGCAGTGTGACTTCTTCAGCGTTTGTTCACTAGGGGCTGGTGAACTGTCTGGTGGCAGGTGCTTGAATGCAGGCAGCAGTCTTCGCTGCAGGACTGTAATTCCCCTCTACCCCTGCCTTCCCCTGAGAAGTGGGATTTCCCCTCTGCTCCCAAGGCAGAACTGAGCCGTGGAGCCTCTCTCCACTGCACTTCCAGGAGCCACGTGCTGGTGTGGCACAGAGCTCTGCCTGTGCTCTGTGCATCATGCGCAGAGGCAGGAGATGGGGCATGTCCTGAAAGCATCAGATGCCGAGCGGCTGCGGCCTGTCTCCCGTGTGCAGCACCTGCAGTTACATGGGGCATGACTGCTTACAAAGTCTCTCTTTAGGTTATAGTTAAGACCATGGCAGAAAGAGCACCATCGTTTCATATATTCACTTGTATATGAAGAGGCATACAAACATTTAAATCATAGAATCACAGAGCGGTTTGGGTTGGAAGGGACGTTAAAGACCATCCAGTTCCAACCCCCCTGCCACGGGCAGGGACACCTTCCACCAGACCAGGCTGCTCCGAGCCCCGTCCGGCCTGGCCGGGGACACTGCCAGGGAGGGGGCAGCCGCAGCCGCTCTGGGCAGCCTGTGCCAGGGCCTCACCGCCCTCTCGGTGAAGGACGTCTTCCTGACGTCTCATCTGGATCTGCCCCCTTTCGGTTTAAAGCCGTTACCCCTCTTCCTATCCTAAATTACACCTTTATTTACTTTCCTCTAACTCGTGTCAAGTACATCTGGGGTTTTTTAAACTCATTCGCACATCAGAGGATATGCCTAATGCAGAATTTCCTTGTATAGGTTGATTTTAACAATTTCACTGCCTCTTAAATGTAATGAATAATTTCTGTACCGTGTTCTGTCTGCCCTCTGTCAACAACAGAAAGAGTAAAGGTATATTATGTCTAATAAATGTAATCCTTGCGTCTTCAGCTTGTTAGTTCAGCTCATTAATTGACTTCCCGTGTGTGTGAGATGAGGAAGACAGATTGCATCAGATGTCTTTCCACTTGTCTTGTTCTAACTTTAGACATTTTGGAAATTAGGACTGTATTTAGTTTTACTAAAAAAAAAACCAAAACCCTTTGTTTTATACGGAATTTTGTTTCAATTTCTGTAGCTCTTGGAGCTGTACCATCTCCCTTTGACTGTTACCTGTGCAATCGTGGTTTGAAGACACTACAAATCCGGATGAAACAGCATTTCCACAACGCATTAGCTGTTGCTCGATTTCTTGAGTCAGATTCCCGGGTGGAGAAAGTAATTTTCCCAGGTAGGTTGGCAAGACTTCAGAGCGGGTGACATCTTAGAGTGATGGATTTGGGTTCTGTAATACTATGTGTCATTTGTGCGCCCTTCACATTTGGTGACGCAGGGTTAGGTGTCCACTTAGGCAACAGGCTGTTTGTACATAGCTGAGGGTGAGCTGCTTTACGCTTTGAAGTAATGGTAATTAACTTCAAGGAACTTCTACACGTTTCAGGCTTGCCTTCACACCCTCAGCATGAGTTGGTCAAGCGGCAGTGTACTGGCTGTCCTGGGATGGTAACCTTTTACATTAAAGGAAATCTCGAACATGCTGCTACCTTTCTCAAGAATTTAAAGGTAAATGACAGTAAATACACACTACCTTAGAGGGACTTGAGACTGTCCTTCTGAGGGTGATAATGGAAAGAAGTGGTTTTTCTTGGGGCGGGGAGAGTCTTTCTCTGTACTTGCAAAGCTCCTAAAGTCTTTTGGGTGTAACCATCTCTAAATAATAGATTATTTGTGAATGTGAGGCTAATGAGAGGGAAGAAAAGGATGCCTCAGCTCATTTGAAGTATTTGTTTACACAGTAGAGTGTAGTATATCCAGGTTAGCCCAGGCATTGCTTCTAATAAAGGGCCTGCATACCAGCCTTTTGCAAAAATACCTGTAGGATTTGAAAGCAGAGAAGCTGTGGCTGGTGTAATACTGTCGTAATATTTCAAAGTACTCATCAGGAGAAAAAAGCATTGAGAAATGACATGAATCATCACACAAAGAGGGAGTCCCTCATAGTTGTTTGTTTATTTTACCTAAACCATAGGCTTTTGCTCTTGTCTTTGCAATGTATTAATTCTGCCTGTGCTCTTTAATGTGTTTGCTAGTCTTGATCTCTAGTTAATTTGCATCCTGCTCTTGTGTTTCTGCTGTTTGTTCTTGGAAAAACAAATCAGTAGTAATTGACAAAGGTAAATTAGAACTTCCTTCTCTTCCCTATCTTTCTTACTTACCAGCTAATGTCATCAACTGAAAATGAATTTACTAAAAATACGATTTTCCCACAAAATATCCTTTTACATGAGAGCGAGCATTTAATGCTGGCACAGGAGATCTGCCAGCTGTGACAAGAAGTATCAGGGTATATGTTCCAGGAGAAGTAGTCCCTTAGGAGTATATTCACTTCAGCCCTTTGACTTGGGTGACCATCAGTCTGTCACTAGGTTGGTACAAATGTAAAGCCATTTCCTTAAACCAAGCTGAGAAGAGGATTATTTGGTCGATAGGTTTAGTTGTATGGTGGGGTTTTTTTAAGAGAAAAAAGTGAATATGAGCAACCGGGGCTGCAGAGAAATGATGGGGGCAGTAAGGGCGTTCGCAGCAGACAAACTGTGAATCCATGTTTGAGTGCAGCTGGCTCTTTGGAGAGCCTTTTTGTCATCCAGGAATACCTGTTCATAATTCAAAGATCAGTGCTAAAAAACCCCTTACCTAACAGTAAGCATTTCACAAACACTAGTCCTGTTAGGCACTGAGAAATTTAGGCTGGTTTTCAAAAGACTAAACTAACCATCAGGCCCAAGGAATGAGTGAAAAAATCTGTTCAGCCTTATGGGAAGAATCTTAAATGTTTGGGGTTTTTCCCCGTCAAGTCTGCGATTTGCCAGCCTGGAAAGCGTAGGTGTTAAATGTGAACAGTGCTGAGTGATGCTGAAAGAAGAGTGGTTAAGGGTAGGATATGATCACTTAAACCTGAACTGAAATTTTTGAGATCTGAGTCTTGCTTTGTTCAGGCAGCCTGCTCTATCCTTCCTCTGAACAGAAAAACTCTGGTGGTGCCCAGGCAGAACCTGCTGCCTCGTGATGTGCATTTTCCCTTTCTGCTCTTCCTCCATTGCTGCTCTTGCATTGCGTTGCTCCTGAGTTATATTTGCTCAACATGTGCATATTTTAATTTCACTTTTGCATCAGTGTCTCCTTAGAGCCTTTTTAGGACAAGTCTATTCTAAATCTTAATAGCTCTTACCTGCTCAATGTACACTTTTTTCCCTAATTACAGCTAATGCCTTTCATAATATGAAAGTTATTACAGGAAAAATTAGAAAAAAAACCCCAAACATACCACTAAACATTCCTTTTTCCTCAACTGCCTCTTTCTAAGCATTCACAACCTTACCCTTCTTATGTTAACTTGTTTAATTAAACAAGTGTTTAATTTTTCCTGTAGGTTTTTGCACTGGCTGAGAGTCTGGGCGGATATGAAAGCCTAGCAGAGCATCCGTAAGTCAGTCTTCATCTTAAAAGTCTAAAAAAGCTGCAGAGTAACAAAGAATTTTTATGGTAGTTCTAAAATTTTCTAGTACACAAAGCCAAGATACTTTGCTAAAATTTTCTAGTACACAAAGCCAAGATACTTTGCATATAATTGAGATTCAAGGACAGTATGTTGTATAGCACAAAAACCAGCGGCTACTCCAGAAATGAGCATGACTTTTGTGACTATAAGAATGCAGTGATGAAAGTATTTCCACGCCTCCTTGTTTTAACTGGAGACTGAGATGCAATTTGTTGTTATGATAACAAATCCAAGAAATCAGTGCGTGTTTGAATAAGCAGTATTGAGCAGATCTGGTCACGCTGTTGAGGAAAGAGGTCTGCCGTTCTGCCTGCTTACACAAGAGGGCACGTTCAGTATGCTACACCCAACTGCATCTGTCTCCCCGTCAGGTAAATGTTGTGCCGATTTTAGTAATACTTAGTTGCCCCTGTCTAGGTTAAAAGGTTAAAAATAGGATTTTAATGGAATTAAATTATTTTACTTAAATCCAATTTGCTTTTCAAAAAGATACATGGAAAGTTGTGACTAAACTGACATGCTAAATCATTTCAGTTACTCATTTTAGAATAACAGCAAATCTTAAAACAAGCAGTTGAAAGGTGATTGCAAATTGGTGGATGTCAGTGACTGTGCATATGGGGGAAGAGCTTCTTACCTATATCCTCCATAGTTGGAGAGAATAACCTCTTCAGTGTAAGTGGGTACAGTTTGACAAGTGATCTGAGAAACGAGAAGTTAAAAACAAAGTAAAAAATCAGGAGATTTTATACTGAAGATTGTATACTATAGCTGTTTCTCCACTTGCTTAAAGCAGAGCTTTTAGATATTCTTTTTTAGAAAAAAAGTAAAAAATATCTGGGAGGATGAGGAATAGGCTTTTCTCCTTTTCCGGTTCCAGTTAGTTAAGTATCCAGTGCTTATTCATCATTTGTAGCTTGGAAATACTGTACTGAAATGCTGGGAGATACAGGTCACTGACTTGTGTGCAGTTCACGTAATTTACAGTAACTGATGATACGATCTCTTTCCATCTGTGGGTTAACTAGCAGGTGGTACACAAAAGGTGTAAAATCTTCATGGAATTTCAGGGGATGCTGACAGGAAATGAATTAGGTCTGTACTGATAAAAGTAAAAACTTCTTAGAAAAAAGGCTATTTTTTTTCCTCCAGGGCCATCATGACCCACTCTTCAGTGCCTAAAGGAGATAGAGAAGCTCTTGGAATCAGTGATACATTAATTCGCCTGTCAGTTGGTTTGGAAGATGAAGAAGATTTACTGGAAGACCTAGATCAAGCTCTGAAAGCTGCAGTAAGTGGGTTGTTACCTTAGTGCCATCACTCTAAAAATAATTTCCCCTCTAGTCCTCTGCCTTTCTCACTAAACTCTTTCCTGGTAATTCTTAACCTCATTTAATTTCTAAACTACTCATAAACATACCTTGCAGAGTGTGCATACGGTTTTAAAGCTTTCGTCGTTAGGTTTCTCTGTGCTGCGAGGTTTACAGTCCTTGTCAGTCACAATTTGAACTGACAGATTCAGGTACTGCAGACGGGACGTCCCTGGTGTCTGAGTGATGGGGATAGCCGCTAAAGTCAGGCTGAGGGGAGACTCTCGTATAGGCATCAAAGTGCTTAGGGTGTGCTTCGGATTTTCCATGTCATAGTTTTAGAGAGGGCTGAAATACATTAAGGATCGTCAAGAACAGAGCTTCTCCCAGACAGTAAATCCAATATTTTGTTTATAAGCACTACTTCTACTCCTCTACCTGAAGTTCTGCATTTCAGACAATAGATTAAAATTGTTCTTTACATGTGGTAATTAATGTGATGCCATGTAGTGACTTTTGTTCTCAAGGCAGGCCGCCTAAAATACATGAGGTGTAGATGTGTTTGTGTACGAGTATACACACATGCATGTGTGCAGGGGAGAGGCTGGTTAAATGGGTACTGTCTTTGGGTTCTACACAGACTTGTGCTGTGCTTTGGATGGGCTAAGGCTGTGACTGAAGGAATAATGGAGGTTTTTTGCAAGCTTTTTTTTTTTTTTAAATCACTTTTCTTTTACTGGAAAGGATTAGTCATAGCTGAAAAATATAAAGTGTGGGCACTTTGAACCGGTACATCAGTCTGATTGATCCCTTTTGGCAGCTGCAGACTTGCAGATTGATGCTGCAGTGTTTCATTGCAGAACATGCCATTTCGTACTGTACTCTGTATTTATCGTGCTGTGACTTATCAAGGGCATTGCCACTGTCTTCCATTTCTACAATTGCAGATAACTTATTAGGTGAGTTTCCCAGATGATCCTAGGAAGCAGATCACGTCGTGTGAAAGGCCCTTTCTTTTTCCCAGAAGGAGGTCACTGACCTTTGGGTAGGCAGGAGAATGACTCTTGATGTGAAATCTCATGGCAGCTTTAGATCTGAATGTGTGAGCAAAGGATGTGAACCAGATGCCTTAAGCCTACCCAGGCACTCTGCCTCAACCTCTAATTTTGTCTGTTCTCCAGAGCTTCACTGAAAGACTAAAATCCTTCCAGCCTTCATAAGCATAATTGCATGTTGGGGAGAGGAAGGAGAATTTCCTCCTGATCCTGGTGGACAACAAGCAGAGCTCAGAGGTCTTGCTGCCAGAGCAAAGTGCCAGCCAGTCCTTACAAATGCTGTTGGAGATCTCAGGATATCCATTGCTCAAGGATGCATACTAGGTCTTTGGTTCTTGTTGCAAGCTTAGTTTTTGTTCTCAGGAACTGCCCATCCATAAAATTTGTTATTCTGTCTTTACAACTTTAGGTTCCGTTCCCAGGTATCCTGTTTGCCTGACACAGAACTTCACTCCTGGAAAGCCAAAACCTTTGATTTACAAAATCTAAATGTACTCCTAGTCTGTATCCACTTGATCACCTGTTGCTCTTACACAGGCAAATGTAGGTATTAGGCACGTTGCTGCCAGGCAGTGAAAACGTTTCAAAGGCAGCACACTCTCTGCCACGCCGCGGGGTGGGCGAGGGTGTCAAAGAGAAGGAGACAAACCAAGGACTGCAGCAAGGCACACGCGTAAGAGGGGCTTCAGCAAGTATTGGAATGAAGTTTAATAAATAACCACGCTACAAAACCATGAGTTTCCTTCTTCCCTTCTCCCAACTTGTACTTTCATATTGTGGGAGGACTGTAACTCTCGATGGTTTGTCTGTCTGTTTTCTTCGAGTGCGAATTCTGCAGATTTGGCGACTCCTCAGGAGTCCTTGCAACGCCGAGGACAGAGTTCACAGTCTTTGGTGGACTTTGAGTCAGCTCCAAGTCAATGGCTGAGGCAGAACTAGGTTCAGTGCTACCTTGTTCTCCTCTGCGACCCTGCAGGCACCTGCATCCCCGAAAAGGAATTTTAAAAAAAAAAGAAAAAAAAAAAAAAAGAGTTGTTTGAAATAGAGTTTTGTCTGTGTGAGAGAACATGGTGGTATTGGTGGGCAAAGTATAAATTTGAGTCCTGCAGCAATTGTAGCAGTTGTATAGTAGTTCAATATACTGTACAGACAGGAAAATTTTTGTCCCTCTATTTTTCTCTCTTTTCCTTTTTTTTTTGGTTGTTTTTTTTGTTCATTTGTTTAGTGACAGGGAATATTAGCAACAGTAACTGCATGTATTTCTGTGTGCCAGCACAGAGCATGAAGATAATCTAATGCTAAAAAGTATCTTATTTATGAAAAGAAAAAAAAAGTGCATGGTTGATACAGGTGCATAGCATAATTCTCTCTCATTTTTCCTTCTCATTGCAGTTTGCAGATCATAAGGCTTGACGTTTAAAACTGGAACTTGAAATTGAATGTTGAAATGGCTGAAGATGATGACGTGGAAAGCCAAATTGCTAATGATTTTCCTTTTGATTTGCCTTCGAGAATTGAAATCTGTTCAATCCAACGCTGGATTCCCGGGGAGTTCTCACTTTGTGCTGTTAACATTTATTCTGCTGATGTCTGGCTGTACGTGGACCGTGCACTGTGGCACAGAGCCTGTGCTCTCCTGTGGGTCCGTTTCTGTTGTATAGTAATCCTTTGGCTTTGGAATTTGTGGAGTCAATAAGTTGTGTTTGAGAGCAGCCGTGATGCACAATCAGTCAGGAATATTATCCCGGTTCTCTCAGTGGAGATTAGTGTTCCTCATTTGTCCTGCTAGGGGTGCAAGGGTGTTAGGTCAAAAGGGTTGGCTTCTGTTACTGCTTCTCAGGATGCACAGTTAATTTTTCTCATATCTTCTAATCCAACAGTCCAACTTAAAAAATGTTGATTTAACTTGGATTTTTTTTTTAATTAGGTTGGAAATGTGGTTAAATGCTTTTTCACCTGTTGATATTTTATGGAGTATTGAAAATGAAGCGAAACCCAATACCTAGCAAACAATAGTAACTTTCTAAAAAGGATTCTTCCCTTTTTTTAAAAAATCATGTAGTGTTAATTGTGGTAATGATTTGGTTTATATTTGGAATGGGAATCATTTTAATTAAAATACGCTTTGAATTTCCCTAATGTATTGCTTGTTTTGACGTTTGCGTGTACTACTCACATTCAATATCAGATGATGAAATGACCCTGGATTTGTTTAAATTTTCCTGTGGGAAAATGATGTCACTGACGTTTTTACTTTTGTCAAGAAAAAAAGATATAAATTCTAATGCGTCTATAGCAACTTCTCCTGCAAATTGCAACGTTAAGGCAAGGAGTATTCAGGTGCCTCGGGGTGCTGCTTCTTTGGGGTGTGGGGTGGGCGGCTGCCTGAAGCACCCTGCAAGGTCTCAGCTCTGAGCAGACCTCAGCCCTCCTGCCCGCTTCCCGGCAGCTTATCTAAATATCTGTGCTGAAGAACTGCAAAAGAGGCACAAGTACTACAGGTGTTTGTTACAAGACTGACTACGCACACCGTTCTTGGTAAAAACATTTAGCTTTCCCAAACGAAATGGAAATTCACTTTCTGGGAGTGTCTTTTTCGTTTTGTTTCTTTCTCAGAATGAGAGCTGACATGAAATGCGGGTTCAGAGACTTTCGCTCCCCAGCTGATTAAAAGCTGCCTTAGGTCATGGTATGGAACACCCTAACACACGTGCAGGTGAGACGAGAGGGCTGTAGCTGAGACGAGGTGGCTGTAGCCAGCTGGCAGTTGCTGTGAGCCCCGGTGGTACCCTGAGCAGGGATAACTCTCGTCTGCTGTTGCTGTAGGAGAATTGAGCCCTCAGGGTTCTCCGAGGCAGAGGCTGAGCAGGAGATGGAAATGAATGTATTTCTTCTAGCCCTCAGAGTGGTTATTCCGAGTCATTCTCGGTTAGCCCCTCTGTAAGATCAGCGAAACGTTGCAGGTAGCTTTTTATTAACTTCGGCAGGATAAATATTGTCACTGTACTGTCTGGATCTGGTTTTGACACTCAGCATAAGCAGCACATCAGTGTTAATTCCTGGGGAAAGACTTAAGCCAATAAATTTTTGCATATATAATGATGAGTACAGCTTTAAAAACCTTGACAATCTCCAGATTAACTGCGCTGGCGTTTGGGCAGGCGCGTGGCACATCAGTGAGGCTGGCGGCTGAGTTGGAGGGTGGAAAGGGGCTACGGCCGGGGAGACCCACCAGCGGACGGGTCGGGTGGGTCGGCGAGCGGCGGCAGATGCCAGCTGTGGTGCGGGCAGCGCGCTGAGATCCCAGGGCCTGGGTTTGGCACCATAAAGAAGGTCAGAAGTGGTGGGGCTGTGCTTGGCAGGGCAGTGGTAGTGGTGCGGGCGCGCTGAACCAGTGTCGTGGTGCACCGGTCTGCCCTCCCTGAGAGGTGAGCCGGCACGGAGGGTGCCGGTGTGCCTGGGCTTGCAGATAACCGCAGAGCCCTGCCTGCCTTGCGTGGCCCAGCGCGGCATCGGAGCTCAGGCAGAGCTTTAAATAGGTCAAGACTTGTATTTGTTGTAATTAAAATTAAGACTGTGCTTTCTGTACCGGGTCAATACAGCATTTGGTGTGAAGTACGGATTACAAAGACAGTCCTATCAACCTGTCTAGGCACTGTGCCCTCTGAGCAGGGAACAATTGCGTATATTGACACACAAACAGAATAGTCTTGATTATCTAGAATGATTAAATCCTGGGAAAACTGAGATGAAGGTATGCATAGCCAACAAACATCTCATTTACTTATTTGCATATGAGTATATTATAAAAGCACGTGCAAAATGCATAAGGTGCTATAGGGGTGTAGGCCGATAGGTGGTATGAAAATGAGGAGCTCTTGTTATTTTTCAAAAAGCCCACAACTGCTGATGAAGGCGTCCTCGTATTGTGTGAGCTAGTAACTCTCCCTGCTCTAGTGAAAACCATCTTCTCTTCCATATTAATCTCTCTCTTATATTTGTGGCTACAACTTTTTTTTGAGTAGATACCCGATTTAATTTCTGTGTTCCCGGTCCGGATAGTTTTTGTAGTGTTTTCACTAACACAGATGTAATGAGTGATGAATATGGGCAGTTTTAGAAAGGACAAATGGGAAGACGTGCCTGGGCCTGCGAGGAATTGAGGGGGAGAAGGGAATGTCCCGGGGACGGTACGCACCCTTAGGTGGCAGTGATGGGCTGGAAACCCCTCGCTCCCTGCTCCGACAGAGTGAAGCGACAGAAGGTGAGCAGCTTGTGTTTGTCTCCTTCCCAGGAGATCAGGAACCAGAAGTAATTTTTCCATTATTCTTTATTCATCTGAATATCCTTGATCAGTGTTTCCAAATTAGATCACGAATGTCAAAATTAGATTTCACTGAAATGTCGAATACAGGAGCTGCCACACTGAAGTAATGCCTGCGCGTGGTCCTGGCTGGGGCCGGGGGGGAGAGCTGAGCCCCAGGAGGCTGAACTGCGCATCGGGGGCTGCGGAGGGGACAACGCATCGACACGAGTGAGTCCCGGGGCAGGAATCGGCAGCGGTGACGGCCTGGGTCCTGCTGTCCTGTCTGATCTGTGGCCTTGGTGTGGCTCGTTTTGGCTGATCGGGGGCCACGCTGGCCCCTTCCAGCCTTCCCCAGCTCAGGAAGTATTTGTCTTCTTGCAGTCAAGTCAAGTTTTAAGCGTTGCTGCATTACAACCAGGATACCCTTCCTTCTGCTGAGGTTTTCCCGGGTCTAATGCACAAACGTGAGTGCTCTGTTAAGCACAGCTGCTGACTCTGCATGGATCACTCACGAGGACGGTCCCCTGAAGAGCTGCGAGGGCTGGGGAGACCTGCTTTTGTGCTGGATCAGCTGGCCCTGCCAGAGCCACCGTCCTCGCCAGGCCAGGCAGGACACTGCACCTCCTGGCAGGGTCAGTACAGTTGCTGGGCGGTGCGTGCAACATTTTGGGGTTTGGTTTAGTTTTTCTTCTTCCTCTGACATGTGGGTTACTGGTTACAGCAGGTCAGCAGCTTGTAAAAGCCCATGCATAGCAAGTCTCTCAGATACGTATGTTTTTCTAGTAAGCGTGCAGCCACTATGTTGTGCAGCGAGCTCCAGGTCCTGGTGTGGGAACGGTTGGTCTTCGGCTGCTTGCGAAGGGGCACGAGCGTCTGGTTTCCGTCAAAAGAATATCTACCGTGAAATGAATAGCGTGTGTTTCCTAGTTCTTCAGCTGCTGCCTTCTGCAGACATGAATTTCCTTTATACCATTTACTTGGGGACAGGACAGACGAAACTGCCGGCAGCTAAATTCTCAATGAATTGTTCAGTGATTTTCTTAACACATGGCAGTATCGGCCTGAAGTTGGCTCTGAGGGTGTCCTCCCTGCGACCGGGAGCTGGCCTCGCGTTGGACCTGCCGGGAACTGGTCTCCTTATGGGGAGGGGTTGAAGTGAATGGTAGGAGAATGCAACAGGCTGGTTATACATCTGAACAGCAGGTGATCCTTTGAGAGCTTCTCTAAATACCTGTTCTTTTTATGACTTTCCTGGAGTCATCCCATCTGCCCCCCCTCACGGGCCGACTCCAGATCCATCATGTGTTTCACCTATCACATTATTTGTGAAGTTAAAGGGATGCGTTTCATCCTTTGGTTAGGTTTTGCAGATGTGGATTCAGATTGCATTAGACTTCAGGGGGAATTTCCTTTTTATACTGAGGCCCACATCACACTTGTATTGAAGACAGGTTACATTTATTCCCCAGAAAATAAACGTATGGTGCTAAGCCTAGAAGTAAGACCAGTTAAACCGTGTCTCTTCTGAGAAGCTGCAGCCTGCAAGGTGACGTGATGGTGGTAGGGGGAAAGTGGAAGTGATGCGGCGTGGCGGCTCCTGCACAAAACCCAGCGCGGTCTTACAGGTCTGCTCCTTGCCCTGTGACTGTGATGTGCGGCGAATCTGCACGGTGAGGAATGCCGAAGGCAGAATGGTCCCTGGCCTTACACCGGCGGGAATCTGCTGAAGAGAGTGGCTGTCTCAGGAATAAATGAGAGCGGACCTGGCTTTTGACATTGAAAACTCTGCCAGCACCTGCCCTTCCTCTTCCGACTCGCTGGCCTGGGTCCGAAAGCGAAAGGCAAATACAAAAGCCCCTCTGGGGCAGGAGAGACACTCGCTAACGAGAAAACCGCTGTTGTGGGCGCACGCTTACTTCTGTGCACCAGCGCTGGTGGTACGCGTTTCGGAAGAGTTTCTGCATTTGGGCTCCCCCACTTTTTGGCACAGGGGCGAGCGCTCGGGAGCTGCGAGGGGGTGGGTTCTGCCGGAAAAAGCTGAATCCTGAATCGGGAAGATGGCTTCGGTTTTGCCGCAAGTGATGCTCCTGCCTTGCCGGCTGCGGGGCTGTGCCCTCCTTCCCCTCGGCCCCGGCACTGCCGGTGGGGCACGGCTCGTTCGCTCGTTCCTGGGCTTGGCTGTAAGACTTAGCGGCCTGAGCTGAAATAAAATGCCACCTGTGCAACTTCTGCTGAAAAACTTTGGACTAGGATGTCATTTTAAGCTGTATACAAGGGTGATCCCCATCTGGCTGTTTCCTGACGCTTCTGCCATCGCGAAGGAGGGGAGGTGCTGCTCTTCCCGTACCAATCGACTGCCTTGCACCGAAGGTAGATGTGGCTGCAACCCCCGCCCTCCCCAGCCAGGAGGGGTATTTGGGGAAGAGAATGTGTGGGCATCCCCATCCCGAATCACCCGCGGAGGATGCCAGGAGCAGCCGGGGCATGCCGCGGGAGCTGCTGAGCAGCGTGGGACCAGTGACATCCTCCGCGGGAGGTTTTGGGACCGTTGCTCCCCGTCCCCGCGGCGCTGCGCAGAGGAGAGGCAGCGCCTGGCTCCCAGCCCCCACGTTACAAACGGCGGCACGTGCAGGAGTCGGCACCTCCCGCGCTCTCTCCCTGCCTCAGATTCCCCTAACTTGAGCTTTTTTTGGCATTTCTCGGCTGCAGCCGCAGTTGCAACCATTTGATGAAGGGCTTTTTTGTTTTCCAGCGATAGCACAGCCAAGAGCTGTACCCCATTAGTCAGAACAGTTCTTAGAAACTTCCAGCTTTTACTTACAGGAAAGTTGCTGTAATTGAAATCTGCTATTTGTCATAATTATATAAACTTGTATATATAGAAAATGTCAAGCGATACTGTGCATACTTTCCATTTCAGTGGAGCCACCCGCCCATTTTGCAGATTAGCAGACTGGCCCTTGCTGTCACCGCTGACCACGAACACAGAAATATGAAGAGGCTTCATCTTCTCCTGCTGCTGTAGGTCCATGTCAGAGCACGAGCCGGGAAATGGCAGTTCAGTATCCTGCGTAGTTATGGATTTAGTGGACTCAAAGGCATTAACTCCAGCAAAGTGGATGCGCTTTTGTGTTAGTATGGCTTCCTAACCATCGCAGGCACGTCTCTGTGAAACACTAAACTGAGTTTGGGCCTGGTAAGTGCTTCATAATTTTTTTATCTGCTATTGTGTGCAGTAGCTGACTTACAAATGCAATTTTTTCTTCCTCCCTTTTATCGTCTTCCATTAGGAAAATACTGATTCTCTCATGTCTGGCTAAAAAGCCAGGTGGTGTAAAACGGGAACCGAGCCATGCTCCTGCCCTGCCGGCCTCGCCGCGGCCAAACCCGCCTCCGGGTCCCCACAGTTCCCCTCTGCTCAGCTCACGCAGAGGCGCGGGCCTCTCGGTCTCCGCAGACACCCGGGTCGCTCCGGGCAGTCGCTGGGGTTGGAGGTGCATCCCCATCCCACCGGCTGGGTCCCTGGGATGTCAGAGCAGGGAGGGCGATGGCGAGATTTTTCTCCCAAACCTTTCAGCCTTCGTTTTTATCCCTATAAGCAACGGTGAAAATTTTTCCTCTATTGCATAACACATTTTTCACTTACTGTATCATATTCCCGCTTTATTAAACCAAAAGGCTGCGTAACCGCCTGCCTTTCCTCCCCGTGTGTTTGCTCACGCAGGTGTTTGCACAGCGCCCGGCACTGCTGTCCCCGAGCCTTGCCGACGAGGGCATTGGCCTCGGCTCACCCCCCCGTTCCTGCCCTTCCCTGGCGGCTGCTCCGCACCCCGAGAGGCAGCGGAGCCCTCCCCGGAGCCGGCGGCTGCTCCCCGCAGAGCAGGGAGCTTCCCCCCGCATCGCCTCGGGAGGGAAGAACGCCCCGGCTCTTTATTTCTTGCCCAAAAGTGCCGCTTCCTCCAAGCCGGCGTGTTCGAGGGAAACGCGGACTTTCTGGGTGAAAGTGTTCTGGTGCGGGCCGGGGCTGCCAAGGCACCGCCGAGGACAGAAGTGGGAAGGAAGGGAAAGATCTGATGAAAAACGAGAAGGTTTGAGCCCGACAACCTTCTCTGAAAAAAGTCCAGCGACTCGGGGCTTTGTACGTCCCTGTGGAGTGGGAGCAGGCGTCTGCCTCTCCATCGCTGCCGTGAAACCAGCCGGCTCCCCGCCAGCCCTCCCCGCAGCCCCGGGCTCCCCTTGCACCCGGGGCCGCAGCCTCCGACTCATTTTCCCCCGCTCTAAGGGCGAGCGGCGCGCTCGTATCTCTGACGCAGGTTGCAGAAATGGAAACAAGAACATCTGTATCTTTTTGCAAAGTGGAGAAGAGACTTTATGAGACTGAAGCACGGGGACTCCTGACTCGCCGGGACCCCGCAGCACCGAGCCCTCTCCCCGTCGTGCCTGAGGAAGAAATCCGAGTCCGTCACTCCCGCGTCCAGGTTGCACACAATGAAAGGTGCTGCATCCTTGCAGTGCAGTCCTGCCATTTACAGGAAAAAAAAATCCAACCAGCAATGCTTATTAATTGAGAGTATTTGATCTATTAACAAGGAAAATCATTTGTTGATCGACGTGCAGTATTTGAGAGAGTGAATATGAATTAATGACTATAGATATTGACACCTTTCAGAAATCACAGAGGATTCTGCAACCGCTTCCTCTCGCTCTTTTAATGAGGCTGGTCAATAAAATTCTGGGTAAATTTCTTGCACGTGGAATGCTGAGCAAGCTGCTCTTAAAAAGCGTGAAAATTGTTAAGTCTACGTTAGTGTCTAGAATTAATGAAGAAACTGGAGTGCATGGCTAGAATTTCACCTGTATCTTGTCTAAATATCAAGGTAATTTGGAATTAATAAATTAAGGCTGAACAGCTTTTTAGTTGGATGTGACCAGTGGGAGAACTTGCAGCTGCACTAATGCGGAGGCGGCCGCAAATGGGGCTCATTTTTCTCCTCTGTCCTCAGGGAACTCTGTGTTAATTTTTTTTGAATGGAACTAAAAAAAATTCATTTCCCCCCGCCCCCACTTTTTTGACTAGCACTAAAATGGGTTGCTGTGGGAAGATCCTCCCCTGCGCTTCCCTCCGGGGTCCTCGTCCTCTCAGGTACAGCACAAATCCAGAGATGCTGGAGGTGGGACTCCTCGGGGGCACTGAGAAGGTTTGTCAGGGCACCAGCAAGACGCGTGTCTCAGAAAATGCTCCAGCTTCAACGCAGTGCTGCATCAGCACAGAATGGATTCTTAAAGCACCAGCTCTCCTTCATAGAAAATTCTGGGTTTTTTTCCTGATTTATCATCTCTGCTATTATTAAAACTAGACATTTATTTAAATGTCTTTCTAAAGTATGTAGAAGTATTTGCTGGATCCAGAATCTGTGATTTTCAGAGGAGCACAAGAAAATTAAGATTCCTAATTGCCTGAGAAATGGGATACTGTATTTCTGAGGATGGTCTGTAAATCCAAGCCTAAACTGCATTTTACTCTTAGAAAACCTGTTGCAGTTCTTAGTGGCAGTAATATTTATTTAAGGTGCAACAGCACATGGTTCAGATTGTCCTCCACATTCGAGACCAAATCCCATCTGGTTTCTCAGACATGTATTTTTCTTAACTTCTTCAAGTAACTGTCTATGATCAGTTTATTTAGATTTGCAAACCCCTCACGCTGGAGACCCCTATGTATAGCTGAGACGACCACGCTGGCAGTGGCAATCTTGTCCTGAATCCATCCTTTGGCGGAGGAGCTGGAAAGGATCCTCCGGGGTCCCGTATAAGGAGTGGGAATATCCACTCTGCTCCGCAGCAGCCCTCCGTGATTTATAGCCCAGCTGCGAATCTCATTTAATGAGAAGTTTAGGTCAGTTCCACCACCCGATCGCATGCAAAGTCCTTCATCGCGTATTTGTTGGGTTTGAGTGTGAACTGTTTGCACGTCTCTCTTTCTGCCATATTGGCATCTCCTCGTCCCCCAGCCCCGCCGTGCTGCTGACCCTGGGGGGAAGGCAGAGGGGCCGGGGCCAGGGGAGGGGACGGGACGGGTCCTGCGCTTGGTCCTACCAAGAGAGTGAAGGACAGTCCAGGTCTCAGAAATTCTCAGCGAGTGTGGGTATTTCTTGGCAAACCAGCAGCGCTCAGAGTACTGCACGAAGCTGGCCTCGGCTTCGCCTTTTTCAGCAGCTCGAAGCCCCGAAGGGAGAGAGCGATGGGGGCTGGAAGTCCTGCCGGCTTGGCCAGGCTGGAGCCGACAGCCGCCACGGCACCGTGATGGGCTGAGCTGGAAACCCCTGCCTTTTCCCAAGTCCAATGCCTAAAAAATACCAGTTAAGAGGAACAGGACGCTGAAACACTGACAGGGAATGTTACGGTCTGATAGCTGCATTTCAAAAACCGCTGGACACACTAGGTAGGCAAGCCCTTTAACTGGTTGCATTTTCCCTTCTTTAGGTAATTCATTGATTTGAACAAACTCAATTTTATAGGCAATTCTACGGATTGCATTTCCTTTCCCAAGCAACCTTTACCGCTTAGAAATTACAGTGCCCGACTGCAAGATAGGAAAAGGATTTTTGGCAGAATCTTCAACCGGTCTGCAGGTCTGCACCCACCACTGGAGCGGGGCCGCTGCGCCAGTTAAAATATATACACATACATTTCACCCCAATGGGCCTTCATCCAGATCAGCTGCAGAGTTTGGGCAGGGGAGTTTAATAGTTAGGGTTTTTTTTTTTTAGTATTTCCTTGTCTGCCTGTATTTCCAAGATGCCTATTGTGTTCTCACCGTGGCACATTATTGACATCGTAATTACTGACTTTGAAAGGCTTCATGTGTTTCACAAGAGCAATATGAGATCTGTGAAGAATGGAGCGAAATTCCATTTCAGTTGGGAATATTTCCCAAGAGAGCGTGTCACGAAGGCTCTGAGAATGAAGAAAATCTTTATATTTAGATTATGTTAATCATTTATCTCTTCTCCTCTTCCAGGCTTTCATGAGGACAGATTAACGTAAAAGGAATTCTTTCACTTGGACACAGAGAGAAGAGCAGAAACAGATCAGTTCCAGCCACAAGTAATGTTTTCTGTTCCCAGGCTTCGTTTCAGCATCGGTACACCTGCTTTTGGGAAGTGATTTCATCCAAGCAGCAAGTTCCCAGCTAGTTTCAGCAACATGTTAGGATGGGGAAGCGGGAAGTTTAGATTTAAAATTTAGAAAAACTACCATTTGAGATGTCAAAATAAATATTTGTCTGAAGCGAGAACTATCTCAGAAAGTCAAATTAAGATACTTCTGCTTGTAGGCAAAATAGAAAAGGGCGTGAACATGAAGCAAAGACAGGAATAATAAAAGTAAAATCAAAAGCAACCAGATATCCCAAATCCTAAAAATTTCCCCCGATTCCCAATATTTGACTTACCGAACTTGATTTTATCTTGTTGCTTTTTAGATGGGACGTGGTCTCCTTGGACTCCTGTTTCCTATAGGGGCATGTTCTGACCGGCAGCCTGAGGTCTGCGGTAGGTTTGCCTTGGCGGTGATACCCTTTTCTGTTCACCACTTCCACGAAATAACCACTGCACAGTGAGTTCTGACTGACCCAGGTCCCCGAGCCCATCCTTCTGCCTAGTTCTCTTTGCAGACCCCCGGGTACGGCCATGTCGCTGATGCCTCCCATGTTGCAACCTCACATGAAAAACGAAGCTGATGAGCTTCGTGACTACCTCAGCACTCCTCTCCTTTTCTTCTTTCCTCCCTGCCTTCCTTCCAGAAGTGTCTGAACCTGGAGAATTGGGCTGGTCTCCTCCTTCACACGTGGGTTTTCATTGATGCTGTTGCCTTTTCCAAAGGCTTACTTTGAAATAGCTTCAGTTCCTAACACCAAATCTTACGTGAGAGCTTCGACACTGAAAATAATTCTCTGAAGCTTTAGCTGAAGTGTTGTCTTTGCGAACCGCCGCAGCCCTGCATTAGCAGCACTGCTGCCTACGTCCAGCACGGATTCCTCTGGGCAGCTTCTCCTGAAGCTCTTCCCCAGGAGCCCTGGGCACGTCTCTGGCAGGAGTCCTTCCATTTCCCAGCAAAGCGGTGCCACCGGCGCCCTGCCCTGGCGCCTCCAGTCCTTGGAGAAGCAAACCAGAAGATGGAGGACCATAAAGCACTTGGTGGGACTCAGTTCAGCCTCAGCATTGCTTGGAGGAGAAGAGAAATCTGGACACCCCTTGCTGGGAAAGGGGCTTTTCTGCCCCAGGCTCTGGACTGGGCTGGACGGGAGCTGCGGGCAGGCCACCTGGGAGGAGGAAGGCTTCTGCACCTTGCGGCATACTGGTGGGTGTTGGCGGGGTTTGGGAGGACCACAAGTAGGAGCGAATCGTGTGCGGTCCATGTCGGGTACTGCTGCCCTGCAGCAACAGCACGTCCCGGTTGGAGCTCGGTCCCACCTCTGCTCCCTGCAGGCAGCTTGCCCGCCGTGCTTGCGATTTTCAGAGACACGTTTGCCGTGTTAGCAGTGGCAAAATTCGCCGTTAATCCCTAATGCGGCAATAGGTTCTTTTTTTTCTGTTGTCTATGAAAATCATACTGAAGTCTGTCTTTGACTTGCTTTTTTTCCTCGGAAGCAAATTTCTTGCCAACTTGGCCATTGGGCCCAGTATAATTAATGAAAACTCCCCCTGAGACTCAAAGAAACAAATGTCTCCATTTACAGCAAAAGCTAAATTCAATTTACTCCATATTAAACCCATTCTTCAAAGAAAAATCCAAACACCACCATTGCAGGATTTTTAGCACAGGCGACTGCTGCCCTGCATTTCGTATGTTCCGAACAGCTCCCCACGTCCCCAGACATCTGCTCCCGTCCCAGCTGAGGACGGTGTTTGTCCAGCCGTGCGTCTGTTCCTTCCAACCGGGAGTGTTGCCCCGGCTGTTGGGAACAGTGCCGTCTGCTCCATTATTTTCAACAGAGTATTGTTCACACCAGCCACCCGTGTAGGGATGTGCCTGTGCTGGGAAGGCAATAATGAGGTCTGAGGGGACGTGCAGGGGAGGACGAGAGCTGATTTTCTTCAATTACCTGCATTACTGTAAGTGGACACGTACTATTTCATTACCTATTGAGAAATGAGTTTTATTGATCCCTTTAATAAAGGAGATGGGGCTTTCTGTTAGGAGGCTGTGAAGCAGATAACGAGGCAGCAGCTCTCCTCTGCCCTCAGATATTCAGGTACGTGCCTTTTTACCACCTTCATGAGCACCGATCCTTTTTGACACCAAATTTCCCCCTTCAGAAAAGACACAAACTTCATCTCATCAAAACCCGTCTCCTGCCATCTCCGCGCACATCGTGTGCTCTCATTTACCTCTCGGCGAGCGCAGCCGCCGCGGCGGAGCATCCTTTTCTGCCTTTGAGGCTTGAACCAGAGCCCTTTAACTTGACGACGGCTGCAGGAGCTGATAAAGCTGGAGCCAGATTTAGTCCTTCCAGGGCTCCTGCGAGCAGCCGAGCCCAGCGTGGAGGCGAGGGTCCTTTTGTAGTTTCGGAGCTGCTGGAAAGTCAGGGTGGGTGGCCAGCCCAGAGGGTGCTGGGGTTTCATGCCTCCTATGACCCATCAGCTGTTCTTTCCCTGAAATGCGAGAATCCCCCATGGTGCAACCAGTACAGGTCCCCTTTGCCTCCTCGCCTGTTTTCCTGCCTGTGTTTCCGCCCCGCACGAGGTTTGGTAGCAACAGCAGCTCCCGCCAAAGGGACCCCCGACCCCGGGGCCACCTTCCTGCTCCCGGCAGCGGCCAGGCCCCGGGGCGGGGGTGACGGACGGTGCGAGGTGCTCGGTTTGCGGGGATACCCCAGCACCGTGCCCTCCTTGCTGCAGGGGTAACCCCGACCCAAGCAGCGGGTCATCCTGGGTCTGCAGGCGTGGGCAGGTCTCCCTACCGATGGACGGGTTATGCTGCCTAACGGCGGCTCAGGACGGCAACAGCAACAGCATCTTAAACAATGTGGTATTCAGTCGCTCACGAAGATGAGTGCGGTGGTCTTGTGAGCTTCCTTGGCTCATTGATCCTGGCGAGCGAATACGTAAGGCTCCATAAGATGGACGGGGTTGCTCCATTGGAGGTGGTGCCCCTATACATCAATCCGCAGCTGGTGCAGCTGACAAACACCAGCGTGAGAAGCGCGCTGTTAGCACTAGGGATTAAGCGCATTTTACAGTGAAATACAGGAAAGCTGATGGCTGATGGCTAGCACCCTGTCAAAGCCATGTTTGGGATCCTGTTTGCAAAAAGTGCCTCCACATTTGGGAAGGTATGTGCAAGTCCCGTCTCAGACTTGCTCTGGCAGGCGCGGGCTGTGGCAGAGATTTGGCTGCGGCAGAGATTTGGCTGCCCAGGGTGTGTGGCTGTCGTGGGGGCACGCGAGCTGCGGTCCGTCCGCCCACCCGCCGGGTCTTTGGGTAGCTGCCGCTAAGAGCCGGCCAGCTGGGAGGTGCCCTGTCCGCCCTGGGCGTGCGGGCGACTCCTTGGGATCATTCCAGTTGCGTTTAGTTTTCAGACAATTCACGGGATATCTGCTGGATTTCCCTCCGAGAACGGCACTCGTCGTACTGCCAATAGCACGGTAAAAGAGAAGTAGCTGTTAAAAGATGAATATTTAATACATAGCTTTTTATTTCTTCATTAAACACACATTCTAGGAAGCTTTGCTCCACCGATGGGTGAAAAGCTCTTCGGCCCCCGCGTGCTACGGAGCCCGCTCGCCGCAAACCCAGCTCCTGCGCCCTGTCCCAGCGACTCCCCTGAGGGGCCCTGATGCACCCCTGAAAGCAAAAGGAGGGTCCCCGCTCACAAACCGGGCGGGCGAGGCGGAGAACTCCCTCTCCGTCTGATCGTGGTGCCCCGTGGGGACGCAGCTGGTCCCAGCGGCTGCAGCATCCCTACCCAGGGCACGTAAATACTCGCCGCGTGGGAAGAAATCCTTACCCTAGCGTCTTTTATATAAAACCTCTCACTTGTATTTGTTGAGCTACATTATGTTTAAATGAGAGAGCTGTGAGTGAGTAGGAGACTCCTCACATGAAGTCTATTTATTTTAATCTCTCACTGTCATTTTAAAACTTAGGGATATTCTTTCCAGTCCTTCAATTTCCTTTGTTCTAAATCCCAGTTTATGTTTTCTTTAAAAGGTTATGCTAACACAAATCAAAAGCCCCACAAGTCAGTTTGCAAATTTTGTTGCCAGGCCTTAATGACCTGCTAAAAATAACGTGAATGATTCATCTCCTAATCTATGGAAACAGTTATTTGTTCCTGGCAGCTCTCTTGGGTTTGGTCTGGGCTGCAGGAGATTACAAGTATTAGCAAATCAAGGAGTACTGAAGGGATTTTTCTTCTTTGTGTTTCAGCGGAATAAAAACGTTTTCTACAAACCAAGGTGGGTTGTCCGTGGCTGTGGGGGATACCCCTGCGGGAAGGTCTCAGGGCTTCTCAAACCCGTGGCCCGAAATTTGGGCACGGATGTCTAATGCTAATAATGTCAGTTTTAGACATAAGTATTTAAACAGAAGTAATTTTAAACAGGAATATTCTAAACAGTGTGTTTAAGAAGCCCTACGAAGCTCAGTATTTTCTGATCTTTCAGTAGGGGCTGCTCAAATGTCCTAATAAGAAAACAGGGCTGTTGTAATAACTTCTTTTTAACAGAAATCAACTCCTCAGATTTATTATTTAGGTTTTAATTCCAAGCCTCCTGCAGACTTGCAGCATACTTTATAGCAAAAGTTTCCCAACGCCAGCCCTTTTCTGACCCCTGCCATGCAGCGATGTGCAAAATGGCTTAAATTCTGGTCCTGTCTGAGGTGCAAATCCCGTTTTTCCAGGAGAGGGGCTGGGAAGGCCGACCCCTCTCTCACGAGTTTGTGGTGCAGCGATGGCCGACTTTGTTTTAATCGGATTTGGTAGGCCTCGGTCAGAGGAGAGGAACACGGGGTTAGCAAAGTGTACTTGGGCTGAGCAAAATATTTATTCCCCTGTCCATAACCCTTACTAGTTGCGCCTGGGGAACATTTACGTTAACTATTTTTATCTTCACCGTGCTGGGATGTGACCGTGTTGCCCACAAACAGTCAGCTGTGCTCAGGTGTAAACTAGAGCGTTTATTGCTGACTTAACAAGCGTGAAACCGTCTCTATTAATATTCTGTGCAAAGCTTTGACAGTGTGACCGGAGCCGCGCACAGCACGTTGGATCAATGCGAAACTGCCTGACCGAAACGGCGCTGAACAGCCTGCAAACATAATGCGGGGCCGAAGATCGTTTGCAAATTATTTTGCAGCCGCTTACTGAAAATAAATAGACTTTCAGAAATCTGCGGCGGTTTGAGAAGGTCTCCTTAATGGAAAAAAAGTCTATTTCCTCAAGTAACCCATTCACCCTCTGTAATTTAATCACCTCCGTTAATGTCAAACTGCCGAGGCCGTCCGGAGGAGGCTCCGCGCCCGAGGCGGGGGGATGCTGGAGCGGGTCGGGGGGAGATCCCGGCCGGAGCTGACCCCGCAGCCGGGGACGGCAGCTGTGCACCAGGGGGGGACTCCTGGTATGTGAGCAGCGTGGACCAGGGAAAACCATGGAGCAAGAAGTTGTAGTCGGAGTGGTCTTTTTCAAAAATGGTTATTTTCACGGTTTAGACCAAAAGCTAACTGCGGATCAAAGGATTTGGAAAAGCATGATGTATTTTCCAGATGTAACTAACGGAGCTGGGGGGTCTCACCTGTAGTACTTACAGCCAGAATATATTCCAATGAATGAAAAAAGGTGTAAAGCGTGCAAAACCAAAACATCCTTTTGAAACCCTGTTTATTTAAAATGTGCTTTTTATTGCAGTGCTGAGGAAGGATAAAGTGGTTGTGTTTAACTGTGTAACAAAAATATTTACGTAACTCCAGAACTTCCACCGCTTCTCTGTGTCTGGCTCTGAAAGCTTGTCAGGAGGCTTCCTGCAGATTTTGACATCGTCTTACAGCCCAGACTAGTCGGCGGGAGCAGCTGGTTGCAGCTCACAGAGCGCGGGGCAGCGGGGGCTGCGGCGTTTGGCTTGTGACTTTGAGCCGGAGCGACCCGACCTCTCGTACCTCGTGCTCTGAGCATCCCTCCGTGTCACTGGGGTCACACGCACGGCGGGGGGAAAGGTACAGATCAGACCTGACGATCAGGTTCTTGTTCTTCATTACCGACAGGGTGGTGGGGTTGTCCTCAGTCTTTGAGAAAAGAGGCACAGAAATGGGTGCAGAGATGGACGCGGAGATGACCTGGTGGTCTCTCTGGTTGGAGGGGAGTTCAGAGACGTGCTGTGAATTTAATTAGGCTGCCACGGGAAGAAAACGAAAGGAGACGAGGTGCCAGAACAGGTACGGTCAACAGCGCGAAAGGCAGCCGGCAGGGAAAGGCTGTTTACGTGCAGTAGTCAGGCGGTTGGTTCTCTTCTGGGTTTGCACAAAGAAAACATGAAAGAAAAAATTTTGTATCAGGTAAAGGCAGTAGTGGAAAAGCCACAAAGAAAAAAGAGTTTTTATGATTGCTGTCGCAGGTTTCAGGTGGGGTTGGTCCCAGGCGTGCCCCAATTACCGTTTTCGTTAGTTGCTTCAGTGGTGATGACGTGAAGAACAGAAGACGTTTGTGGATAACGTTGAGCTGGAAGGAGCCGCAGTCATTGCATTTGACAGGATCAGGCCTAAAATGATCTTGAAAAGTTGGAGACGGTCCAGTCAAGGCCCATCAGCCAGATGAAATTAAAGCTTTAGCAGAAGAAAAGTCAAATACATCAATGCTGGATGGGCAATAACGCGGCAGGCTGCAGAGCTGTATGCCGCGGTCCGGAGGACCGCATACTGAACAGGAACAAGGAACTCTGCAAAAAAGTCGAGTTTTACTTGGGAATTTGGACTGTTTTCTACTTTCCACAACGCTGGTAAGATTTCAGCTAAAATACCGTGTCCGCTTCCGAATACCACACCTCAAAAGAAATTTGGAAAATCAGACGCAATTTAGTGGGAAGCCCAGGAGAGCCGTCCCGTGGGCGGCGCGGGCGCAGTCACCCATGAGAAGGGCCAAGAGAGGTTTGGGTGGCTGGGGGGGTGGTGTGGAGCCTGCGGAGGAGTCCCATCACCACCAGTTCCTCCCCGTGTCTGCACCTGCCTGAGAGTCGTGGAGGCCCGGCAGTGTCCCCGGCCAGGCCGGACGGGGCTCGGAGCCGCCCGGTCTGGTGGAAGGTGTCCCTGCCCGCGGCACGGGGGTTGGAACTGGACGGTCTGTAAGGTCCCTTCCAACCCAAGGGAAGCAGGTAAATGTATTGACTTTAATTATATGCCAAATGGCTATGTGCCTCATTTATTGACCTTAACTGTGTATAAACTTCTTATAAATCAGACAGGCCTTGAAGAAAAGACCACGAAAAGAGCGCAGCTGCTGGTGAAGGCACTCCCAGACCGCAGTGTGTGATATAGATATAGGGAATGGTTTCTTATGACTAGGAGGGAGAAAAATCACCACAAACCCACCTTCTTCTGTCCCTAAAAGTTGAAGAGACTCAGTAGAAAATGTTAGGTATTTTAAGTGTGTAGTAGCGAGACGTTAAGAGAGGCTGTGAACTCCAGGCAGCCCCAGAGCCAGCTGCATCGTCTGGCGATGTTCCTGCCTTCTGACCACTTTTGGGAAAATCCTCTTTGGCTGCTCCATTTTCTTGCTTCTTGCCAGCCGCAACAGCTGGAAAAAGTAGTCATTTTGGGCTGAGGGGCAAGGAAGAGCGTAAGGCGAGCCCAGCCTCGGACATGCTTTGTGCCAGGGCCTTGAAGAGGCTTTGGCCGACCCTCCTCGCGCCACGGCTGGCTGGACCGCAGCGGCCAGGGCTCTCGCTGTCTGAAACTCTTCTGGTTGCTCCTCCAACGCGTGTGCTGAGTCCCCCTCACAGGGAAATGGGGGCAAAGTCTCCCCAGCTGCTGATGCCGGGAGAGGGGTGCCCAGGGCTACGGTCAAGCCATGAGTACACGGGTGGCTGTTCAGGGCAAAAAGTGGGGGGCTGAGGTACAACACTAAGTTACCTGAAAATGGGCTTGTAGAGCCGAGATGAGTTAGGGTAGGAGCAAGTTAACGACTGTTGCTGCTATTGCTGATAAGGCTGTTTCCCATGATAAAATAATACTGTTCCTGGGCACAAGGCAGGATGTGGTAGGTAGCCTCAGGAATCAAAGCCTGAATAAAAGTAGTATAGCCAAAAAAACATGAGACCTTGTAAAGAAAAGATCAGTCACGTGATTTGGGAGGAGGAATACGTCTTGCTTTTGAACTTTTGGAGTTGGTAACCGTGTAGTTTTCATTACATTTTCTCTACAAGCGCTTGACATGAAATGAGACTATTTATTTGCTGCTGGGTCTGCGACAAAAAGGGAATTCTGTTCTGAACAATACCTAATTGTGTTTAACTTGCTGCTATTGTTAGAATCAAAATATGGTGCGATTCTGCTCGAAACGCCTTTCTCTGACCTCCGGCAGTTGCATGCCTGCTCCCTTCACATAACCAATGAATAATTTTTTCTGTCCAGTTGAGTTGCAGTGTCAGTGTCCAGCAGATTTTGTTACTTGTAAGACCAGTTTGATGTGCGGTCCGTAACTCTGTTGCAGTAATTAAGGACGAAACCTCCTTTTATAGCACGTAATGCTCTTTGTGTTCATCATGACAGCTGCATGTAGGAATCTTGGCTTTATTTTATTTACTTTTCAGTGACTATTGTGTATAGTAACTTATGCAGCTTGCTAACCCTGCATTTTTGCAATCGGCTAACGCTAACAAAAGCGAATCCAGCGACTTCTTGGCTTGTTAATGAGCCATCACGCTCCGAGCCTCCCGGCTGGAGCAGATGGCTGGGAGGTGTTGAAGGAGGGACACTTCGGGTTCGCACATGGGTCTCTCGTGTCAGCTTTGCCCACCGTGTTTGATGGATGTGCGAGAACGCCACGAGGAGGAGGGCGTATTTTATAAAGGTGATTACTCGTGCAGATTTCTTTCTTCTCTGTGTCTCTAGAGGACTAATGAAATAAAGCTGTGCACGGGAACATATTACCCAGGGACCAGGGAGCTGAGGAACGCTTTTGCTGTGATCTACACCCCTTTGCAACCCGTTAGAAATGGCGTCCACTTTTCAAATGACGACTTGCTGCCCGGTAAAAGCACGTGAAGCCGATGCGGTGCTGGGGGGCGTTCCCCCCAACCCAGCTGTCCCCGGGCTGGGGGGTCCCATCGCTCTCCTGTGCCGGGCGGCAGCGCCGGGGCAGTAGGAACAGCTCCACCGCTCGTGCTTCCTCCGCATTTCGGTGCCTCCGACCGTGCTCGCCGAGCCCGGCGCCTGCGTACCCAGAACGGGGAACCATCCCCCTCAGGTCCTCCCTCCTCGGTGCGGAGCGGGGCAGCTCCGCGGGAAAATCGCAGCCCAACGGATGTTGTGCCGTGGCAGGGTCACGTCACCATGAGCTGCCCGGAGGTACCTGTCCCTCAGGGAGACTCCGCCGGGAATATCACGGGGAGAAGTCCTGCCAGCTCAGCCAAAGCTTTAACATGAACATTCGGTTTCTGACGGCGAGACTTCAGCGAGCACCGAGGTGTGTGCGAGTGGCTGAGTTCTGCGCTAGCGTTGCTGCTTTCCAAAAACACTTGCCCGCCCTGCCCGGGCGGCCGGGCTCTCGCCGCTCCCGGAGCATCGCTTTCGCGCGCCGACGGGGCGCCGGACGAGCCGAGGGAGCCAGCCCTTAACGCCCCAGGCCTTTCCTTATTCATATTCGGTGCGGATTCCTGAACTGGAAGAAAATGCTATTTCTTCTTTCTAGACTCAGTGATGGAAAGCCAGAAGCTCATTCGCAGCACAACTTGCAGAAAATATATTAAATGTCAACACTAATTAGATTAGCCTGGCTCAGTACAATATTGATATTAATTCGATTAGATTGAATTTAAGAGGAAACAATGTTTAACTTCATGCCCATAATAAATGAAGAAGGTAGTGAAGCTTTCCTCCTCCATTAAAAAGAGACAGATCAGAAAATGAATAATACTCTAGGCTCTGGAGAGAGATACCATTTCAGGTGGGGGGTGCGACTGCCCTTACGGTGGGGTTCCCTCCGCATGAGCCTTCGGGTGAGTCTGACAGGGACCTGCTGGTCCTCTGCTGCCGAGCAGAGGAGAGCCGTCCGCCCGGATCGCAGGCGTAGCAGCTCTTCGTGGATGGATGGAGCAACAGAAAAAGGAATGTCAGGGGGAAATGGGAGTAAGGCCAGTGGCGGTGTGCACAGCCCGAGCCTACCTGGCTCAAAGCCCCCGTGGCTACGTGTCCATCAGCTGTGGTTGCTACCGGCCCCGGCGAGCCCTGGGGCTGGGCTGCACAGAGGATGAGCTCAGGCTGAAGGCAGTCTTTCGGCATGCTCGCGTCTTGATTTATCCTCCCGTGACAGTTGTTTTTCTCCTCCTTTTGGCTTCACTCCTTCCTCCCGATGAAGGTCCAGCAGACTGGAGCAAACGGGTTAGGGGAAGCAGTGGAGAGCATTCACCCCGCAGCAAGCAGAAGCCCGCGGTGACGGCACCCCTGCCAACGGCCCAACCGACCCCTCGGCTGGGTTAGGGACTGCCCGTCATCCCGCGCAACCCCCTCCTCGGGCCCTGCCGCGTTTTCTGGAAAAGGATATACCAAAGCTGTTATCGTACAATGCCGTGATAGCAGAAGCCGCTGACACCCACCCTCGCTGAAGGACCCCGGTCCTCCCAGGGGCAGGACCCCACCTCGCCGGCCCGGGAAAGTGGGCTCCTGTCCCTCCTGCTGACAAACCCTCTGCCTGGGGCCAAGGAAGGTTTTGGGGATGCTCAGGGTGCTTCCCTCGGGGCAGCCCTTGCGCAGGAGGATGCTCCACCGGCTGGGCCCCCTTCTCCGGAGGCTCCTTCCCTTCGCCCAACCAATCCTCCCCGTGTCTGGCCGGGAGGAAAGTGCCGTCATCTCCCAGCCGTCTCCACTGTGCTACAGCCGTGGCACTTGAGATCCCGTCGGTAGTTTTGCTTGCCTATTTGGTTATTAGTGGTTTTTATTAACTCTTTGGCACTCTTCAGAGGGAAAACTTCTTAGTTTCAGAGGGGAAAACTGTCCTTTGGGGTTTTTTTTAGGCTAGATTAAGTTCTGTGGTTTGAACAGAGACATTTAAACCCACAAATAAACGTGTATGACCGTAACTAATGAGGACATAATTATGTCCTGTTTAATATTATCATCTCATAATAGTGAAAACAGGATGTTCCTGTTCCCCTGTGCAGATTTTCTACAAGAGTATGATTTAACTCTACTTCTCTGCATCTCTGCTGCATCAAAAAAACTACATGGTAATTAATACAGATATTAATTGTCACGGGCAGTGGGCACTAGCTGCACGTGACCATGCAGAGGCAGCAAGACAGAGATCCTGTGATTTGGCAGCAAGCAGGCGTGTTGCAAAGCTGGCAGGCCGGAGCTGGGAGGATTACTTGGCTTTTTAGCGTGAAAGCTATGTAAAAGTTCGAAGCTGTTAAAAGGAAAGCAATGGTAGACGTGAATGATATTCATCATCCAGCCAAGTGGCCACCTCACAACTGCTTCTGCCCCTGCAGCTGGAAGCACATAAGCCCATCTCTTTTAGAGGAAGGGGAGAGAGCAGGGACCCCGAAGGGAGGAGCACCGCAGCAGGATTCAGACGCTATATGGCTTGCCTCAAGATGGGATAATCTGTTTATCATGGCTTCGTTGCTATAGCAGCAAGATTTTATTCCTGAGATGTTGGCTGCGGGAAGGAATTCCAGATGTGGGATGTGAGAAGGGGTCCGCAGCGGTCCTGCAGCCAGCAGGCCCTGGGAGCGCGAAAGCGAGAGGTGAGAAGCAGTACGGAAAAGGCTTGTTTCTAGTCCAGGTCGGAATTCCTCCTGCAGCACGGAGGACCCCGGGGATGTACCCAAAATGCCACCGTGATTGCTGGGGCTTTTCAGAGCCCGTCCCTGCGGAGCTCGGCTGCAGGACCGGGCAGTGCTGCGTTAGAGCAGCGAGCTGGAGGTGTGGGTGGCGTGTGGACCGGCAGCGGCGAGCAGAGGGAGCTGATGGAGACAAGACCCTCACGGCAGAAATTCTCTTGGGGCAGTTGGTGACACTTTGCAGGTGGTTTCTGTGGTAATATTGGAAAGGTGCCTATGCGGCTCTTCCCTGAGACCCTTGGGAAAGAATTTAGATGTGTTTATTTTAATTTAATTTGGGAAAAGAAAATGGATATTTTCCTTCCTTTCCCCATTTGCAGGAAACCTCACGCACGCAGTTCAAGTGGCTGCTCTGGATTCCCGTGTCTGTGTGGCCACGTGCGCCCGCTCCAGCTAACACGGGGCCCTCAGGTTACCCACCTGGCTGGCTGCTTGTCACGGTTTAACCCCAGCCGGCAACTCAGCCCCACGCAGCCGCTCGCTCGCTCCCTCCACCCACCCAGTGGGACGGGGGAGAGAATCGGAAAAATAAAGCTCGTGGGTTGGGATCAGAACAGTTCAATAGAACAGAAAGGGAGAAACTAACAATGACACTAATAACAAGAAGAGAGTGACAATAATAATAAAAGGACTGGAATACACAAGACAAGTGATGCACAAGGCAATTGCTCACCACTCACCGACCAACGCCCCAGTCGCGCCCCTCCTCCCCCCCGCACCAAGCTGGGCATGCCGTCCCATGGCACGGAATCCCCCTTTGGCCAGTTTGGGGCAGCCGTCCCGGCTGTCTCCCCTCCCACCTTCCCTGTGCCCCTCCAGCCTCCTTGCTGGCTGGGCAGGAGAGGCTGAAAAGTCCTTGGCTGAGTCTAAGCAACAACCGAAAACGTCAGGGTGTTACCAACACTCTTCTCATGCTAAACCCAAAACACAGCGCTGCACCAGCTACCGGGGAGACAATTAACTCTGTCCCAGCCGAAACCAGGACACTGCTGCAGGCACAAAGAGGCTCCTGTATCCTCCTGTTCCCGTGCATCTGTACAAACAGTAGTAATTTTGCTAATGGAATCTGTGGAAAAATCATTTTGAGGTGACTTTGGTTTGTCCAGCTTCTCTTTCAGGTCAAATACAATGGAGTTTTTTTGTTTGCTTTGTGTGTGAGTAAATTTTTTTAGTGCTTTTCCTTTGCTTGATCTTTTTCTTTGTTCGATCAGTCTTTTTAGAATTGACTTGCGTAGATAGGAGGGGAATTGCCAAGATCATCCCTAGACTACAGCAGCAATGCTCTTCTTGCAGACATGCAGTGTTACTCTTTTTGCTGCTTTTATAAGCAGACCATAAAGAGTTATCAAGTAGCTGCTCGTTAAAAAGGTGGGACACTGTCATGGCCCAATAAATCATCTCTGTCTCTGTAAACATCCTCGTCTTACAGGCAAATAATGACCTAGCTCATTTCTTACTAATTCGTTATGGACTTGTTGATTGATCCCTAGGACTGAAGACTAGCAGTAATTTTTAATAGACAAGACTCAGACTGAAATTGTTATTTTGCTGACATTTTCCCAAGTTTTTCACTGCTGAATACAGCACGGAGTTTGAGCTGGTGACGCCGTAACCCGCTCCACGTGGGTGCACGCTCTGCCAGCGAAGAGGCTGCCTGCATGCTCCGGTACGCAAGCTGAGGGTCTGCAACAGGCAAGCCGCGGGGCTGCAGTATTTCAGTCTTGCTTTGCAGGTAGAAAACCCTGCATGCATTAGGTCAGGGTGCTAAGCTCTCGCGCCAGCAGCTCTGGACGTTGCTGCGAGTGGCAGGGACAGTGCCACCTCCCCTTCGCCCACGCTGACGCCCTGAGCTGGGGGGGTTTACCATAACCTTACTCCCAGAATTCCTTAATTGAAAAGTTTAAATAAATCTGATGAGATTACGAATACTGTATTATTGCTCGGCTTCGCAGAAGGCTGAGCCGACTTTGCGCAAGCCTCTCAAAATGTGGTAATGATGTGCTGGACATAAGGCTGCATATAAGGCTTTTGTTAATCTCTTGACCATCGGGACTCGAAGGAACAACTTCCTCAATTATTTTACGTAAATGGGAAAGAAAGAATATTATATGCTGCAATGGAAACGCACTCTGAGGAGCGACAAGTGGAGAGCAGTGAAATGTGATTTCCTGGGAAGGACTTTTGCCAGGCTGGAACGCTGCTGTGATAAACCCCACGTGTGTCCTGCGGGTCAGGGCGAACAAGCCCCTGCTTTTAGGGGATGGTGACCGACGCGGTGAGGCAGGGATGCCGAAGGGCACAGCGGGTATGAGCACTTGCGCGCCTTACCCTAAACCTGCCCGCCGGCTTTCCGAGGCGGAGGACGAGAGGATCCCGCTCACCGAGGACCCGAGGCTGCGGGGCTGCAGAGCCGAAGGGAGAGGCCGGGCGCTGCAGTGGGGTGAAGGTTTTGCCAGACCTTGTCTGGGAGCAACAGAGGTCTTGACATGACGGACCCGGTAAATGAAATCCATAGGAATTTAGCTGTCTAGACAGTCCTCCACACTTAGTCTCCACGGAGCAACGTGTTTATCCGCTACCTTTCCTTGTCGCTATGTTGAAAATTCTTCTCGTTTCTAACACAAACTCCTGTTTTCAAATGATCATCAGAAGTTATAAAAATAGTAGTGGGAGAAGAAGGATAAAATAGATGGAATAAAGAGAGAGGCATTCTTGACATGCACAAAATTATTACTGTGCACTTCAGACGGGGTGGATGCTAACTTTTGTTAACGGCCACGTATATATTCCTAGAGACATTTATCTTGTTTCGTAGAGCAATAATGTGTATTTATTGCCTGCCTGCTTGTCTTCACGTATTCCGGCTAAGATGATGTAGTCAAACTTGGACGGCATGTGCACCAAAACTAGTGTAAAGCACTGAAGAATTCACTGCTCCCATGGCTGCTGACGCAAAGCAGTTATTTAAAACATGCCTTTGCAATACACCTGGTTCGAGTTGAAAAGATTAGAGAATGAGGTTTTCAGGTAGCATCCCGCTCAGGGTCTCCCAGATCCGGCTGTAATCACGTAATTACTTTATCATGTGGAGCAGCCAAAGCGTTGCCCTCACATGCACCGTGGTCCCGCTGAAATGCCGGGAATCTGCCCATGTGCCCTGGCGATGCTGCAGTGGAACGCAGTGAAGCAGCCCCGGCAGCCCCGGACACTGCCGGCGAGGGGCACACGGAGCTGTGGTTAGGAATGGAGCGGAAAAAAGCTGCTGAGCAGTTTTGGGGATGGCGGATGCACTGACAGGTGTTATGGCCCGGGCTGTATTTTATGTTGTGTTTTTCCCTGGCTGCATTACATTCCTTACTGCACCTCCCTTTAACAGAAAAGAATTTTCACTACTATGAGTTACTGCTGGTTTATACTCCTCCAAGGGGCTGTTATTCATCAAATTACCTCCGTTTAAAGAGCTATTTCATTTCTCTAATTTATATCTTTTCCATACCCCTGCAAAACTCCCCCAGAGGCCTGGGTACACGCCGAAAGCGCGGCCCGTACTGATGCCGGCGCTACGGGTCAGCGCTGAGCTGGAGCCCGCAGCCGCAGGGAGCTCAGCACCCAGCAGCCGCCTCCGCGCTTGCATTTCGGATACGCTTTGCAACCGGGCTGGACGCTGGTGCCACAGCCACTCGCCACCCAGCTTACTCACTACTCAGGGCATGCCAAAGCTTTCACTATGGAAACTTTCACTTTTTGCCCTATAAAAGCTACGGCTCTGGATGTCTGCGGGGGAGGTGGGCTTCCCTCTGGGATTTCCTTAGCTGAGCTGGAAAGTCTCGGTCTGCACTTCCAAAGCGCGGATGCCCATCACTTCTGTTGAGGACCTTTGCTGTGGGTTCGGGGTCCTGCTTTCGGCTCACGCGGCAGAGCGTTTTGGCTGTGGCGCTGGCTGCCCCGTCGGGCTGGCTGGACGGGGGCAGCCGAGGGGCGCAGGGGACCCTGCCCTGGGAGGGGGCCGGGGCTGCAGCAGGCACGGACGCCGTGCGCCTTCGAGGCAGGTCTCGGGTCCTGGGTGAGGGGTAGCGAAGGAAAACACGTCCAAGCGAGAACGGCAGGAGGGCTGGGGTGGGCAGGGGCCTCTGGAGCGCGCCCCCCACCCCGGTCCAGCCTTGCCCCAACAGGGTCTCCTGGAGCCAGGCTGCCAGGCAGGCTTGAGCATCCCCAACGATGGGGACATCACAGCCTGCCTGGGGACCTGCTCCAGCATCCCCAACGATGGGGACATCACAGCCTGCCTGGGGACCTGCTCCAGCGTTCTGATTAAAATGCCTCCATAAGACAACTGCATAAATGTACTTTTCACTTTAAAACGTTTACTTCATCAATATTGAGCGAATACTGGCACATCTTCAGCTGGGTTTGTTTGTTTAGCAAACTGAATTAGCCTCGCTTGGCGTGACTCGCGATCCTCCAGCAGGCTCATTAAAGGTAATCCCCATTTCTCTTCAACAAGGAACACAGCCCGCAAACAACGCCCCGTCACGGTGATGGGTCTCTGTGGTGCTGGGGTGGAGGAGAGGTGGTCTCCTGAGCCCGCGGCAAAGGGCAGGCCTGGATCCATGGCGCTGGGGAGGTGGGGTGCTGGGGTTCATAAGGGTCTCGGGGGAGCGGGGCAGGCCCGGGGAGCGGCGGTGGTCCTCGCTGCCCTCCGGCCGGGCAGGGATGCTCCAGCCTCCCCTGCGGCTGCCACCCGTGAGTGCCAGGTACATCTCCTGATCGGTCGGTGGTTTTACTCTCATGGCTCCCTGCCTTACAGGAAAAAAAAAAAAAGAAAAAAAAAAAGCACCAAGGCACTGCAATTCATCTTCTTCTCTGGTTTAGTCTTTAAAAAAAAAATTTAGCGTTGGGCCTCTGGACTTAGTCATTAAAGATGCAATTTAATAACCTATACTTTTAAAATGTGGCTCATGGGCTAGAAGGCAGATGTGTTTTTCCAGGCTTGCGTAAGAGCACAAACTGCTTGGCTGCAGACAGGAGTTGGGTTTGAACTGGTCCACAGTCGTCGTAACTCCTGCCGGGGCTCAGACCGGGGACAAACCCTCTTGTTGTCGGATCACCCCCCGGGTTTGCAGGGAAAACAAAGCAGACGCAGTAAATGCAGAGCCCCACTGTGGCTGGAGAGCTATTTTTCAGTAAAGACCTGGGGTTCAGGGTCCCTTTTTGCTCCGAGCAGGGCTCCCCCGACTTCACGTGGCACATTGTTCGGGTCCCTTTTGCTCTGTGGTTTCTGGCGTGGCCGGGGCCACCCTCCTGTGCTCGGTGTGCCCGCTCCGAGCTTGGCCACAGGCAGCCCTGCCAAACGGCTGGGGATTAAGCGGAGATAATTTGGCCTTTGCGGGCTGTGTTTTCGGAAAACACAGGGCACGGTGCCAGGGCGAAACCAGCTCCCGTCAAAGTTGCGCGTGACAAATGGGTCTTCTTGCTTCTGGGAAGGCGACGTTTGGGGGGTGAGTCCCCAGGAGCGGCAATAGCGGGGGTGCAGCGCAGGCTCCGGCGCCCGAGCGGTGCTGCCGGCTTCCCAGGGCACCCAGCTGTGCATGCGGATCGTTTCGGGGAAGCCGGGGCTGCGGCGGAGCTGCGAGGTGGGTAAGGCGCAGGGGAGAGCCCGCTGCCGCTGCTGCAGCCCGCCGGCTGGAGGCAAGGGCTGCCGGGACAGCCTCACAGGCCCCTGTAACGCCCCGGGTCGCTCCCGCAGGTGGCTTTGGGTGACGACCCGTGCCCGCCGTGCCAGGAAGGAGGCATGGCCTTCGCCAAAGGCGGCAGGGCCGGTGGAGCTCGCCAGCACGGCTGCCCGGCGCAGGTGCATCCCAGCCTCCGTGCTGCCGCTCTGGTTGCGCTCCAGCCGCGGGGAGCTTCGCCGCCGGCGGGAGCAGGCTCGGGTTCTCCTGCTGCGTGTTAGAAATGTACTGAAGAGGGTGAGGCCACGGATGTCAGCTACGTAACTTAATTGTTTATCGTTTGCAACTGCTGTTTGCTTGCTTTCAGGTTGGCAGGTTTTCTTATTTGTTCTGTCTGATGCAAAAGAGCATTTTCCTTACACTCTGATTTGGGTGAAACTGTTTTTCTCCCAGACCTGACCGAGATCTGCTGTGACTGCAGAATAATTTTGCCTGGGCTCCAGTAATGACACTCCTCATTTGCAATGAAGTGTGCTTGTTGTTGTTCATGGGGAAAAATAAAATCTGGAGTTTCCAAAAGATATCCAGTTTGTAGAACTGCAAGAAACTTACCTACTGCTGGTAGTCTAGGGGTACCCAAGGAAATGAATTTGCTGCTAGAAATGGATAAATGCATATAACAAAAATATATGTTAATACAAAAGAAAATATAGACACTGATTGCTATTTACAAATGAGGAGAGAATATCATTGTCCTGAAACACGTTTCCATCGTCTTCTCCCTTACTTACCGGTGAAGTGTGCATCTGACACACAAATGAACCCAGAAAACCCGTGCTTGGGGAGGGGGAGCATAAACGCTGACAGCAGGGCTGGAGTCATGCACGTTAGCTTTGTGCTGAGAATTTCTCGTCCTGGTACTCTGTGAAGGGACGACACAAAAACAATTCAGCCTTAACAACTGGGTAAGGAAGGATGCGGCATAAAGCCTGTTGGTCAGATGTACCACAGTAGCAAAGCTGTAACTTCGTGCCAGATTTGGCATAAAATAAGAGAGAAGCTAACTCACTATGGTTTTAGTTAATATGCTGTTTAAAAAAAATAAATTAGTACTTTCGTATTCCTGTGTTTGCTTTCCTGACATCCGGCGGGATGCTTTTCCCTTTGCCTGCCTGCTGCCCGGTAAGGAGCCAGGTCCCCACTCCTCATTTGAGAAGAAGTTTCCCGCCGCAGGGACCGGGCTCCGCGTCGGGGCCGGCCGCCGCCGCGCCGCCGCTGGGCACGGGCTGCCTCAGGAGGTGGCTGGAGCTCTAGGCACATCACTCGCTGACGCTGCTCTGCCCTCGAAGAGCCAAACCCAAAGCCACTGTCTGAAGCACCCCGGGGGTTACACGGTAAGGGGGAGGAAAGGAGAGAGGAAAAGCAAAAAGGTGGACTCGGAGCGTGTGGGTTGAGCCTACCTATTTTCACCTCTCCATTTTCCTAACCCCTGACTTGCTTTGCTCTTCTTCTGCCAGAGGTAGCACGGGAGTTGCTTCTCCTCCGGCCCGTCTGCGTGCGGCCTCTACCACCTCTGCCGGGGCAGCGACGGGGTGAGGGCTTTGGAGGTCCTGCTGCGGGGAGACACCGACCGCCAGCGCCTGCCGGGAGGCGCGGGCAGCTGGGGAGGGCTCGTGCCCCGGCGCTCTCTGCTCCGTCGTCCTTCTTTGTCCTCTCTTAGCTACCAAGGTAAGCCGGGAGCAGCCGCCCGCACGCCCCGAGGAAGCGGCAGAGCAGCGCAGGGGCTTCGGAGCAGCCCCCGAACCCACGGACTGGTTCTGGTGCTCCGGTCTTAGCCCCCCGGCTGGTCTCTTCCCTCCTCGGGGGCTGCAGGAGCGAGCGGGAAGGCTTTCAGGTACGCTGAGCGATGTTCCAAGAAAGTGCTGGAGGGAAAGAGCCTGCTGGCGGTTGCTGAGGATTAGCTGGGGGTACGCATAAATGTCTCTGTCATGTTCCTCTAGAGAAAGAGCCAGTACAAAATTCACGTTTTGGGAAGACTAATTTGCTGAATATACAACAAAGAAGAGAAGCTAATGTTAATGGAAGTGTCCGGAGACTTTCTGATATCACAGCTCAGGGCTGCAGCCCGGCTCCAGGCTCCAGTCCCTCACAGGGCATGTTTTCTCCGCAGCAGAGCTGCCGAAGCAAACAGGATTAGCACAGACTGCTGGGATTTATTTTCTTTTTCAGGGCCCAGGTTTCAGCCTCGGAGTTCACGCTCTGTTTAACATTTGCAGCTTATGTTGCAGAGGGGCCGTGCTGTAACCTCTTGTAGGTGTTGCAGCATCCGTGAGGCTTTGGTGCCTGGAACGGAACTGAAACAGAGCCGAGATTGTTGCTCGGCGTGTGTGAGCGATGTCTCGTAGTCCTGACTTAGCACTAGACACAGAAAACTGGCTTTGAAACGCCTGGGAGAGCTCTGCTTTCCTCCAAGCCCTTCATTCCTGTCAGCCCGATTTCAAGGTCTACCAACAGGCAGCACAACATCTTGTGTTGCAGCGGACAAGGAGACGAGAATGGCTTCGCAGCAGATAAAGACATTATATATGTGCAATTAGATTACAGGGAGCTGAGAAAGAAAGGCCAGCGGCATCCCGGCGTGTGTTCACACGGCCGGGACAGCGGGAGGAGATCATCCCCCTTTCTCGGCACTTGCCAGACTGCATCTGGATCACCGTCCCCGGTGTTGCCCCCCCCACCCCCGCCCCGTACAAGCAAGATCTCTTCCAACGTGACATACCCTGTAAGCCCAGGATTTTAATTTTCCCTGAGTGTATAAAACAATTGTTTCGAATCAATCATCAGTTCTTGGTTCCCAAAGTCATTTTCTGAAGGTATTTATAGATTCCCTTCTGAGGATACAGACTCAGGCTGGAGACAGAACAGCTGATTCATTTAAAATAAAATTTTTAAAAAATGTTCGTAAAGTTTGTCCTCTAATAAAAGCCAAAGCTGTTTTGAAAATTTTCCTCTGTGAAATACAGCCGCTGAGAGAAGTGACATATATTAACAATTTTTTTTTTTTTTTAAATCTGGAAAACTTGTGTACGTGGAAATTTCTCTTCCAAATGGGGCCGGTGTTCTTTCTTACTGGTCCATTGTAAAGTAAGGAAATGAATGCCTGTGGTCATCCCAGGTTTGAGAGCTGCCGAGCAGGATCCGGATGACCTCCTCACCGGCTGGTGATGTTCAGCTCAGCTGGCGGGGCTGTTGGTGCACGTGACGAGGGGAGTCAGTGCCCCTGAAGGAGCCGCCAAGTGTGCTTCGGTAATGCTGACCCACTATGCCGACAAATACGTGGAAGTAAATGTTGGCTGGAAAAGACAAATGCAAACCCGCGTATGTACAAAAGGCCCCCAAGCACCTACAAGTTATCTTTCAGATGTCTTCCGTTTTCATGGTCTGATGATGAAGACAAAATCATAGCAAAGCGGCAAAACTTTACTGACTCCGGTTTATACCGACACGGTGCGATTGCAGCCTGCATGCCTCCGGGTTCAGGCAGGTTCGGTTTTTTTAAATTACTATTTTATAATTATTTTTACCCCCCCGCCCAGCAAAGTGTCTGCATCAACACCTAGTTCTGCCCAGGGGATGACCCCTCGGGGACAGGCGATGCCTCGGGCAGGCGATGGAAAGCTCGGCTCCGTGGCGTGGGAGGCTGCCGTCCGTCCGTCCGTCTGTCCGTCTCTCTGTCTCTGCAGAGCTTGCTGTACACAACCCCGCACCGCAGAGGCGCTGCCTGCCCAGGAGCTGCGGGAGTTGGGGCTAGCTGGTTACTTTTCAGTTCATTTCTTCGAGGTTTATAGCGAGGAAGTGTGAGCGAGGAGAACAATTGTCCCCTCTCCTTAGACTTGTTCCTTCAACGCTCGTTGCAAGCTGGAGGATCTGAGTTCTGAAGAGAAATGGGTAAAATAATGCTCTCTGAAGGAGACGAGTCTGGCCGTGACGGGGGGACTCGGGTGCCCCCCTTTGTTGTGAGACCTTACAGGAACCCAACGGATCAACTCAGAGTGCTTTTGGAACTCTGGCCCTTGTTTTGATCACCGAAGGGGAACAGCATTCTCTCTAAACAAGTTGTTTTCTTCTTTAACCTGTGTTTTTTCCCCTCCTCTGTGAAAAGCGCGGTCAGTGATGCTTAGCTGCCCGTGCGTAACACTCGGCACCCACGGTGCTCCTTGTTTCCCGTACTGCTGCTCCATACGGACAGCTTGCCCAGAGCACGTATTTGCATTAAATGATAAAACTAAATTTAAACGTTGTGTCTTTAAAAAAAAAAACCCCAGCAAAGTCCAGGCACACATCCGATGCTCTGAGGGCAAAAGTCCTCTGGCACGCTGAACGCTTGCGTGGCCCTGGCGAGCGCTGGCAAGCCTGACGCAGTGGTTTTGGCGTTCAGAGGCGGCTCTTGGCAGCGGCTGCAGAAGAGGCTGGGGGCGACGAAATATGAGGGTCCTGCCTGTGCCCTGTCCGCTTGTGCAATCTCACGAGTCGCCTCTCGAAGTTTATGGTTCTTCTCAGCTTGTCTCAGGAGGAACAACATTTTGCTCAGGTTTATCACGTGTTCAAACAAGTGCTCGTGCCGATAGCGCTTTGAAAAATGTATTCTCATGGCGGGCGTTTGGTGTCGTTTCAGCAAAATGCGGCGATGGCTCAAACCTGAGCTGAGCAGGAGGCGACGGCTGTCCCCGCTCCGGCAGCCGCCCAGAGGTGTAGCAGATGTTGGCCTTTTTTTTTTTTTGCTGATGGCAACTTTCCAGCGCTGCTTCAGCTTCCTCTTCCCGCTGTGCGCCAGGGAAAGCCTTCGGCAAGGGCGAAGCCAGGACCGCCGGCACTGATGCTCCGTGAGTGGCTCTGGGCAGCGTCACCCCGCCGGCCAGCGCTCTCTGACCGGTCCAGGTCGCAAAGCCCAGTGAAACGCATGCGGCGTGTTTCCAGGTTTGAGGTGAGGTCCAGGTTTAGCCCAAGCTGTGCCTGGCACGAAGCTGGAAAGACCAAGGAGCAAGCTAAGCTGTAAATCAGTTTAGTCATCAGTTTCTCGTGACTAAAGATGCCCGCCCTGGTTTAGGGGGTCCTGGGCTGCCACCAGCGCAGAGGTCTGCTGATCTTCACACCAACTTCTAACGCTACCCCTAGCTCCCTTCTCATGTGGCGGTACAGAGCTGGGCTCCCTTTAGCTTTTCTAAGGCTTTTCGTACTTTGTTCTCTGGAGAAAAGCTCTCTTTTCTGCATTTGTGAAGAAACACACTTTTGTGGGGCGAAAGGAGTCATCAAGCCTCTTGGTCAAAGCAGTTTAGTGGAAGAACTTCACATTATCTTTGACACACTCAACTTTAACCTCTTCGGTCTGGTGTGCTGAACCCCAGGTAAACAGCTGTGAATGGAAAGTTTGCTCAAAAATCGGTGCTTTACAGCGAAAAATTGGCACACAGGCTCCAGGCAGACTTTATTAAATACTAAATAAACGGAAATGAACCGGAAGGGCTTTTATGACATCGCTAGAGCTTCTGGCAGGCAAATACACCCCTTCCTTTGATGCTGAGTCCTGGATCTGAGCTCCTCTCTGTCCTCTTCCCAGTGGAGCAGGGGTATGGTTTCAGAACCAGAGAAATGCAGAACGGGTTTGCACAAGGATGTTTCAGAAACAGGAGAAGTCTTCCCTTCCGAATATGCCCTGGCTGGCGTCGGGCTGGTTGCTGCTCCAGCACTGCCGCTCCTTCCCGGCCGAGGACGAGTCCTGCTTGGGGACGTTTGCTCGCTCGTCTTCCCCAGTCATGCCATACACTTTTTCTGGAGTCCCAGCTGCTGGCGGCTGCTCCTCCTACTTGATCCAGCTCTCCCACGGCTGTCCCAACCCCGGCCAGCGCTCAGCTGGGTAGCAGCAGGCTGATGCCCAGCAGAGCAGGACAGCCCCTTCTGCAGCCACCGCGCCACGTGCGCGGGGCGACGGCCCTGGGAACCCCCCCACCGTGATCCCCGCCGTGATCCCCACCTGCACCCTTGGCTTTCCTCCACGCTGGCCTCTGGCACCTGAGCTCCCAATGCGCCGGGGAGACCCACCAGCTTCTGAGGTCTGAGGGCCACCACAAAGTCCACGTTGGTCCTCCGTATCTCACACGGTCTGTGACATGCTCAGGCCACAGCAGCGCTGCAGACTGCCGGGTCTTCGGAATTTCTGGAAGCTGAGACTGTCATATATTGTGTGTCTTGGCAGGATATTTAGGAGGACGCAACCTGGCTTGCTACCAGTGTGAAAAAACTCGGACTTTTTTTTTTTTCATTTTAAACAACATTCTTCGCTGCTTTCCATCACCAGTACTGTACACAGATCTTGCTGAACCAAATATTCTATTGTTGATTTATAACAACAAAAACAATCTACTGGTGCTTAAAAAATAAGTTGAATCTCACCAGAACACAGCTCTGGAATAGCTTTAAAACTATTCCCATGTCAACAGACTCTTCACGTCCCCTTCTCCATGCTGCATCTTGTAAAATTAGAAGCAATGGCCTTCCAGCCTGGACAGAAGAAATAAACTCGAAAGGATATCTCAAGTTACTGAGTTTAAGTAAGTTAGACGATTTCTTAGAGGTTTGAGGTTAAAAGGCATGGTGTATGCTTCTGTGAGACACTGTTGGCTTCCAATATTGATGTGCTCATTCACCTGATGGTTTTTCAATCTCTAATGTTGGGGGAGGACAGATACCTGCCAACGTGCTATTTTTGTGTGGCTGAGTGATTTTGAAAGCCAGTCTTACATGTCAAAAATCGGTGTTCTCCAGCCCACGAGGACTGCGATCGCAGTACAAGCGCAGCGATGGAGTCAGATCTGTGAGATGGCGTCGGTGTCGTGAGACGAAGTGGAAGAGAAGTGGGAGCAAATGAATTTGGAAATGCCAATGTAGCTGCGTGAGTTGGTGGGGTTTCATTTATTCATTTATTTATTGAGTTTCTACCCTCTACCTGATCCAGACTCAGGTTAGGTTCATCAGACAATTCTGCTTTGACCAGGAGCTGAGGAAAACACAGACCTACGGATCAGTGGCCGGAGGATGTAGAGCTGACTTGATCTTCACCAGACGCTGCTATTAGTGTCTTTGTACTGATGAAGTCTGAGCTCGTCATCTCGGATGCGTTCGAAGCACTGGGTGCATGTGCTAATGGGCGGGCTGTATATTCGGCTCCCAAATTCACCTTCTGCCCTCGTCTGCCTCCAGCTCCTGTGTCTCTGGTGAGGCTCTCAGGCACCTGGTCTTGTGCTCATGGGACTCTAGAGGTGGTCTTTCATCTGCTTTCCTCTTTCTCGTGACCTCTCTGATCACGAAGACGTGGGACCCCACCAGCCAGCTCCCTTCAGCCGAGTTTGACCTTGCCCGCCGGGCGTAGCTTTAAGACCTCTGAAGAAAAGCGTGTGTGTGTCTTGTTTCTTTCTGGCTTAAAAAAAGTGTCGAATGCCCCGTGCCCTCTTTTCTGGGGAACTTCCAGCACTGCGACCCTGCCCTGCCAGCAGCCCCGGCTCCCCCCGGGCTGCTGGGCTGGGCTGGGCTGGGCTGTGCAAGGTGTCCAGGCGGATGGAGCACTAGTCAGGTTGCTCGTGCCCTAATTAACGATTTTAGTCCCTTTTGTTGTTTTATTAGCTTTACCCTGGTGGCAGAGACTACTGCAGGCTTTAAATCTGAGGGAGTAGCAGCTTTGGTTCAGATTGCCGCAGCAGTATTTTAACCCAAGCACCTTTATTTTGATTTCTGGGTAGTTTATTCTTTTTGAAAATCGCTAGCAGCTTTCAACAGCATTGCAGCTTCAGCTCCCCTTTCCACCCCCACTCCCCTACCCACCCTCCCAAATTCCCTCGCTGTGCTCGGCAGGACCGGGGCTCGCAGGGCGAGGCGGGACGCTGGCTCTGCATCCCTCCGCGGCCGGTGCAGGAGATGCCGGTGCACCCGGGGGCCCCTGCCTGCCCGAGGTACAGACCGTGAGATGGTGACACGTTTGTACGTGGGCTGCTTTTTGGAGAGTGAGTAAAATGCAAAAAGGGAGTTTAAAAAGGTGAATTTTTAACAGAAAGCAAAGAAAGTCATAGAGAGAGAAGATGGAGGAGAAATGGGATGAGATTATCTTAATGGAAAATTTTGAGCTGCTCTACCATAATCAGTATTTATGAACTACGGGAGAGAGCGCTTGTTTGCTTGTAGATCGGTGATGTCTGGTGTCATAGCAACTGGCTAACTGCTAAATAATCAATACTTGCGCATGTAAATAAACGCATAGACGTGTGGGTAACTCGTTTCTGCTTGAGCTCTCTTTTTAGGTTTAAGTGCTATTGTGCAAAGAGGTAAATAAAACCGCATGAGAACAAATACACAGCCTAACTGCGACAGGGAGTTAGGATTTGTATTTCCACATCTGTGGAAGCTGCATGAGTTAATGTTAGGCTGATATATTCACGTGACAACTCCCAACAGCTGTTTTTTGCAGTCTTTAATATTTTAAATTCTGAATGCGCATTCAAAGTGCCTGTAGCTTCAGATGTGACCAGAAACACTGGTGGTTTTGTGGGGCAGCTTGTGCTCTCTAATTTTAAAGACAAAGCTCGTGCTCCCCCCGGGCAGGGCTCGGGCACGCTGAGGAGTCCAAACCCGATGGAGATGGTTTGTGTGTTGGTACCCAGGGCCTGCCCGCTGGAGAGCCCGTGGTGTGGGCAACCCTCCTTCCCATGCCCCGCGGCGGGAGAGGTTGGGACACACGGGTGTGAGCGGGACGGGTGAGCACCGGAGGCCTGAAATGTGATTAACCCGGTATTTAGCAGTGGCAATATTTGGTTTCGGCATTCTCCCGTGTGCACCAGGGTAATTCATTAACCTCAGGAGACTCATTTTATACGTTTATGGTCAGGTTCTGCAGCAACAAAAGATGGCTAAAGCAGTCTGAGCTCTCGGGGTGGGGGGGAAATTATGACTATTTCCTACAAATTCTTTAAAAAAAAAAATCGTAAAATGGTGTTAGATTCTGTTGATCGCTTTGGATATTAGAATGAAAGGCAAAAAGTCAGAGCGCGTAGTGACACTGCCACACTCCCTCCCCAATGCACTAAACATCTCTGGTCGGCGCAGTCACAGCTCAGACTCGGCTCCGTGGTGGAATGACCTCTCTCCTCTTTTATTTGGCCGATTGAACAGGAATGTTTCCTGTTAAACAGGACAGCCCCCCCCC
>JAVKLA010000090.1:1235982-1263985 GCA_034782735.1 Sagittarius serpentarius | reverse complement strand
CCCCCCCCCCCCCCCGTTGCAGGCGCTGATGAACTTGCTCGTTAAACCCCTCATTCATGCAGCCGTGACGCTGCCTTTCCCCGCGGGGCCCGGAGGAGCCTGCTTTTACCGCGTCTGGAGGAGAATCCCGGGCCAAAGGCAGAGACGGGCCACCCCCGGCGGAGAGCCCGCTCTGGCCGGAGCCCGCGCCCCGGGGCCGCCGCTGCCTCTATGGCCTTTCTTGCTTTTTGACGCACTCTTCTCAAGTTGGAAAGCGCTGCTGGCTATCGTCTCTATACAAAAGAGAAGCGTGGCGTTTTTTGGCCGGGAGCGGCGGCGGTGGCTCAGCAGCGCGGCCCCGGGGGACCCGCGCGGCCGCCTTTGCTCTGCTCTGCGTCGCTGGGCGCGCTCGGCCACCACCCCGGTGCTGCTGGGCGTCTTTTCCCCGACCTCAGATGTTAACTGGAGAGGCTGGGAGGAGAAGGGAGGAAAACTAATTAGACCTTCAGGAACTTGCTAAGAGCCCCTTCAGCGAAAACTGATAATAAAGCTGTTGTTACGGCTTACCGTACTAGCTCAAGCCTTTTCAGTTCTGGGTTTGCTAATGAAGAGTAAAGTTCTTTGAAGGGCTTTGCTGTGACCCCCTTTATGGCTGTTCTGGCGAACTTCGTCTAGCTTGGTAATTTGTACGGGCAGCTGGGTTGCCTTTCGGCCGCTGCCCGCCGCTCCCTGCGGTACGAGAGCGAGGGCTGCCGCTCGCGCTCTGCCTCTCTCGGCTGTCGCGTTCCTTTTTCTTTGCAAGTAGCATTGGCTGAAACTGCCACATGCTCAGTATTTAAGCCAAGATCTGAAACGCCGGTGCTGTCCAGACATTTTCAAAGTTCTTTTTCTGTTAATGCTTTTTTCAATGCTTTCTGTGCCCCCCCCTCCCCCCACCACAGAGCAGCAGCTTTCTAGGAAGGAGAGCTCTTTTTAATGGGAAATAATGAAGCAAAAGGCCCAGCGAGCCAGAGCCCGCGGCTTTAGAGCTGCTGGGGCATTGCTGCTGGGCACCGCTGCTTTGCTGGGCAGCATGAAGCCGCTCCTGCCCTCCGCTCCCACTGCCGAGCCGCGCTCCCTGCAGAGGGAATTTGGCGGGGCGGGGGGGGGTGGGTGGGTGAGGTCCTGCTGCTGGGCACAGGTAACGGATCTCAGGTCTCCTTGTCCCCCCCCGCCACTCACCAGCTCATTTACAGGAGACGTCTGGAGGAGGAAAGCGCTGCTCTTACCTCGGGTGGGTCCTACACGGGACGGTAATTAGTGATTGCCCTTCTCATTACGCAGCCAGCGTCTCACTGAGCCTGCCAGGCTCTGTTACGAAATGCGTTCAGTATTTCAGCAAAGATCCCTCTGAGGAGCATTGCCAAAGTAACATCGTGTCCTAAAGAAAAAGGATTGCTGACAAACAACTAAAATTGAAAGCAAGCTTTACCAGCGTCCGGCAAACGTCCACGAAAGGTACACCGAGGTTATTCTTCCAGCTGTATCGTGTCTAACCTCGCTGACGTGCCTCAATCTTCTCCCATACGTCACCTGTATCAGCTAAACTACCAGCAAAAGAAGCCTCGAAAGCTTTTGACAGTGAATATAAGCACAAATAAAGTTCAATTTCAAAGCAGAGAATTAGGACACTTGGAGCACGTCCCGGACGGCTTCAGGTGGGATCTGATGGTGCCTTATCTGGCTGCGGGGCTTTTGCTGGGTGCCTGTGGCTGCTGGATACAAAAGCGGGAGAAAACCAGTGGGAAGGCAATACCTGGCATCCCAGCGCTGGCATTTCCAGCTGCCTGGTTGTATATGACACGTGGTTATAATCAGGTCCCAACTGAGGTGTCTTTGCGAGGATAAATGGAAATGCTTTGGGAATAAAACGCCTGGCTGCTGTGCTGCAGCCGGGTGGTGACTGACAGCCGCGAGGGCAAGCGCGGGGGCTCCCGTGGCCGGGGGGACGTGGCGAAACCTCGCTGTCTGCCTTGGCACGCCAGCCCTTGGCACGCCGGCTCTTGCCCTCTCACCGCCCTTTCTCAACGCCGGCAGCGGCGCCGGCGGGCTCCCAGTCCGGGAAAGGTCGTGCCTGGTGCGAAGCCACGGTGAGTCTCGAGAGACGTGGTACCAGGAACACAGACGGGGAATGTCTAACAGGGAGCCTGAGCGGGCTTCACCCCTCGTCTGCTGCTGGCGATGTGAAATCTCAAGGTCACGGTTGCACAAAACCTCTCTTATTTGGGTTAACAGCTTTGATTTTCTGGGCTATTGCTTGCCCCAGTTATTTCAGGAAAGAAAAGGGCGACAGGATGCCACGGTATTTCTAGATGTTTATTTTGTCAGAAAAGAGCAGCTGGTTTTCCAAAGGCTGCGTAGCTCCCATTGCAGCTTTCGGTGCCGAGCAGGCTCTCGGGCCCTTACGGAGCCGGTCTCTGACGGAGCAGCCGTCTTCCCTCAGTTCCCGTTCTTGCACCTTGCGCTTTGCTCACACCTCTGCAGCGGCTGTAAAAAGCTGCTGATCCCCCGCCATGGCACTGGAGTAAGTGACTGTGCGTGGTACACAGCGACAGGAGACCGAGCCTCCACGGGGCTGCAAGCGACCAGTGAGAGGCATTAAGGAAACCCAAGTTCTTATGAGGACCTAGAGCCGAAACTCGTTCATGTGCCGGGGGCAGGGCCCGGCTGATGCCCCCCAGCCTGGCACACCGCAGCCGTCGACGGTGCTGGTCTGCTCCCCTGCGCCGCCGCTCGCCGGCCGCCCTCTCCTGTGTCCCGGTGTGATGGAAACGGAAACTGGGAAGGATGGTCCCGTGAATTTGTTGGGGGTGTAAAAGGGGCCCCCGAGCCCCGGCGATGATGCTGCACCAGCTCTGCTCTCTGCTCCACAGCCCGGCTCTGGATCCCTTCTTCAGCACAAGGGCTTTTTTATTTAGCACGCTTGAAGCTTTAAAATGACTTAAATCTGAGGTTTGCATGCGGATGTGTTGCCAGTTCTGCTACCCCTGTGACACTGAAGTGTTTGGGACCAAGCCGGAACTTTGCGGAGCATTTTCAGGCGCAGGTCTCGCCTTTCCAGGCTCATCCTCCGCACAGTGATGGGGACTCAATACTGAGGGTCAGAAGCATTTGGAGTCACCACCTCTGTGCTTGGATGATGTGATGGCCGGTGTTTCTAAAGCCTTGGGCTGTGAACTGGACCCCACATTGCCAATGGCAAAATCTGTTATTGCAATGGGTGGTGTCGCACTTGCTTTTGGTGACCTGCTGCTACCAGCTTTTCCTGAAACGTTGTTGGGTGATGCCAGGGAAACACACAAAGGACAACTTTGTTTTTTCATTACCCTTCTTTCCTCTGGGCTTCTTACCCTTTCGTTCCCAGCCTGTGGGAAGCTGGTGGAGGAGCGTGTGATGCCGCAGCGGTGTGCTGCTCCGCCTGCCCTCCTCCGTGTCTGTCCGGAGAACCGTCGCCTTCCTCCCACGCGCGCGCTGGCGTCCACTCCTGGGTGTCTGCTCACCATCCGCTCTGAAGGTGGGGACGGGAACAGCAAAGGGGGGCAGGCACAGAGGAGGAGGGAAAAATACTTTCAAACCTGCCACTTCCTTCTGCTTTTAAACAGCATTTTGACCCATGCTGCTGTCACCGAGCATCTCCTGCGGCCGTTGGGTGACGAGTGGCGCGTGTGAGCTGACGGGTACCTTTGCTTCTTGCTGTCTGAACAGCAACTAGTAAGAAACAAGAGAGCAGCAGCTCCGTAAGTATGTCCTTAGATATATTTATTTAAAATGAGGTTTGATTATAAGAAAGGCTTTCCGGGCCAAAACCCAGCAAAAATTTGGATTTAGATTCCTGTCAAGGAAAAAGGCAGTCCTAAAACCCAGCAGACCTCTGATTTCACAGCAGGAATGCCGGCAGGACGAGGAACACCTTCTGGCAATGGTGTTCAGGTCTGCTGGCAGGCGAGCGGTCCGGAGGCAGGCAGGGTTTGTCCACGATGTGCGATGCCTGCCCAGATGTCCCCGGAGCGGCAGGACACGGGGAGCGGGGCAGAGGAGCCGGGGGCTTCTCCTGGGTTTGCCTTCATCTGCCTCCCCAGGGGACGCTGGCCTGAGAGCATAGGGATGGGGAAAAAGCATTGTCAATGCAGCTGAAGTCGGATGGCCAGGTGAAACTAACACCTTTATTTTGTTTAATATGCTAATTAAAATGATTTGGTAATGTTCTGTATAAAAACAGGGGGGAAGTGTGGCCCATTGGCTGTTTATAAATAGTACAGAAGCATATGCTTCATCTGAATCATGCCAACCGTATGCTTACAGCCCAACGTGCATCACGGTTTCATCGGTACTGTAGCTTTCAGGGCTCATTCAAACACACTCATATTCACTAAATTACAAAAAATCTTCATTATTTCTTTGACCTCAGGTACTTTTACTGGGAGGACGGCTTTGCCCAGCCTCAGCAGACCCTGGCCTTCTCCGGCTGTGCCAGGGCCGCGGGCGCTGCGGGCACACGCCGAGCGGCCGGGAGCGGCGGCAGTTGCACGCTCGCGTGCAAACCCCGGGGTCTGCTGCGGTTCACCATGCCGCTGTGACCCCCGGCCTTGCTTTGCAAACTGCAGAAGTGCAATAAAACACCCAGTTGCTGTAGGCTCAGGACTGCAGCAAATGAGCGGTGCAGCCGGTCTTCTGGGGCGTAAGGAAATGGCCTGTTTGCTTTTGGGTTTTACGAACGGGAGAGCTTTCGCAGGAAATCCTAATGGCTTTATGGATTTAAAGCTGTATTTCTGCAGAGCCGGGGATCGGCGGGAGCGCCCAGGGCAGCCACAGGGAGAGCGCAGCCCCTGTGTCGGGGGCCCTGGGGGAGACCGGTGCTGCCTTTCCTTATTTATTTATCAGGATTGCTGGGAGCTCCTGCCTCCGTGCCCCCCCCAGCCCTCCGCTGCGGCGTGTTGGACGGAGCCTCGGCAGTGCGGCCGCTTGCACAAACGGCTTTTAATCTCGGGAGACTGGGTTCGGCTAGCGTGCATTGTGTAAGTGGTTTAATTTCAGAATTACACTGCAAGCCAGCATAAACCAAGGATAACTCAGGCCCAGGTGGTTCAGTAGCCTTTCGATCAAGGAAAGCTTGAGTTTAAAACACTGCCATGGAAAGGGGGACCCCCGTCACGGGGTGAGCCTGGGCAGCTGCTGCACCCCACTGCTGCAAGGAGCCTGCAGCCTTCCCCGCCGCGCAGAGCGGAGCCCAGCTCGGCGCAGAGGGGGAAGGTAGGGACACAGACCCTTCCTGACATGAGACCTTCCACCCGACGCAGGGCGATATCACCATAAAATGGTCTGCAAATTATTAACTGGCATTTCCCAGATTTCTGCGCTCGTGTGCAACTTCTAGTCCGTGCACCCAGATCTAATCTCGTGCCGTCCCCGGCCAGTGCCGCAGCAGAGCCCTTGTGCCTGGCACGGGGATCCGTGGGTTGATTTCTGCGCAGGGTGGCAGAAGGTGTGATGAAGGAATTCAGCGGTGCCGTACCCGTTAGCAGACACATTCCCAAACAAACAAAGCGTTTGCCTTGCTCTTTGCAGCATTTCAAAATGTCAGATTGACCTGTCATAGCCAGAATAGTTTGCAGTTATTATTGAGTATCACTGCTGGAACCACCAACGGCTTTACAAAAGGTCATCTACTATTTTTACCTAACTTGGGGTGAAAAATCCAAAGAAAGAGGTGGCTTGCCAGCACCCCGCAGCACCCGTTTTGCACCTACCCCCGGTCACCGCCGGTGGGGGAACAGCTCGGCGGTGGCTCCCGTCCCAGCAGGATGGCTGGGGATGGCTGGGGACGGCGGTGACACTGGTGACAAGTCTGCCTGGCCACGTGCCTGCCCAGCCACGGCGACCCTGGCACTGTGTCCTCACGCAGCAGAAAGCCCTGGGCACGGCAGGAATTTACGGTACCCGTCTCCTTCGCTTACCAGCGCGGGTGTGCGATGTACGGGGATGGGCGCTGGCACGAGCCGCTCGTCGGGATGCTGCACAACGCGGAGGGTTTCCAAAGCCCTCGCCGGAGGCTGAGCTGGAAGAGGAATTTACACCGACGTGGAGGATTTTGACCTGTGCTCAAGGAACTGCTGCAGCAGAGGCAAAGGTGGGTAACATCACGGTAACACAGCACTTTCACCCGGCTGGGCTTTGCAGAGAGAGACCTGACCTTTGGTTCGATGAACCATGGGCTGGTGCCCACCTCAGGGGGTCCGGGAAAGAGCAGGAACCCGGCAAATGTGGGACTTGCCTGTTTCTGGAGAAAAACCTTTCACTCCTCACCCTTTAGGTTCAGAGAAGCGTTTTTGGTTTGGTTTTTCTTTTTTCTGTTTTAATCTCAGGACAGTGCCTGCCTGCCCCCCGCGTGGGAGACGTCACCCTGGGCGCAGCAACCCGAAGGTCCCCGGCCCTGCCGGTGGCACCTCTGGGCAGGGCACCGCTGGCCGCTGCCTCGGCAAACACGACGTCCTTCTGCGGTCAGTGAGTCCCTGTCCTCCTCTGTCACCTCTGGGGAGGACACGGCAGCCTTGGCAGGGGACAAAAAGGACAATAAATTCTTGCCCTTCGTAAGGTAAATTTGTCTGGAGGTTTAACCCGCTGGGCTGCTTTATCGCCGCTCTGACCGTGACACTGGGCTGGCATCGCCAGCAACGTGGCCTGCTTCTGCAGCCAGCGGCCAGCCAAGTTAAACGGATGTTCTCCGGCGAAGCAGAGATCGTTTTGTTACTATTACGGTTTGGATAAACCACTGTCACTAAAAGGCTCCAGTTGGAAGTTTGTCACTGTGGACGTAACGAGGCTTTCTTCTGCTGCACTGGCTCAAGGAGAGGACCGCCCGCAGGCACGGCTGACGAAGGAAACGCTCCGGTCGGAGAGAACAGTAATTTGCGGCGTCCGTAGCCTCGTCTCATCTTCCTTTCAAGGGCCTTCAGAAGATCAAGAGCAGCAGCATGAAAGGCACAGAGGAAGGGGAGAAACCTGATTATTCTGAGGCTAAATAATTTCTTTCCAGAGTGGTTCGACACATCCAGTCCCTGTAAATCAGTGCCCCCCCCCCCTTCATTAGACGCCAGGCAGTAGCACAGATTTAACAGAAAAATGAGCAGCTTTTGAAGACCAGAAAGGGCAGCGAGGTGGTTTAGTGCGGGGGCCTGGCGACAACGCCAGCGGAGGCTTTACCTGTCCTCTTTGGAGGAAGGGTCATGATGTGACGGCTCCAAGTGACAAGAGACTCTGTCAGGTCTGGCGGCGTCCATCGAAGGCCACATTCACTGTACATACATACATACATTTTACATACATAGCACCTACCTGTAATTCGAAACTCTGGTTTTAGTCTAGAGCCACTGAACCTTGTTGCATTTTGTTCTGCTAAATGAGACGCCTTACAAAAAGCTGGTATGTCCTCGCCTTCACGACATTTATGTACCATAAAAGATGTTAATATTTCGAAGATCCCGTTAGTTTTAAAGATTTCAAGGATCGGTATTTAAAGATTTGAGATGCCCTAGAGCTGAGTTACAGGAGCCAGCTCTCCCCTGCGGCGCGCGGTCCGCCTGTGCCGGGGAAGGGACGGAGGGAGGCTGCGGGCGAGGCGGGTTTGAAGCGTCACCCGCCTGCGATGTCCTGGGGTGGGCCAGCCCTGCGGCACGGGCGGCCGTACGTGCCGGCGCCCTCGGCGCAAGGGCTTCATCCCAGCGCCGGCGGAACGTGTCTCTGGTCTCGGGCTGTTGCACGGCGCTTAGCCACGGAGACTGGTCCAGATTCACTGGTGGGCGAGCTCCCTCGGCGGCGGGGGGGGACTGGAGGCGTTTGCACGTCGCACAGCTCTCGCGGCGGGAGAGACAGGCTACCACCTTTCCCTAAGTTGGCAGGATAGGACCAAACCTTGCCCAAATGTGGGCAAAGGGCTTCCAGGCGTGTTTTTGTCCCTGTTCTTTAAAGCCTGTTCACGTTCAGAGCCAGTGAATCCCAAATACGTCAGGCAAAATCCAGCTGACTCCAACCTGTCATATAAACTGCAAACTGCTGGGAATTATGTCTTCACACTGTACAGTCACTGTAAAACCGGGTGTATACTTCTTTTCATCTGCAAGCCCAAGAGCCTTTATAAACGCTGGATTTATTTTTCCTCACGGATGCATGTAGTAACTGTGACTCCCCTCTAAGCAAACAGCCTCTGTGTTGAAGGGTGGACAAGGTTTGTTAAACCAGTATGTTTACAAAAAGTCATAATAGCTGGGGCTTCTATCCTTTGCTACGATTTATTACCAAAACAAAGCGGCCCAAAATATAAATACGTTGTCTTTAACAAAATGCATTTGAACATATTTAACATATTTTATATTCAAAGCTGTTTATATATTTAATATAATGTTAATATTTTATATTCTGCAGCGGACTGAAGCGAGGGCTGAATTTCTGCGCGTCCCCCGTTAGCATCGGGGCCCGCTGAGACTGCTCTGTGCTTTAGGGCGATGCCGGCAGGGACTAGCCTGGGTGAACTCAGAACTAATTCTCCTTTTGACTTCATTGCTGAAAAATCTGAAACGTTCAGAGGGAAGCCAGAGCTCGATGAAGCCGGCCAGAGGACTGCCACTGGCTGGGCTCAACCAGAAACAGCTTGGATCTACAGAGCGAGCGGCAAATCCCCCGTCCGAAGTCCTGCTCTGGTACCGCTTCAGAGCACGCTGCCTGCCGCCGCTGCTCTCGTCATGCCCTGGCACGCCGGGGGCTGCCACGATATGCCAAAGGCAGGGTGCTGGTGCTCCGTATTTTCACAGGCAGTGCTGGGGCAAGGCAGGAGTGCAACAGGCAGGACGCAGGGGCGCGGGGTGGGGGCAGAGCCCCTGCCAGCCTTTCCAGAGCTCCTGCAGCCAGGGCTCTTTCTCTTTAACGTGCCTGGGGTCGCCCTGCGGCCCTGGCACCCCGGACGGCTCTTCACAAAGCCCCGCAAGCGGTTAAATGGAAAAATTTCTCTTTTCACTTCCCGGGAGGAGTGGAAACACCGAGGAAAACGGAGCATGGAGGTGTTTGGCTAAAAGATACCCAGCATTAGTTTTGCAGTGCATGCAGCCCCGGCTAACCATCAAGCATATGCTCAGTTTTGATGGCTGTAGTGCTGGGGAAGGGCTGGATTCGGCCCCGCAGGGAGCACCGGGAGTCCCCCGGGCTGCGGGCGCTGGGGCGTGCTGCCGCCCGGGTGCTGGGGGGATAACTCACCGCTGCTTGCTGAAGCCAGGACAAGCTCTGACCCTTTTCAGCACACCCCCCAGGAGGGTGCTCACCGCAGAGCCCACACTTCTGCCGGGAAAAAACCTGGGAAACCATAAAAGTGGCAGCTGGTTAATTTATAACCTGTTGTTCTCAAGTGAAATGGCTGCAGATTAATAATGCACAGAAAGGAGCTGGGACTCAGCCAGCCATCTCGAAGTAGGAATCTTAAGAATATTTATGCCAGCGAGCTGCATGGTGACTTGAGTCCCCATAAATCGGCGGCGATCCGCAGGACGCAGCCCGTAAACACCTTTCCGGTCCCGTCGCTGTTGCCAACGGTTTTTGGAAAGGATCCACCAGACCCAAGCTTGCTGGACACAAGAAGCCTGTGGATTGCAAGCTGTGGTTTCACGAGCCAAGTCTGGGTCACTGCTTATTTGAAAATCCTTGAGGGTTCCTGGGTGCTAGCAGGCAGCTGGGGGATGACTCTTTTTTCCCTTTGCACCCCCGGCTGCAGATATTCCTTCCTTTCCCCCTCGCACCCGGTCCGTGGGAGCTGGGAGGTCCGACCTCGTCGTGTCCACGTAACGCAGCTGCGCCAGCCCTTGCTGTGGTGGAAATCCTGCTGGCCGTCCCGAGAAGCTCCTGCTGGGTCCAGGGAACTTCTTCATTGAACACCCGAGCACAGAAGAAGCTGCCTCATGGGAGCTGACTTGCTTTGCACTTGGGATTAGATAAGAGCAAGCACGCCAGCACACGAGTGTATCTGTACAATGCACAGGTAGTCATGCACATATATATGAAATACGTGGGCATTTCATGTATTCACCCTCAGCCAAGGTCAGATCGCAGGGTTAGTGAAGCCCAGTGCTACTGGAGGCAGCTGGGGAACGTCCCGGGCACAGGGGCCGTGGCCTGGCGGGCCGAGGGGTTGCTGCGAGCCAGGGGAACGCCTCAGTCCCTCATGCAAAGTGGCCGTGGGTGTACAGCTCATGCAGGCAATTCGTTCCTGGTCCCCCGTCTTTCACTGCACCGGTGCGATCTGAAATACTCCACTGAATATACAACATCTTACCTGCAGGCAGTCAGATGCTCCTGCTTGGGAGAGAGAGCAGCTCACGCCTAAGGGCATTTGGGCGATGCCTCTGGTAACTCAGTATCGCACGCTTACTTGAAAATTGTTATCTTCTGCCTTTGTCACTGTGTTTATAATTTGTCAAAGCGGTATTCTTAAAATACTCATTTCCACATCACGAAAAATACAGCCATTGCATTTAGATTTTTAATTGCATTGGGGGATCTGTTTTAAACAAAAATGGGGCAGCGCCTGTGCCCCGAGAGCCGGGAGGTGCCGCCTGCGAGACCGAGCACCGGCTCTGACTCTGCACAGAGGCTCACGATGAGCCACGGATGGAGGAAGCACACGGGAAACCACCACCGGCTTCCCCAGGGCTCGCTCGGTCCCGCCGGGCAGAGAGCCGAGGGACGTGCCCAGAGGCAGCGTGTCCCGGGGGGGGCGGGGGGGGGCTGGGGCCGGAGCGAGCGGGTGGGGAAGGTGGTGCTGAGGGTCAGCTCTTCCTGCGGGTGAAATCTTCATCAAGGGAGCCCGAGCAGGACTTGAGCCTGTAAAACGTGCTTTACATCCCACTGAAGTTCCTGCAACTCCGGGCAGAGACTTGCGCATCTTGAAAAAGCTGTCTCTCCTCGCAGAGCGTGCTTTCGGGGAGCTCTCCGCTGTCTCCGGGCAAGCAGACCTATCGGCTGTCGTTCTTCCTGCTGCTGTTCAAGATAAAATAGATTTGCTTTTTGTGGTTCCACCTCTTTCATTTCACAGCCTTTAATGCTCTCTTGCACTTCGCTTTTTTTAAACACAGTCTCTGTGTTGCTGGTTTTTTTTTCCTAAACTGAGATCAAACTAGCTGATAAAAAGTAACTTAAAATTAGATGCTCTGTGGGGGGCCAGGGCTGGCCGGTGAGGTGTTCCTGCCACCGCGCATGGGACTTGCACCAAGAGCAGGGCTCCAGCAAGGCTGAGCGCCTTGGAAAGCCGGTCCCGGTGCCGGTGGGAGGCCGAGGGCAGGAGCCACGGGGAGCCGTGCCGCAGGGCTGCACCCAGGGCTGCCGCGCTGCGCGCGGTTGACTCACCAGGGTCGGTTTATCTGATGCCAGGGTTTCATTTCTAAACTTTCCGAAGGAGCCTGTGGGAGGGCTGCCGAGACCTGCTGCCACCTCCCTCTCCCAGCACCATCTTCAGCAGCTCCGGCCGCCAGCGCTGCTCCCTGGTGCCTCACCGTCGGGCTGACCTCGCCCTGCCCGCTGCTCCGGCGGCGGGGCCAAAGCCCTGAGCCGGCACCGAGGCAACACAGCAGAGACCCAGCATCGCCCCACCGCTCCCCTCGGGTTCCCCTTCGCGTTTCCCCGCGCTTGCCTTTTCACGACTAAAGGGGCTGGTTATGAGTCGGCCCCGGCTTTGCACTGCCCTCTCACTTGGAAACAGGCTCCTTCTTGCTGTATTCTGCTTAAAACCTTCACATTTGAAACCAGAGGCCGAGCAGCGCGGGTTCCCGGGTGACTTTCTGGTGCCGCAGACCCAGCTCTGCCCCCAGCGATGCTGCTGACCAGCCCCGCATCCCGGCGAGGGATTGCGCCGGGGTCCAGCCCCTGCGCCTGACCGCTGCAGGCAGCCCGGCCAGCCCCGCCGCTGGCCTGACCCCCAAATGCTCCCACTTATCGAGGCATCTGAGCTGCTACTCCGAACGGATAAGCCCGAAGGAGGAAACTGCAACTAAGCAAAAAAAAACGGTTAAATGAAATGGTGGTGACCATCGCAGGAGAGGTCTCGTGCTCAACTGCTGTTGCCTTTACAAGCCTTCAGGCTTTGAGCGGCATGCTGTGAGGTTCCTGTCCTAAATTATTGAATGTTACCTACAAATGTCAAGTGAACGAAAAAAATATAATTTGGGATTTGTTACTCTTGCTGTCTAAAGCTTATGTTTTAATTTAGAAAATGTGGCAATTAGCAGGGAATCTCCTGGGTATCTGAGGTTTTACTTCAGCACATCGGGCCAGTTTGGGTGCCTGACATCTCCTCCTCACCAGTTTTGTCCTTTGCTCTTTTGGGGAGTGATTCATGCTTTACCACTGAGCATTATTCAACTTCCTTATGCTCCCACTGTGCAGCAACCACATTCATTTCGCACAATTACTCCATGCGCAAGGTCTGGGCCTCCTTTTACACGCTTGTTTTGCAAATAAACATCTCGGGTAATGCTGCAGCTGTGCAACCTGTTTGCTTTCAGATTCATGTGCTCCAAGCGGTAGCGATCGGCACCGAGATCATCAGTCGATGTGTTTAAGCCCGTCGGCGAGCGCGCAAGAGGCAGGCGGTACCGCTGCCGGTCACGCTGGGATCACTGGGTTGCTCTGGCTCTGCTAGGCTGGGCTGATGTTTTAGTGCAGCGCGTGCCTATCGTTGAGGCGAGGGGTCGCCACCAAAGGGAGGCAGCTGAAGACAAGGGCAGCAGAACCCCCGACACCTGGGGCCTGGTGATGCTCCCGTGGGACCCCCAGGCTCCGGCCACACTGCTCTGGGGATGGCAGGACCCACCTTGGCAGGGCTCGGGGAAACCGGCCCACGGTGCTTTCACCGGGGCGGCTCGACCAGCGTTGCGGCACCAATTGTTGGGCAACCGCCGCTGGCGTGCGTGGCTGGCACAGAATGAGCCTGCCGGCTGGGTGCTGCTGACGTGGCCACGTGCACTGAGCACCCAGCACCCACCTGGCTGCTGGCAGGGACCCAGCACCAGCCCGCCCTTGGAGGCACCGCTCTGCCCGCGGGGCACAGCAAAGCCCGGGCTTTGTGCACAGCCACTGGGGTGTCCCGGGCTCCTGAAGCCCTGGGTTTGCTCTGCACATCCTTCCCTGGCTGCTGGCAGCCCACGGCTGGCAGATATCTTCGTTTGCTCTGGCCCGAAAGGACCCAACGTGGGGCCGCAGAGCCGCGGCGCGACGCGTGACACTGCAAAGTGACGGCAGCCCAAACCACCGTGCCCGGAACCGCTGCGGCCCCCGCACGGCTCTTCGGGTATGTCACAAGAGGTGCTCTGTCCGTAATTTGGTTTTGGTCTGTTTGGTACACAGAGCGTCCCTTTTGATGTTGAAGCGTCCACCTACGAAGTCGTTCCTGCTCCCTTCTGGTCCCCAAAAGTGAAAGATTTCAATGAGGCAATCACTGTCGATCGCCCGCTGCTCACATTTGCACACTAATAGATAAAAATTAAGTGATGGTGAGTATTTCCAGCGCTGCAGTGACATGCGAGGTTGAGAAGATTTAAATAAAGGTGCTTCTGATATTACTAGCTGCAGAGGGCTGTTTCCAAGGTTTCCATCAGCCCGTGACTGTCGACGTGCACTCCCGCAGCCGGCGGCTCAGGCTCTGCCCCAGCTGCAGGAGAGGTTTACAGGATCAACAGGTTTCTGCCCTGGGGCACCCACCCACGGCCCACTTCAGTCAGTCCCTTACGAAGGACTCCTTTTTCCAGGAGAATCTCCTTTCAGGACAGTTGGCCAAAAAAAACTGTGATCCGAAAGATGAGCTTCACTGGGTCTCTCTCCTCCGTGTATTAGCCAGTGGCCGTTTCCCCGGGGTGCCAGTCCGCACTGAAACGTGGCACCATCACACGGCAATCGCCTTAAATCCATGGAGCAGTAAGGGAACAGGCAGGGCATGTGAAAGAAGAGAAGATTGCATGTAGTCGTTTGCTGTTTCTCTTCTGAAGGTCATTTAACTTGGGAGAAATACATGGTGACATTTCAGTGGCTCGCCGGAGGAGCACGCCGAATTCTGTTGCGGTGGTGGGCTGGGTTTGCCCGGCCTAACGACGCTTCCAGCACGTGAGTGGAGTCACTGCTCTTCTGTATAAATCTGCTTTAGAAGCTCAAAAAGGTTGTGTTAAAATTACAAAAATGTAAAAAAGAAAAGAAAAGTAAAATAAGGTAAATAATGTAAAAAACAGTGGGGACACCCTTGGCGAGAGGGGCTGCGGACGGTCGCTCACGCGGGCTCTGGCGCGTGGGCTTGGCTGAAACACTTCGGACACTGAGCTGGGTCTCAGACTCGGGGGTGCAGGGAGCCCCGGGGCTGCCCGCTTTCCTTGCCCAGCACTCGAGAGGCGCGAGCTCGGCGTACAGCGAGTTAGGAACTGCAGAGCCTGTCCTGACGCAGCAAACCGAACCGGCCTTCGCCAGCGCCAGCGGTGCAGCACGCTTCCCGCAGGAGAAGGTCACTGGCTGGAAGACTGCAGATAAAATCTGATCTACGTAAACCTGTCAAGACCTGTTGTATCCTATCAGCAGGTGGTGCTTTTGCAAAACTCACTTAACCGTTTATTGGAAGGCCTGTTGCTAAACAATGCTTTAGGCGTTAGGGTCGACCCTTCTCCATCGCCTGCTGCTTTTGTGCACAGCTCCCCGGGAGCGGGCAGCGGGGCGGGAGGCGGGCGAGCACCCGCGGCTCCGCTCGCCAGGACGGATCCGTGCAGCGAGGGGTCACGGGCGGGCGCTGGGGGCTGCGCTTCCACCGCCGGCTCTGTCCAGGCTGTTCGAAACTGTTGTGTCACCATGTCCCAGGCAAGAGGAATCAAGGCAACGGAGACCGGTTATTCTGACGAACTTTTATTCTGACTGATACAACACACATTGATTTGGTACACAGACAAGCTAGTTTTTAAGGCAGACAATGAGCTCAGCATCGCTTTTCCATACACTACAATTCCCATAACATCTTGGACAGAAGTACGACATACTAAAACCAGCATTAGAAATACTACTGTAGTGGAATTTAAATACATCACATAAAAGGCATCTTTCAAGAAACGCAACAAAGATACACCTTCCCACTCAAACAAGTAAATGGGAGAGAAAAGCTTTCATTCACGCTTAAGCTCTTTGAATTCATTTTTGAAAGTGCGTTCCTCCAGCCGTGTCCCGTTACGGCAGCCATGGCTGGCAAATAGTGCTTAAACTCCTTTTCTGTAAACAAATTAAAAGCAGACATTCTTTCCCATTTTCTGATATTTAAAGTAGCTTCTTCCTATTACCACACCCAAAGATGGACAGAACTGCCTTTTTCCAAATATAAGAGTGAGTGTCCTATTTCACTAAAAAAAGGCATGGTGTAACAAAATCATTTTAAGTGAACTGAAGTGAAACCACCCCTGACACGCAAGAACAACAAGCCCCTGTCCAGTTCCTCTAGAAGGGAACAAGAGTCCCTTCCCTCAGCCGACCGAAGGCAATGTCACGTTTGAGCTGTTCTCTCATGAGCACGTATTTGATTGACCGTGTACAGGGAAAACAGCACTCCCCTCCTGCCACTATAAAAAAGCTGATAAAAGGGGATTGATTCACTTTTCCTGGCGGAACCTCTCCCTCGCTATCCCGCTTGGGATCCCAGATAAGCCGTAAGCTCTGTAAGTGCTGCTGCTCAGAAATGTCTTGACAAAGAATGATTCAGTCTAATTGTTAAGGTCATCCCGACATTATTTTCCCAGCGACTGGGGTTGTTTATATGTTTGAAAAAGCTAATGTACACAAACTGAACAATACCAATCCTCTGGACAGAAGAACAGGCTTTTTATATCCCAAAACGATTTTTTAAAAAAAAGTGTGAATCCTGCAGGGCTCTTTTTCAAAGAGAATGAGTAAAATTTTTATTTCACCATGTTCCCCAAAGTGCTGATCAGTAAATGAACTGGGGCTAGCGGCACCGTCGACGTGCAGGCACATGCAGTAGTTACACTCAACATCGGCTCACGCACTGCGCAGCAGCTCGCCAGGGCCGCGCGGCTCCGAGCGTGGGGTCCCACAGCCGGAAAGATGCCATTGACTCGTAACTGAAAAGGGAATTTATTTCATTAAATTGAAGAACATGATGAGTACTGATAAAAGAAAGGCAGTACTTTACAAAATGTGCCTCTGTGGTTTTAGGCTGGCTCTTGAATTAATGTAAGACATTAGCTTTTAGGTTGCGCCCAAACACCACCCAGATAAAATCAGACTTCTGTAAAACAGTGGTTTCTGCTCTCAGATTAGTTATTTTTGTTTGACTGATACGAAGATAAGGAATTAGACAACATGGTAGCAGAACAAGAAAAGTGAGTAGCCAGTTTCTCTTTTGAGTAGTTATTTTTACAAACAAAGCAAGAGAAGTAAAAATAAAGGTTCTGTGCAAGAAATTCCTAGCAGATGCAGAATTACATTTGCCTTTAAGGCCCCTGAATTCGATACTATATGGCACATAGTATATGGTATACAACTGCATGATATATTTTATTTTACTGTATTTGCACTTAATTTCACCCAAGAGGCCATGAAACAGGAGACATTAGAGGCTATCATCTACAAAATGGTGAACAAAACGAGCTAAAAATGTAGCCCTTTAAAAAACAGACTTCAGATGTGACACAAATGGATTAGAAATCAGTTTTCTAATAAAACCTGGAAGTTACCTGGGGGAAAGATCTGACTAATGCACACACTACTACCCACCTCTTCCAGTTTGCTTTATGTTAAAAATTCCCAAAGCTGTCATATCTCTCAAACTCGCCTTTTTGGAGCAAAGAACAACTGAGCTATTTTGGGGTACTATTTTGGCCACTTTGTAGAACATTTCAGTAATGAAGAAGTTTTGAGTGGCACCCTCATTACTTAAAAATCACTTGATGCTCATTTTATTCCCGGACATGTGCTTTTCCAAATAAAACAACTCATACGAAAACCGTATTTTTGGCTTTGTAAACCTTTGCCATTAATCTACAGGAAGAAGAACATTTACTGTCTCTTACAACCTGTTTATCACTCTCTCCATCTGTTCGAAGTAGTTTTATAGTGTGCTTTGCAAACAGCAACTCTTGTTACGCCTGGGTATTTCATAGGCTGCTATTTAAACAAATACCATAGATTTCTCACTCGTGCTATTTGTCACAAAGCCACACCTTCCTCAGCAGATGAACTTACTGTAGCATCCATGCAGAATGAGCATTTATCAGGACAAATCCGTGTGTCATGAGACACGTGCTACCTTCAGTTCTCGACAGAGGTGATGTACCATCATTGGTACCTTTTCAGTTTTAAGCCACTGATGTCCAAATAGTGTCTCCTAATTTTGTCTTCCTTTAATTCTTGCATTTTTTGCCCCTTTCTCCCCGTCCCTTCAGAAAAAAGGAGGAAGAAGGACTCTCTGAAGTAGATAACCTTAGCATTAAAATATATATGGGAGTGGGTCTCTTCAGTAATTTAATCTGTCGAACCCGTTCCAAGTGTCCCCGATATAGGAAAACCACTTTTTCTGCTTCAACGCAAGAGAATTCCCCGCAAACCCTTATTTTAGGCACACAAAACGTCACGTTCTGCAGCTTAGTTATGAATGGCAATAAGAACAAAATGTAGAAACAAAACCAATTCCTTCTTCTGTATTTGAGAACTTTTGGCACATTGGATAAATAACTGTTTGGCGCTATAAGTCCACTCAGTAATACCATTTTCAGCTATTTATGCAGCTGCTAACATGCTACAGATACCCCAGTTCACAGTGAAATTTAGCACTACTCGTTGGCACAAGCAGTTTCCACGCAAATGGGTCAATGCTCCTTCATGCCGTTGTCCGTCGGATTTCCTCTGACAAGGTGATCGATCTCTCTTTCCACTCATTGTTAGAGCACTTGGAGACAGCGTTGGCTGCTTGACAGAACTTCTGGAGGAGGATCTTTCTGAGCAGCAGGTAAACCCACGGGTCCAGTATCTGGTTTAGTGAGGCCAAACGCACCGCTGTCAAGAAGAAATTGCATTCTCTGTGCAGTTCTGAGCTTTGGGCTTCACTGGTGAACCCCTTGCAGTGTTCAAACGATGTGTGGCTGAAGACCATCTTCAACATCGTAATCTAAGGGAAGTTAGGAGGAAAGAGTGATATATGTTAAAAGACTGTTATCTGTATATCACTATCTGCAAATATCCCTACAGACAAAATCCTGTCAAGAAATTTTTTTCCTCCCTCATCCAAGTCAAACTGTGGTCAGAGCAAATAAGCACTGAGAGAGCAGCTCAGTTTGTGTGTGTGTAAAATGAGTGATAAACATGATACCTTTCAGTTATCGGTCAGATTTATTTATAGATCTCGTGCTAAAACAAGGCAGCACATGCTGCTTCCCTGCTTGAGACACAACAGAAAGCCGTGTGCTAAATCCTAGAGGTTCAAGATGGCCTTGGCTAGAAAGGGAACTTACTGACCTTGCAAAATTGACTTAAAGGGACTCATGCTATCATTATCATTTATCACAACTACAAGGAACAGCTGAATAACTCATGATGAGTAGAGCTCTTCAAAATTATGTTATGAGTAGTAAAAGTCAGAGAAAAGAATTTCAAATACAAAAATGTCTTTTTTTAAAGCTGAGATGTTTTATTCTATGACTTCTAAACTTTAGAATTTGATTTTAAGGTAAACAATTCTGCTTATGAACTGAGCCAAATGAAAAGAAAAGTATTAATAAAGGTGTTTTGGGCTAGGAGTCAAGAAAACATTTTAAGTCAACAGAAAAAAAAAATCTTTTTTAATTTGCCAAAAGCCACAGACTGCATTTTGCATTAACCTGACCTGTATTGCCTCCTTTCCGCCCTCAGTTCTGCTCCCCCAGTGAATATATGATATATTTAGGAATCTGTTTCCCACAGCATCCAAACTGGCAGGACCGAGAGACACGATTCACACTGTAAAATGTTTCACGCAAGTACAAGTTTCCGTAACTGATGTCTCCCATACCTCACAGCACAGATCAGCAAGCTCTGGCCTGGGAGCCAAAAGCAACATGCTGGATGATTTGGGGGGGATTAAATGCCATCAGGCATGGCAGCATCTCGATTTGCAATACTAGTTACGCAGCACAGGGCTATCGGGGTCCTGCCATGGGTATTAGGTGCATGGCACATGTCAGAACACAAGCACTGGTCAGCAATAGCCATTCATTTATTCAGAAAAGCCAAAGAAGAGGCAGCTTTGATTAATACTTTCACCCTAAAATCCGTACTTTAAGGTAATTTTATCACTCATATTTCAGTGCGTCAGCGGAGATATGTGCTGTTGGTACGGTACAGGCAGCAGGGAGGATCCGTTTTTCTTATGGGTTGCCACAAGGCTTACCGTCTTTCAAAAGACTTACAAACCGAAGACTGCACTATAAGGATTCAATCAAGTAAAATAACAATACTTTGTACATCCTCATTTTCCAAATTAAGACATAAACTTGCCTTACAGCTATCAACGCCATGAGCCTTGAAACACAAGGACACCTTTATTCTCACGTAACAGACCAGAAAGGTAGGACACTGCCAAGGGCTGCTACCGGCGGCACAGACAACCTGTGACTGAAAAGGAACCCAGCCTGGGATCTCCAGGGCAGGGCTCCAGCCACAGGAGCACTGGGTTTGTTATCAGGCTGCGGCTTATCCAGGTAAAAACAGTGAGAAGCTTTTTTTATTCGGGGTTTTTTTACAGCTGGTGAGAGAGCTCGCCAGAGCTGGTGTTGTGATGCTCTCACATACTAATATATAACCATGGGAAATATGAATCACATTTTGAAAGATGTCAGATAGATATAATTTTCCATGGTTTAGTCGGTATCTGTTGTCTGAAGTTTTCTCCCGAGCTTTCTGTACCAACTACAGCTGCTGAAACATGTATCACTTTAGAGGCTTTTAGTTGCTTCTCTACAGATAAGCTACATTACATTTTGTACTGCAGTGTTTTTTCCAGCAGCCCACAAACACAGGGATCAAAACGTCTTCTGAGCAGGCGCTTGCCACGCAACTTGCTGCCAAACGACGTTATCAGCTGTAGAATGGGGAAAATACCTGCGCTCTTACACCTGGCTGCGATGCACGGTGAAGCTCTTGAGTGCTTTAGAGCAAGGAAAAAGGCAGAGCTGATGTGAGGAGGGGGCACGTTTCGCAACGTACGTCAGGTAAGAGCAAGCAGGCCCTCTCGCTGGGTACCTACCGGCTCCTACCACGGACTGAAGCGAGGCAGCGTGAAGCCACCTGGCGCCTGGGGAGCCAGGGGCAGGGCCTGCGTGCTACACGCCGTACTCCGAGGACAGCGCTATTGAACCCCTAACTTTTCCCCGACAGGTCCTTTTTTTTGCTTGCAAATCTCTTCCGGGCATGACTGGAAGACCTTGACTGTCTGAATTTTCTGTCTGGAAACCCCGCGGAACTGAGATGCAGCAGGTCCGCACATTTTGATGTGTCTACTGTGTACGTCAAGGAGATGGATACCTATGCACAACGGCTCCGATGCACCCCCAATTCACTGTCTTTGCAAAGGTCAGGGGTACCACACACTAAACAAACTGGCAGCTAGACCTGAAAATGCAGGGAAGAGCCCGAGGGATGAAACTCGCAGTCAATTATCTACAGCCCTGTCCAACTTCTTGACTTCAGCCTTTCGGAAGAACCAAGGCAATCCGCACCAGCAGCAACCCAAGCCAAGTGATCCCAGCCAAGGTTTTCCCACAGAAGGCTGCCTTCAGAGTGGAGTGTCACCCGGAAAGGTCACATCTGGACTGCCGCTGTCCCCATAAACTGGGACAGTCAGAGCAAGAGGGACCAGGAGCAGAGGCTACGGGGGAGGATTTTTCCATTCAAAGGGATATTCTGGGTGCCAGATCAATAACCATGTGTTGACCTTGGAAAGACTTAGATGACTTTGGAAGGCAGGGCAGCTCGGACAGCAAAGTAGAATTGTTTTTGTTTCTTTAAATAGAAGCAGTTGAGGATTCCATCTACTACACTTAATTTAAATAAAAGTGAAAATAAGTAACCATTGGTAGAGCTTTTTAGAAATACGGAGAGATACAGATACAGACCACATCAGACAGCCACTTGGGCACCAGATCCGCACAACCGCAATCCTACCACTTCCTCTGCCACCTCCGGCTGTTCAGGACACTGTCACTGTCACAGCTCGGTCTACGCTGCCTGCAGCATCTGCCTCCTGCGCCCGCCAGAGTCCAGCACAACCCACCTCCCCACGGGGACTGCGGCATTACCATGCCATAAAGGGCAGCAGGAAAGAGCACGTAAATATGCTGTGCCCACGTTACAGCCAATGGAAACCACGCTGCATCTGTCATTCCCGGTACTGGGATTACTTTCTCCCAGACCAGCTCCTCTAGCTTGTCCTTTGGGAACTCTGCAGCGACCCTTGTTTTGCAGACCTTGTCTTGCTCTTTTGTTAGTGAACCCACGGAGCTACAAAAATATCAGGCTAATAAAATACATTTCCCAAGCAGACAACTGCTGCTTATTTTTGGTTTTATTACATAATATTTATTTCCTGGAATATTTGTTGGATCAACAATTGCTCTACTGGAAATTTTATTTGTTTGATATCCTCAGAGGTTGTTTATCATGGCCTGTACTGGTCTACTAAATGAACTAAAAGAAAGACTGCAAAAGGTAGAGGAACAACATCAGGTGGAATAAAGTCAATGGAATTACACAATTTATGCCAATAAAAAATTTGGCTCAAAATGCATATAGTAATATAGCTGATAATTGTATTTATTCAATTAGAGTAGACAAAAGTTTACTATTATCACTGACTGTAGTTTTATAATAACATTAAACCTCCAGTGCTCTGGTTTTCAAACTTACAACCAAAGACAAGATGTGTTTTGCGAGGTATCTTTACGGCGTTTTGAATAAAGTTGGCTTGTAGTACACAAGAACTTTCCCGGGTTCTTTCATAGGCCCCCCAGCTGGCAACCGCCACTGCGATACATTGCCACCAGCTTAACTTGTTACCACAGGGACTCCCAGGCAGCTCACTATTAAATTGCAATGAGTTTAGAACGAACTTCCATTGTAGTTGGAGGGGGGTGGGGTGGGAAGAGAGAGAGAGAGAGAGACAGACAAAAGCTTTCCCAAAGATATTTTTCCAGTTTTACAAACTATGCTGGAAACTGCTGCTATCTGCAGTAAAAGATGGGGAATAAAACAGTTAACGTGCTTAAAGGTGCATATTTTTTCAGCCAAGCAAGAGCTGAGTAGCTGGTCTGGAACGCGGGGTAAGAATCTGATGGGAAATTCCTGGTCCCAGACTGCAAAACCTTTTCTTGAGATAGCTTCCAAAAAACCAAACACGTTTTCTATGCATCATGAATACAGGAGGATTCATCCTCTTACGCTGCTTCTCCTCTCCCATTAGCCCTAATCTCTTGCTTAAACAATTCTCTCCCACATAAAGAAGCGAGCTGCAGAAGGAAGAGAGGATTCTCCTGATGAAATATAAATAGCAGCTGTGGTAAGTAAACCATGGAAAGCCACAACGGAGAGGATATGATTTTTCCTTGTGGTGACAAACAATACCTATAGTTACGTACCATTCTGTTTTAAAATGAAAATTGTAATTTTGTCTCCTTAAACGTTTAGGACTCTCTTCTGCCGCCTCTGCTGACGCTGAGGCAGAACGAAAGACTTCGAGCAGGCCAAACGCCATGACAGACTCTGCTCGTGAACCTCTGAAGGAGAACTTCCCATGGCCTAGCATGGACATGGATTTCTTTTTTGAAATAGAAATACTGCCTGTCGCAGGCAAAGCTAAGACACGTCCAGCCAACTAGACTACAGAGGGGCATGTTTGGCACCCACACCACCCTAACCTTGGTTCACCCCCTCGCTGTAGCTGCTCATCCTTCAGACTGACAGTAACCCAGAAAGGATCTAAGTTATACGGCATCTGACGATCTGTCTTTATTAGCAACCTCCTAGGTGCAGCAGGGCAATGCAACAGCTCCTGGTGCGCCCGGACCACAGACGTACCAACGTGCCCTGGGAAGAAGCAGTTCCCGCATCAAGGCCGTGCTGCTTTCTGCACGGCAGCACGGCGCAGCCGGCACGCGTGCCGGCAGCACTGCGCGCAGTGCCCTCTCGTCTGCCACCCCGCAGGACGCTCACCGGCGGCGCAACCTCAAGCAAATCACTTCTCTGTTTCTGAGAAACATATGATAGCGAAATCATTTGCAATCCTCTTGGAGAATTACCGGAGAAGGCTGAGGACTTTCAAAAGAACACATTTGCAGAAGGATAATAACGCCGGGAATCACGACAAGGTCTCATCAAAGTCTAGCGGGATTCCAACAAGTGCGGTCTAATTTTTACCCCTTGGTTGTGACCTTATCCAGACAAACACAGTCCAGCAAAATCCAGCCTTTTGGCCAAACTGAAACTATCAGTGTGCTGGGGCAGTTTTGAAATAGCTGGCTGTTTCAGCCTCAGATGGAAGCAGAGCATTAGCGGGAAGAGTTACTAATTCATAGAAAAGGAGCCATCTAGTTTCCTTGCAGCTCAGTGAAACCACTGTCCTTTTTTCTCTCTAAGTAAAGGTGCTTTCCATAACTATGCTTTGCGCATCTAAAAATATTACAAAATAAAATATTTTTAATAAAAATACCTGTAAAGGAGAATGTATTTAATTTCTGTCTGACAGGAGGGTTAAGGAGAAGTATCTTCATAAGAAAAGCAGCAGAATACCTGAGCATTTTGGCTCTAAATAGCCTTGAAACAACTCTGTGAGTGAGTAATTTTGTGGCCCAGAGCTCTAAAGGAATTACTATGAGAATTCCAGTTTGTGCTGCACCAGTGTGTCTGTGCAACCAAGGAATAGCTTCCTCTGTTTTAGCTCAGGCTCATTTCCGTCTGCTGTCAGTTTAGTTCAATGGTTATGCTCCACTAAAGTTGAGCACCAAAATAAATAGGAGATTAGCGTGAACTGGAAACCACTTACAATAAAGCAGTATCTTACTGAAGTGGAGCATTTTCCCAGGTTCTCCAGGCTGAATTCAAGTCAGATCCTGAGTGCACAACAAAAGGAGACAATGCCTGCATTATGTATGCACTTTCTCTCTTCTACCAAATCCAGCATAAATCAAGAAAAGGCGAGACGCTTCATTAAGCTGTTGAGAGCACAGCCACTGCCGTCAGAAGTTTCACTTTTCTGTTAAATCACATTTGATTTTTGTCTTTTTCATCAACAGATCAAGTCTAAAAATACTGCCTGTGTAAAAGGGCATTGTTTACCTAATAGTAATAGCTGTCAGAATCCACTAGTTCTCAGTTATAAAACTCCGTTTTCTTTTTTTAAAAAAAACCAAAAATCTCCTCTGAAAATCCCCAGATTCCCGTTTCAACTAAATTTCTAACAACTCCTAAATGGTGCAGCTACAGGTTAAGTGAGCTCTACAATCTGGCTTTCACTGAAAATGCAGTGGCATTACTCCAGGGTCACTCTTCCAAAAATCTGGCCTCTTATTCCTAAATCGTACTTTGTAGTTGCACAGAGAAAGTTCAAGTGTATACATAAAAATGCTTCTATAGTCATGACTCTTGATTTCGAGAATATGAAGACTGGAGAATATGGTGACTAGACAGAGAAGGTTTGCAGAACGCCACGGAACAAGTTACACGCTTTCACGTGTTGCTGCCGCACAGGGAAGCAAACTGTTCACGAGTTCACTCTGGCTTACGCCTGTGTCACCCAGTAGGGCAGCAGGCCTCCACGCAATCGTAAAATGCACGCAAAGCGTCGCCAACCAGTAGCTCTTCAACTGGCCCTGCCTTCGACTCGGAGCGTCGGGCTCCTCGCCAGGGAGTCAGTTCACCTTCCACGGCCAAACCTCCGAGAAGCCCTACTTTCTCTTAGCAGCTCTCCGAGCGTTTTCTGGAGGTGTCAGCATTGTTTACAGCAGGCTCTCTGACCTGGGCTCTGCTCCATGAACTCATCCCAGTAACACTTCCCAAGGTCCATGCAGCAGAGCGGGCGCAGCTGTATTGGTTTGACTTCTGACTGTTAAACCTGCAAAAATGCCACGGGAAGCAAACCACCAAGAGGAATCCCTGCATCCTCACTGATTCTTCCGAGTACTCAGGTTCTGAAGGGAGAGAAAAAGCGTCCCTCATCTCAGGGATTTTCTCTCAGTGCTACAAGGCTGGTTAAACCCTCAGGTGCAACAGCCCCACGGCCCCTGGGATGGCTGAGGGAGCAGCATGGGTCCGGCCACCGTGGCCACGGAGGGCAGGGCAGAACCTGCGCCCAACGGAAAGGCTACAAAAGCAAGGGCTGAGAGGCAAACATACTTCCTTCATTTAATAAATGCCTTCTAATTTTTTTATGTTTACCGACAAGCATGCAACAGTTAACTTCTGTAAAATAAAGAAATCCTAGTGTCTCCCCTTGGGACATAACCGCACACGTCAGCGGGACAGCAGGACGGTCCACAGCAACGTTAACGGCTAGCCAAGCTGGCTGGGACTGCGGGCGATCAATGCACGGAGACGCAGGAACAGTGACAGGGCAGTCTCCGGGTTTAACTGACCAAATCTAACATTCCTTGGGGTTTGAGGAGCAGAACATTATTCTTTGCTCTCAAGTTCTCACTGAATTTTCAGTGTGGTTTCACACCGTACTTTTGTCACAAGCTGTTAATGATCTCCAGAAAGTTAACTTACAGCCTCTGACTTATTTCGGAGCGGGGAAATGTGATGGAATTTGGAGATGTGATGGAATTTTAATTAATTTACAAGGGTAACAGTACTAAATTGATTTGTTTTCTATTTTTACCTTATCCCCACCACCCGTTAGCTTTGTCAGCCATTCCTCTTGTGACAGCCCCGTTTACAAGTGCTCAAGTTCTCTGTGCACAAGCAGGAAGAAAAATCCTTCTCCGGCCATAAAGTACCTGTCGCATAACTACAAAATTACCGTAGCTAGCTTCAGCCCACTCCTGCTTATGGATCCCAAGTACAAACTTTCCAAAAATCATTACTATCCTCTGACAGCAGAATAAGCTGGCCTTTTTAGACGGGGTACCGGACTCCCAGGTGTGCCCTTGTCCCACATGGCAGAAAAAGATGTGGATTCAGCCTCCACTCCTACATCACAAGGAGGGGTTTACCCCAGTTTGACACGAAAGAAAGGGCCTAAGTGAGGAGTAACAAAATGGTGGAAAGAAATGCAAGGGTCCTTTAAAAAACCAGAAACAAAAGGCCCAGAATGCTGCCGTAAATAAGATACAGTGAGCAATCTGCTGAAAACCGGAAGGCGGTCGCAAAGTCACAACTTGTACCTTTTCTCATAAAGCACTGAAGTAAGTTTTGCTACAAGGTGGGAGCAAGTAAAGACCCGTAAGTGGCTGTTTCCCACGAGCAGAGGACTCCATCACAGCAGGGTCTTGATAAACTTCCTCACAGGTTCCCCTACATGAGGAACAAGCAGGTTCTGGTTCCCCTTGTCCCATCACCTTCGGACCCCTATGGCGCTGTCGAGCAGGTACGACGTGCCAGGCAGGAGCAGAGGGTGCCCTCCCTGCCTCTGGAGCCCGCTGCCAGCGCCAGCCGCTCCCCCTCCCCCCTAAATCTGCCCGTCCTCTGCCCCGTGCCCGTGGCTCTGTGCCACGAGCGCTGCCGACTGCAGCGTCCTGCGCCCCGACCCACGCTCTCCTCGCGTCCTGCCCTTCTCCTCTGTACAAGACCCCCGTTTTCCTCAGGGCCCCTCCTTTTGACTCCAGTTCCTTCGTCTTATTTTTCCAAACACGCTGCACTTTGGCTATCCTCTCCCGGCTTCCCACACCTGACATCCCCCAGGCTCTGTCCCTGTCCCTGCTTTCTCTCCTCAGAGAGGCCATTCACGGCCATACTGCCCACGAGGAACCTGAACTGCGGTGCCTCCCACCCTGCGCAGGCTGGAGGGAGGAGACCTGGGGTTAACCCACGGAGGGTGGCAAGGTGACCTACCAGCAGCGGTGACCAGCAGGCCGAGAGGACACACATGATCCCCAAGAGCTGGATCAGTGTCTCTATGGCGATTCGCCCCCACTGCTTGCTGGAGCGCGACGCGGTCGCTTTGGTCCGACAACGAGACACCAGGGCCTCGATGGTGGCCAGGTTGCACGCCACCGTCACCACGAGGGAGAGGAGCCCCAGGATGGCGAAGGTGGAGGCAAAGAAGAGGCTCCCGGTGAGCCAGCTGTCGCTGGTGCTGATGAAGCACCAGGTGCCGGGCCACTGCAGCGTGTACTGGCCCAGGCCGGCGATGGGCAGGAGGGCAAAGGCGAACACGGCCAGCCAGATGCCGAGCAGCACCGTCTTCGTCACCCGTGTCTTCATGTGGCTGGCGTACCAGTGGGGCGCGCGGATGGCCAGCGTCCTCTCCACGGCCATGGCGCTGGCGATGAAGAGCGGGCAGAGGCCGAAGACGGTCATGCTGAAGCCGAAGAAGGCGCAGAGGCGGCCCGAGGGGTCGACGGCATCCCAGGTGAGGTTGGACAGGTAGACGGAGATGACGATGGGGCTGGTCAGCAGCTGCCCCAGCAGGTCAGTGAGCGCCAGGGAGCCGATGCACAGCAGGAAGGACCGCTTCCGCCGGCTCTCCTTGGCCCGGTAGCTGCGGGAGACCAGCAGCATGGCCAGGGCATTGCCCACGATGCCCGTGATCATCATGGTGAGCGGGAACACCACCGAGACGGTGCTGCAGCCCTCCACCGCCCGCCCCGTCCCGTTGCCCCGCTGCCCCATGGCGCCGGGCGCGGTGCCGTTGGGCTCGCCCTGGCACTGCGCCCACCGGCTCATCCCGGCGGGCTACGGCGGCGGGGCGCCGAGCGGCCGGCCCATGGCGCGGCCAGCAGCGCCGAGGCGAGGC
>JAVKLA010000090.1:1192874-1234614 GCA_034782735.1 Sagittarius serpentarius | reverse complement strand
AGTTTTGTGCCATCATTTGGTACTGTTCTTCGTATTTGTGCCCTGTGGTTTTTTTCACCGGGAGCGTTCCCTGTTAGCTTGGTTGTGGGTTATTTCTGGATGGGGTCCGTAACCAGCCTATGAGAAAGCATCAGTTTATTAGTTCCATTTTCCAGACTAAGTATGAAGCACTCTACAGACTTTATTTTCTTAAATGCTTGTGTAAGCAACCTCTTTTTTTTCCCCCCAAAACGCTACTCATTTTGATAATGGGAGGACAGGTAAAGTCAGTAAATTGTGCAGGACTTTGCTCAGAGGTGTTGTCGTATCTGAACTGTTACAAGAGCGTTACTCCCTCCTGTCGCTCCCTTGCCCAAATTTTGCAAAAGTCTGCGCAAACATCTATACTTTCGTACTTTAAAAAAAAACCACAAAACACAAAAACCAACCCAAACCAAACACCCTATTAGCTCACGTTATTTCTGAATAAGGAACAAAACCCTCCCCTTTGTTAAAGGACTTCCAGACAGAAAATTCTATAACCAATGATACATTTTGACTAACGCTCCAAGAACAAACTATGGGATTGATTAAAACCATCAGCTCTGTGAAAGCTATAGCGTAGGGACTCAAGCAGAGGTAGCATCCCTAGGAGAGAAAACTCCTCAAACAGGAATGAATTGTAGAGACAGGCTGATCCCGAGGTATTGCCATCGATGGGGAAGAGCGAAGGGTGTGTTATTGGGACTGGAGGGGACGTGGGACGAGCCTGCCCCGTAAAACTTCTATCAGCTTCAGCCAACCTTTTTTTCCCATTTAAAGTATCTTTTCATAGTGCCTAAGAATATTCACTTTAGGATCTTAGTTACTGAGTTGATAGCCGACTTGAAAAGGACTCGAGCATTAAGTCTTTCCTAAGAGAAGACAACAGCAACATGTCATGGTTACCAGCCAAAGTGAGGGGGTTATGGAGAACGCAACTTCAGCGCCAAACCCCCCCGTTCACATCCTGTACCATCCCGGGAATGACAGACTCCACTGGTCACCTCTTGATTTTCAAAATTTACTTTTAAGAAGCCTTTCCTGATACCTGAATGAAAGGCATCAGGTGTAATATGCTATTTAAAGTTATCCGGCCATACTTGGTAATTGTTTTTCAACATTTGTCTAGCAGTGCTACATTGAAATTGGAAAGGTTTAAAGTGTCCTCAACAATGTTTGTATCTTTCATTACTCTTTGTGCCGGTTTTGGTTGGGGTAGAATTTTCTTCACAGTGGCTGGTATGGGGCTGTGTTTTGGATTTGGGCTGGCACCAGTGTTGGTAACAGAGGGATGTTTTTGTTACTGCTGAGCGGCCCTTGCACAGCCCCAAGGCCTTTTCTGCTCCTCACCCCACCCGGCCAGTGAAGGGCTGGGGGGGGGGCTTACAAGGGGGTGGGAGGGGACACAGGCGGGACAGCTGACCCCGACTGACCCACGGGGTATTCCATACCATAGGACGGCATGCTCAGCATATGAAGCTGGGGGAAGCAGGAAGCGGGGAGGGTGGCGGCATTCAGAGTGATGCTCATTCTCTTCCCAAGTCCCCGTTACACGTGATGGAGCCTGGCTGCCCTGGAGATGGCCGAGCACCGGCCTGCCCCTGGGAAGCGATGAATGAATTCCTTGGCTTGCTTTGCTGTTCGTGCACCTTTTGCTTTACCCATTAAACTGTCTTTACCTCAGCCCACGAGTTTTCTCACTTTTCCGATTCTCTCCCCCCTGCCGCCAGCAGGGGAGTGAGCAAGCGGCTAGGTGGGGCTGAGTTGCTGGCTGGGGTTAAGCTATGACGCTCTTGAAATGTTAATTTACACTCAATTATTCTCTAAAGGTGACTGATGATAGCACCACTGAATTTAGAATGATAGAATTTAAACCGCTGGCCTGCTAACCATCCATACAAGCCCATGCTGCAATGTCACCTCCCCAAAATAATAAGGCATGGCAAATGAGCAAACTGCCAACGCACTGAAAAGGATGAAAATGTTGCAGATTCCTAAGCCCCACAACTACCTTGCAGTAGTTCATGACAACTAAACTTAAGTTTGTGTTAGTTCTTACTTCTAACAGCCCAACAGCCATTTAATCTCTGGTCATTCACCACAGCTGCTTGTATCGGACAACAGCGTACAGCAGTTAGTTACCTGGTGTGGAAACGAAGCAGTCTTGTGCTTTAAGATGCACCAACGTGTACATTTTAATGCTTTTTATTATTAATTGACTATCTGAAGAAAAAAGAAAATTTTTCAGCAGCAGATTTTACTCTTGCCAAATTTATATAAAATTAAAGGCTAGTCTGCTTTTATTTAGAATCACTTTCTAGTTTTCAATTACTACAGAAGAATGTTTATGCAAACCCACCCTCACTATTCATGAATGCATTTAATTTTCCTTAGAAAAGCACATTAGCCCTAAACTTAACCTAATCAACGCTTCCCCCTTTGCCATGACAAATTTCACTGATCTTTGCTAAAGCTGCACAGAAATACCAGTTTATTTCTATAGGCAGCAATTTATCTGCCCCCAAAGGCTAAACTGAGGGCAAGGGAAATACTTTCTAGTGAAAGAGAAAAATTTCCTGCTAGGCTGCTGGAGATAATTCTACCCCCCCAACCCCCCTACTACAGTAAACCTACACCTTTTTACTGCCTGAGCTTTAACTAGCTTTGCATCTTATCAGAGGTGGACCCTGTTTAGTTCTAACAGCTTGGTTCTAATTTATTTGCTGATCCAGTAACTAAAGAGATATTTTGTGTCATTTTTAAGAGGCACACAAAGACTACAGTAGTTGCTGTGGTGCTGTATTTTAAAATGTTGAAATCAAAATAACTTAAGCATACTGCTTCCTTTAAAAAACTTTCTGAAAAGGAGATATGGAACACATACAGAAGAAAATACACTGTAGTTTTGTAAAAGCTCATTTTAAACGTGTTGCTGTTTAAATCCAAAAATATTTTCAGTACTTGAAACTATCTGAAAATGTATGACACATATGGCCAGGGAAGTGCACATACTGCCCTTCTTGAACAACAACAACAAAATGATCTGTTATAAATTGGTTATAAAGAAAGATTTGCTTATGTTTCCAAGAGAAAGCACTCACTGAGCAGTTGACTCACAGGTTTTATTTACACTTGTCTACAGAATCATTTTGCCTTACATTTTATCTAAGCCAAATGAAACCATAATTTTCCTTTGTCTGTAGCCTATCATTCGCTAAATTTAAAAACTTTCATCTGTTAAGTACAGCAACAATTTTAATACAAAGCACAAGAAAAAAAACGAAAGGCTAACAACATAGCATCTATTTAATCTGATTTTTACAATTTAGTAGTTGGACTTTGAAGTCGTCAGAGGCACAGTTACAAGACTAACCTGCTCTTGTGCAATCTACACACATTTAGCATTGAAATTAGATATAAAAAGAAAGCATTAAAGAAGAAACTGCAGAGCATTTTTTTCTGCAAAAAGATTATCAAAATATTTCTACAACAAAAACATTTTGCTTATATACCAGTCCAAAAGAAGTGTCTTAAAAAAATAAAAAATAAAGCAGAATGTACTTTTTAAATTTTGCTCCGTTTGTTTTTGTGCAGCTCATTCAAAAAAAGCAGCGGTCAAATATGGGCTTGGAAGTTTTACTACTGAAATAAATGCAGATATATTGCTGTTTGCTTGCTTAAAAAGAAGAATTTTCCTTAACATACTTACCTTTTGATGGCACTGAAGATACTTAAACCTTTCTTAACCAAACGGAGCTCAAGAGAGACCAAGTTTTAACGTGATATTGCTAGTAAAATGGATTCAGTAAAGCATTTTAAGCCATAAATTATGTTTACGGGAAAAAGAATGGTTGATGAAGAACACATTTAAGATGTCAGAACTTTCTACACAGTTTATTAATTCTCATTTTTAAATATAAATAAAATTCAGATACCTTGAACATTTTAGCCCAAAATGAATTTTACAGACGGCCTGCAGAAGCTTCACTTGATTCCAAGAAGCTAGCTCCATATTCCTCCATCTCAAGAGTGGTTCCTAAATGACCCTTTTATAAGAAAGGATCGCAGACTCCCGGGTCCACGCATGTGAAAAGACCAGAGCCAGTACCCGCTGCAGAAAGGGCACTTTGCTGACTGCAGCAAATAATTTCTAGTGACAGGCACCCACAGCTATGAGACTCGGGCAACGGAGAGGATAGCGCCCAACGTCTCAAACATCCTCGCTTTGACAGAACAAAGTCTAATTCACTCTCTACAGAATCATATGACAGACTGGGTATTTAAAAGCTATTTTGGACTGAGCATAGCTAAAGAGAGGGGCATCCATCTACACTTTTACTTCAACAGAAAAAAAACCAAACAATTAGACCTAAGTACTCACTACTGTCATCCAATGGGTAACACCAGCCCTACAGCTACACTACTCTTTTGTGGTCCCAAATGAGCTACATCAAACAAGCTCAGGAGTTGGATGCAGAAAGCTCATGGGTTCTTCCTATATTCCTCAGATACTTCTTTGTAATTGTCACATGAAGAGCGGAGTTGTGTTAGAACATATCCAACCTGTACCAGCTCGTACATATGAGAGAGCCAGGAATCGAGTAACTGAGTCTTTAAAAATAAAAAGTCTGCCCCTTACTCAAATAATGAAACTCCATACCTGCTCTGGGGAGTTTATGGCTTAAAATGCTACCTCACTTTTTGTTTCATGAATGAACAAAGCTGCAGTTTTCCAGAAAGCAAGGACAGACATGCACCTCTACTAGCAGATTTAGCACTTCTGACCAAGTAAGACACCAACTTCTTAAAAATGTCTCATGCACTGACTGGAATTTTTTTTTTTTTTTTAAATGTGACCTTTCATACATTATTTCTTTTTAGAACTTGTACGGGAACCAGAATGGGAAGATCCAGATGATGATCTGCGGCGTCTGTAAGATATAAATGGAGAAAGCATGCAAAGAAATAAGTTGAAATTAATTTTAGCATCCACTTTGAGTAGTCTGTATCCTATAATAGCTGGAAGCCAAGTATATCTGATAGGGGCCTTATAAGAATATAGAAATAACTTTAAATCACTTTAAGCTCATGAATGTGAATTTAGTACTAAAAATGTAAGTTTAATACTGAAAGTAGAATACAGTTTCTAAATGCAATATTTACTTATGAAAATAAACCAACAATGTACACACTAACACTTTCACACACCGAAAGAATGGTGACCCAGGTCTTTCTAAGAACATGCTCCTACCAGGAAGAAGTTTCTTGGGGGGGGGGGGGAGGAGCAATTACAGAGGTTAAGAGTAGGGGAAGTGATTAAACTACTTTTAATATCAGAATAACTGATCAGATTCAATTATTTCCCAGTGAATCTCAGTCCTTCAGAAAAAATAAAAATAAAAATCACACATTTAAATACACCCATTCTTATTCTACATAAACCCAAACCTTTCGGGTGACCGTGATCTCGATCGTCTTTTTTTGCGATCACCAGAAGAAGATGATCTAGAACGACTTCGCTTCTTGCTTCTCTCAGGGGAAGATGATGAACGAGAGCTTGAGTAAGATCTTTTTCTTGGGGTGGAAGACCCCCTGTAGGACCTGGAGCTGGATCTTTATTGATTAAGAAATAAATCAGATTTAATTCTGGTATAATAAAGAAAGAACAAAGAAAGAACAAAAAGCGACAGTTTTCATGAGCACTCACTACTCTAGTTACATCAGTGTTCTGTCAAATAAATGTGTGGATGCTTTAATACTTACTCCTTAAGTTATCTGCCAATAAAGACTTCTACTGCCGTGGTAGTTTTCTTAATAAATTTTGCTAAATAGTGCTTCTTGATACACAGACCACCAATTGTTTGGAAACCGCTTTCCAGCATTCACCAGAATGACGCATTTTGACACAGAAGTGATGGGAGACTGGGACAGGAAGTTGCCTATATAAGGACCTTCCTCAGCAGTTAAATTCACAAATCAAAATGGCTTGAAAACCACAGATGTAATGCTGATTTAACAATATTTCACTTCGTATTAATGGATATTTCACACTGGAGATTTGTAAAGTAATGTTCATCTTACTAGAACAGTAAAAACCCTCAGAAGGTAAATTTCAAATCTCAAAATAAATTTGTGTAGAGATTAAGACCTTCCACAACCAAAATACTTAAAAATATCTCTTATGATTACAGTCATTTTGGCATTTAAAAAAAAAAAAAAACACAACAAAAACTAGCTTCACTTACAAGCACTCAAGAATCACTTTGGTTATCTTAAAAAAAAAAACAACCAAAAAAAACCCCCCAAAACCCCCCCCCAAAAAAAACCAGAAAACAAACACTTGTGGAAAAAGTAATAGAGCTAGAAAGTCCTAAACTGTAATTCCAAAATTATATAAAAACACCTAACAGGAATTTTTTTTTCAGTAAACTGGAAAACACATTTAAAAAAACCCCAACAACACAGTGTATGTTGTTGGTAAACTATTTTCAGGGTTCTCATTGTAAATAACAAAGCAGTCCTATTTCACACGAGCTAATACACTGAGGATGCTCGGTGGATGCTGTGTGGCACAAGCAAACAGCCCAGCTCAGCTGACGAGTCACTTCAGCATCTAGTGGGGGCACAGGCACCCTTTTTCTCTTCCTAAAAGCACGGACTCCATCTCGCGCTGACCCTCATGTGACAATCCATAGCATGTTTCTGCCGCCAAAGGGTGGTGGCACCATTTGTGATTGGTCTTCCCAACTCAAACTTCCTTATTTACAGTTTTAAGATTCTCTGCATGCATGGAGCTGGGCCAGTTCTTCATTCCATCGCAAAAGGAAAGTCCTGCCAGCACGACGCCTGTGCAAGGACTCCTCAAGGAACTTAGATGCTTTTGTTACTCTTCCCTGCACAGAAAAGGTCAGCTAGCTCAAACTCCTGGCAGCTTCTCGCATGATTTACTATCAACATTTTTATGCATTCCCCCCACATTTATAAAGATAATGGCAACATATCTAACTTCCACTAGGTAGTGCTAAGTAAGTTATTACTAAACACAAAACCAGAAGTATAGCGTATTTTCTAATGTTCTTCCACATCAAGTAGCCAAAGTGGAAACAGTAAAAACAGCAAAAATTACTGAAGCAAGTAAACATGCATTCAAATTCTTCTTCCTTCAAAGTGAAGATCTGTGGCGTCCACTCGTCTAGCTTAGATCAGACTTAAACTCTTCAACCAAAACCTTGCATTCTCAAGAAATACATCTGTAGTGGTAACAACCTCGTGCAGAGACCCCAGGAATTCTGACTTCCAAGATAAAAATGAGTTAATGTTTTTTGACCGGCATAATTTTACGATGAAATCAACAAGCGGTTGGTTCTTCTGCCCTTTTTTCTCTCTGCAAGGAGAGAGTGCTACCTCATTCACCTTGATTTCGACCCACGAGATCTAGAGTTTTCTCTGGAACTGGAACGAGATCTTGATCTGGAACTGGAAGAACTTCTTGAATGGGACCTGAAACAACATGGAAGATTTTTTTCCAGTGTCTGACTTGTATTCAGCAGAGTAACTGCTACTGTTAGCAGTACAGGCAGCGATGCATCAATACAATTTGGCCTAGGGTCACCAAAGAAGTGACAGTGTCCTCCTACTCCCCCAGTACCACCATAGTACATTTTAAAACAGAAACTTTAACATAGTAAGATGGTGCATTAAAAAAATTTCTAAAGTCAGCTTTTTATTACGTTTCCTAAAACAAAGCACAAAAATTAAACAGGATTGCAGTTATCTGGCAAAACGAAACAACTGCGTATCTATTAAGTATTTAATGAAATTAATGCCTTAGCTTTTAATTTGTGCCTTAATTTGAAAACCATCAGTTTCTTTGAAAACCAGAGCAGCGAAGAGTATTAGGACTAGCTAGCTCAAATTTTCCCCAAGTCAGTTCTCACAAGCATTTTGTAAGCAGTTTCAAGTTTTCATAAAGATTTTCCCCTGCATTAAAAATTAGGTAGTAGTTAATTCTTGGCTAAAATACGGACATATCTAACACTACTTGTAACTAGTCAAAATCCTTTTCAAGTTTTTCATGTTGATGGATTTTCTTTAAAGCACAAACCAGAAAAGATAATGCAGAAATGGTAGCGGACTTGTGGTAACCATTGTAAAAAGAAGGCATTGCAATCAAATTCTACTAATCTTTTCAGGAAAAATATATTATATATGCTATCAATCTCCCAGTTTATATTGTTACCATGTCTTTCTCATTTTACTGTGCAAAACAAAAGCAGTATGAACACACGGTAACTAGAAAATATATTTAAACTTTTTAAAAGACACAAAGAAGTATCCACAAATGGCAACTGATATTTTCAATTAATTATCTGTAGCCAGAAGCAAGAAGTTCAACAGGAAGTTGAAGGATCCCTAGCAAACGTCAGTTATGACGAGCTACTTTTTACTTCACTGTTAACATTTGTGAATTAACAAAGTTACGGCCAGATGAAGTTTTTCTGTCTTCTTTGACCTTCCCACCCCTAAACCTAAGAATCACACTCAAATGCGGCCCATATGGGCTGCATACTATCCTCACACAGGACAATACAGCCACTTCCTCAAAGACCTTGCTCCACATCTCACTTTCTTTACAAAAATTGCTGACAGCCAGTCAGCTTAGTCACTATTATTCACTTAGTGCTCCTCCTTGGAACCACACCGCAAACACATGTCTCAAGAGGGCATTTGAAGGAGTGGGGAGGCTGACAAGAGGTACTGTGGAGAACATAATTTTTCATAGAAGAGGCAGCATGAAAAAAAAGCATGACAGCAACGGGGAGAAAGAACAGAGACAGGGGCTGACATCTGGTTAGTACGAGAGTCTGAAGAATTTGGGCAGTGATCACAGCAGTGAGAGCAGAGAGGGGCAGTTACAAAGCTAGGAAGATTAGAAGAAACTTGAACTTTATGTATATGAACTTTATGTATAACCCTATGAGCTAGTACCGATTTGAGGTTTTAAACCTATCGGTATCACCCTTGTATTAGCTGTAAGGCAGCTAAACAGCTACATGATTTACATCACATGATTACAAAACATTTATTGAATTGTTAATTTATGACTCAATTTAAATAATCATGTGAGATCTTAAATCTACCCAGTAAACTTTTTAGTGGCTCCATGATCAAAACCTTTAGTGTTGTTCTGACAACATTGCCACTGTACTTAAAAGCTTTGTCACTTGCCATCAAACTAAGTTCAAGTTTCTTGTCTTTATTTCCAGGATATTTTCCATTCTGTCCTTTCACTGAACCTGTCTGGACTGCATCATCACTGCCCTCTTCTGCCACCTCCTCACAGTTCAACAATACCACCCTTCTGCTGCTCTGCTCAACAACTCTACCCAACATTGCTAAAAGAAGTTCACCCACTGAACCGCATATGGCCAACAAGCCTAAAAATAAAACTGAAAGTAAGTTGTATTTTTAAATTTTTTGAAGGACTCCCATTGAAGTATCAACTTAAATTTACTAAAACAAGCAACAAAACAAGCCTCCCTACCGAGGGCCCACAGAAGGTCAGAACAGAACATTATCTACTTGTGTAAATTCTGTACATAAAACTGTTAACATTATTAAACTAAAACTGTAAGGCAATCAAGAAAAAAAAGTAAATAAAGAAGTTAGATACTGACATTTTGCCTGGCGTTACCCTTGACCTGTACCCGTTTACCTGGACCTAGACCTTGAGCTTGAATGAGAGGATGAGCGCGATGAAGATCGTGAGTGGGAAGATCGAGACTTAGAACGACTGCGCCTATTGGATTTCTTTTTCTTATTAGTGTCCTCTTCTTCACTGGCATCAAGATTATATTTTGAAAGGTCAGCATCATCTTCATCCTCATCCTGAAAAAAATGCAGATATACAAAAAATACTTTAGAAATATTTTGATTGTTTTATTCAGTTAGTGTTTTTTCACTTATTCTACGGTTTATTTTGTGCTTTTTTTCAACCTTTGAAAATACTGTTGTTAGTGCATTTAATGAGATCCAAAAATTTTAAGAATAAAGAGTGACTGAAAATTTGTGTTTCAAAACAAACTATTAAAGACTCTGCAAAAACCCCATCTGAAGTCCCATTTTCTGTTATTTAACGAAGCTGATGAAAATACAGGCATTCATTTTTACCTGTTACTGTAAATGAGTGCCTGGAAGAATTTTCAGGCTCAAAATCTAGAACCATAGCATAATTCTGCAGAGACACGTTTCATATGCAGAATTTGGTGACTGCTGTGTTAAATATAAGCACATACACATGTCTCTGCAGGACTGTTGTCCAAAGATGTGGACAACCCAATACATGACGATCATGTATTTCAGGAAAGATGAAAAAATCTCTGAATATTTGATTCCATTTGACAAAAATAGATCTGATATGGTTTTAAAAGGCTACAAATAAGACGCAAGAACATTCCCTTTATATGGTAACCATACATAAAGGTTCCAAATAAAGACCTCAAAATTTTTTATTCTGATCTCAGATAAGCCTTTAAATTTTTATGGATTAAAAAAAAATTATACATCTTTGAATGCAGGTATTTAGAATGAAACAAAGCTTGTGCACATACTTGACAGAAGCTGTAGGCCCCCATATTCTGATAGCTACTCCTTTACATTGCTCTAAAGGCAGCTAAAAATACAGACCAAACCTCACCTACTAATACTAAACAGCACTGTAATAATAATTAAAAAATAATTGGTAGAAAAAAACCCCAAAACACCCTACCTCATCCAATTTATATTTGGAGAGATCTTCATCCTCATCCTCCTCATCTTCCCCTTCGGATTCCTTATCTTCTACTTCCTTCAGGATAGATGCAGGACCAACCGGCTTCCCTCTATACTTTTTCTTTTTGCGTCCAAACTAAGAAATTTTATTCCATTAGAATATGATTTAATCAAAAGTAATTTCCAACTGTATTTTTTGATACAACTTCTATAAGAAAATAAATATACATCAATTTCAAATAAGGTATTGCTCAAAGGGAAGAAGAAGTATCAAGAAACCAATTAGCAACAAGAAGTTTTCTAAGGAGATGCTTATCTTAGATACAATTAGTACCCACAGACAAGATTAATGGAAATCTGAATTGAACAAAGGAGTATTTTATACTTGTGTCTATGCAGTATCTTTATAAAACAATGTTGAACATCTGGCTGAAAACAACATGCATGACCCTGAAGCCAGCTCCCTAAGAAGTTTAAAGAACTCAGCTTGTACCAGTTTAATTTGAACTCATTCTTAGTTTTTAACCCTGAAAAAGACAAAATAGATGCATTCACTTTCTGTTCAAAACTTTCACACCTCAGCATTTGAAAAAAAGAGATGCATCTCAATGTATTCCTGACTCGCACTTTTCCCTCTAAGGAAATGCAAACGTATGTATCCTGAACACAAATCACATCGCATGCGTCTCTCCAGAGCAATACATGTACCTAATCTTACCTCATCATACTCCCCGTCTGATTCTTCACGTTCTATATATTCAACATTCTCTCGTTCATTAAATCCTCCTCCGTATCCTTTAAAAAGGGGTAAAACAAGACAATCTCTTGAGCCGCACCAAATTCAGCTATATTAAGCACAAAGTTTATTCTAAATTTTCACAGAGGTTGTGGAAGCCTTCAGTGGATTTATAAATACATGCCATAAGAATGGTATATGATCTCAAGAGGAACATGAATTGTTCCCACACACGTTTATTAAACATAGTTCCTCAGAAACCTAATTGAGAAAATGGATTAAGACACAATAAACTGCACAGAAACAATAGCTTTTAAAAGAATGGAAAAAAATTAAAAAAAAAATAAAATAAAAAATTCAGGGCTATAGCCATGCTGAGCAACCAGCTTCCCAGAGGAGCCCTGGCAGGGCTGCAGTGCCTGGCAATTGCCTTGGCGTGTGTGGATAAACACAAGAATGTCTCCAAGGGGCTAGAATAAAGGCTGCTGCCCTCAAAGACCAATATCCCACCTCTGAGAGCAGCCAGTAGCCAACTGGGGAAAGCAGGCAATGAAAGATGAGGCGAGGGCAACACCAGCTAACTGCTTTCCCAGCTGCCGGTGCTGCTGCAGCCTCTTTGCCACAGCCAGGTCCCACGTGCATGCAGCCTCCTTGGTGGCCTCTGGGCATGCCAGTCAGCTCCCGTATCGCAACTGTTCTGTTGCCACTGCCAAGATTGCCTTAAGAATCTCTCTATTCCTTTTTACAATGTGAGTGGAAAACTTCAACAGCTCGTTTTAATTTCAGCTGACTTCGTAATTTACTGCAAGCGTGTGCAACGTGCTAGGTGTCCGGCACATGACACAAATTTACTCTGAAGGACACCAGAACTTGAAAAACTAATTAAATAGTAAAAATACTTAATTATATGATATATTATAGGAAATAATATTATTCTTTAATCTTCTACATTAAATAAAGTATTTAAAAAAATTATTTTTCCTTTTGAATAATAAGCTCTGTGCTCTTCTCCGTACCTTTTTTTTTTTTTACATGCATTAGTGCTACACTCTATGCATTACATTCTCTGCCTGATCCCATTTGCAATGGTAACAGTATAAATAGTTACGACCGTCCTGTAAGGATATCCTCTGTTCTAGTTCCCACCGGGTCCATTCCTAATGCAGGAGGAACTGTAAATGTGTCACAGTGGCACCAAACCTCAAACCTCATTAAGAGATAACAGTCTAATCTACACAGCCTTTAACGCTGTTCTTGTGACTGCCGAATCCTCTGTAGACAGACACTATATATACACTAGACCTTTTGGAGTTTAATAAAATACTGCATTACTCCTTCCAAAGTCTTAGTATAAAAAATCATAATACAGAGGCAATTTAAGCTGAATATTCATTGACTTTCCAAATGAAACTATCACATACTTCACCCACTACTAAGAGTAATCAAGTCTAAGAACCTACAGATTTATTTATGGAAGATCATTCAACTTTGCCAGTTCTGCGGTGAAAACAACCCCTTTGATTAAATAACTGTGATTTATAAAAAGAAGTCTGACAGTAACTTCAGTATTTTAAAATCATATACATCTTACCTGTCCTTTCCTCCAATTTAGCGTACTTTGGGGTATTACACATATTACATTCTGATCTTCTGGCCCAGTTCACATTACCACATCTTCAGAGGCAAAAAGAAGGAAACAGAAATAAGAAACATTTTCTTTCAAATCAAAAAGCTTAAGTGTTGAGGCAACACTTAAAAAAAAAATCATAAAAATGTATTTGCCAAGCTTTAGCAGTGATCTGCAGTCACTAGTACAACACAATTAACTCCAAGGCCAACAGTCTCCAAGACACAAAGAACTGCAAGAGAGTCTATGGGTATTTCACCAGCACGAGGATGACGGGAAAAGGACCATACTGGACAAATCAAGGGGAAAGAAGTAAAAGTAACAAGCAGGTGGGCAGACAAGTTAACATAAGTAAGACTACACAAGAAGTGTTAAAATTCCTCACTGCTCTCCACTAGTGACATTCACAGTTCAGAAGAGTTAACGAAGAAGCTACCATGGGAATAATGCTTATGAGCAGTCACCATCATCCACCGATGCACAGCTACAGTCAAATGCCTCACTTACAGCATTTCTATCTTACAGCATCCTAAAAGGCCACTCACACTTCATCCGTCTGTAACACTATCATCAGAATGCTGCTCAGACCCAAAGAGGAGAGGAGGAGGTCCACAAGACACAGCCTAGCTACAGACTTGGAAAGATGTGACAATCCTGAAGCGTGCCATCAAGCGGATTTCCTCAGACACTAGGACCCAACGGCACTGCCCACCTGGGAAACCTGCCCGTCTCGCACTGCACAACAGCGCAAATGGAAACCCATCAGCCTAAACGCAGCTAAATTCTGACAGATAAAAATACCCCCCCGCCCCCAGATTTCACGGGTCAGACAGCTTACTCAATCAACAAAACCTGAAATGCTTAAAAGTGCTCCAGAAAATCTGGAAGCACCTTTCAAAACTCAAAGCATATTATTGAAGTAGTCCTTTCCTAATTCAGACCTTAATATTCCCAAATGATGGCTTGGAGAAACATCTAAGAATTTAACTATGTGCTAAACTGAATGTTAGCAATAAAATATCATACTGTAGTGAAGGTGACACTTCCATCTATACGTTTCTTCTGAACTTGAGAAGTGTCTTGGCTTACCAAAGAAAACCATGAACTTTTACCTGTCTAGTCTTGATTTTTTTCAATCTTTTTCCAGTCACGTTAGTTAAGTAACTGCTGTCCAGCAAACAAAAATGATTGCTATCCTCACAGCAACACACTACTAGTGGAATAGCTGCGAGTTTTGATCACTCTTCTCTCATCAGTACAAGTACATTTATACTGACAAAATTAAGTATCATATGGTAGATGTGCTGTTGTTGTTGTTGTGTGGCTCTAAGAGAACACTCTGCATTTTTTAAACGGGCATACGTTTTACACTGCCAGTCGTTAGCACTGAAGAGGCCACGACTCTTTTCAGCAAGTGTCTTTCCTATTTCAGTCCCTCCAGCTTTCATCATTTTGGCTTCTGTCGTTTTTTCTGGAAAAGAAAAAAAAACACAACAACAAAAAACAAAACAGTTTTCAAACATCTTGCTTTATGATTACTTGAAGAGATTTAATATTCTTTTCTTTTAAAAAGATATATCCTCTAAGATACTCACCTCTTCCACATCTGTTACAGCTGGTTCTTCTAGCAAAGTTAACATTCCCACACCTGAAAAGAAAAACAGAGAAGGACGACACTACTTAACTGAATACTGGAAAACGCACACGCACACGCACAAGACTTACAGAAAAACGCCTTTATATTTCAAACTGAACTTGTTCCCAACCAAAACACGAAGTTTCTTAGGCCGTGCCCGATCCTGGGGCGGGGGGGTGTGCCGGACCCGCTGCCCGGTGGGGGGCAGGAGCTGTGAAACCCTGCAGGGAAGCTCGCCCCGGCCCCGGCCCGGCGGGAGGGCGGCCGGCCGCCCCCCGAGACCCGGCGGCCGCAGCTCCCCCGGGGCCGCCCGGACCTGGTGCTGCCCCACCGGACTGTCCCGTCCTGTCCTGTCCTGTCCTGTCCTGTCCCGTCCCGTCCTGTCCCGTCCCGGACCCCGCGACGGGCGGACGAGCAGCCCTCTCGCCGCCCTCGCTCACTTCTTGTCGGGGCAGATCCAGTCCCCGTCGCTCACGCGGAAATTCTTGGTCGACATCTTGGGCCCCGCCGAGCCGAGCCCAGCGCCGAGCGCCGCCGCCGCCGAAGAGGACCGGGGCCCTACGCCGGCCGGGCTGTCCGCCGCGCCTGCGCCCTGCTGCCGCAGAGAGCGGGGCCGCCGCCGAGCGGGATTTTGGTCAGGCAGCGGCTCGGACGCCTCAGCCGGGCCACGGCAAGGGAGAGGGGAAGGAAGGGCTCCCCCTAGCGGGCTGGAGGGTCGCGCGCGGCTCCGCCGGGTGGGGGGGGCGGGGCGCATGCGCAGTGTGCGGCGCCGGTGGCTGCGGCCGCCATGGGCGGGCAGTGGGCCTGAGGAGAAACGGCGGGTGTGGGGCAGGGAGGTTCCCTGGGTGCTGGGGAACCGGCCCGGCGGGGCTGGGGAGCCTTCGTCAGCCCTGGAAGGGTGAAAATCGTTCCTGTATGAGCTCATTGATTCATGGCAGTTTCTTTTCCTCCAGCTGTTGCTGTGGCCGTCTCACCCCAAAGTCCTGGGGGGCAGAACTGCCCAGGCTCCTCAGGAGGAAAGCCTGCTGGTGAATTCCTGCGTGTACACCCTCATTTCAGTAAAACAGACAGAGAAACCATCAGTTGCAGATATATAATGAAAAAGAAATTAAATAAGGTCTCATTTCCACAGCTGAGAGAGCACACAAGGTTCAGGCTGGCTTCTCAGTGTGATGGCCCCAATGAAATCCCCATAAGAACACACAGAGCTTTTTAAATACAAGAACATTGGTACGAATATCAATGTTAGAGTGTTCAAGTAAATCCATTATCTAAAAAAATACTTCTTTTACTATGATGACAAAAGCACTCCATGGTTAGCTGGTGGGTGTGTTTCAGCAGCAGGATGGCGGCCTCCATTTCCCGTGCATGACTGGGGTGCTGGTGTGGCCGTGGCCATGGCACGGCATTCTCTTGGCAGCTCCTCTTTCAAACCACCTCTGATCCCCTTTCGCTTTTCTTTTTGGACTGGAAATGATCCGGCAAGATCTGCCGCACTTGGGTTGACCAGCATTACCTAATTAAGTACATGCAATATTTATAGCAAATGTTACTTTCCTGGCAGTTTTTATTCCCTTTCCCTCCTGTGCTGTAGCCACATCCTGTGGAAAAATTATCTGGAATCTGGTTACAGGACTGTTTTTTATCACGTCTACTCTCCAGGTCATGAGGCAAGATGACAGTGTTATTGCTAGTTATTTATAAAAGTATAAAACAGCGTGAGTGCACTGGAAAAATGTGTTGAGGCATCTGGTTTGTCTGCCACAGAAGGCTTCGTGCAAATTCCCACTTACAAAATGCCCCTAGCAATCAGGAAAGACTAAACCTCAATTTTTCTGCAGCCATAGAAGGTCCCAGGTGAAGGGCTGTGCTGGAATTTTGAACAAGAGCTGTGAAAAATCTTGCTTTTCTCTACCCCAGAATTAGAAGAACGAGGGGAAAGTACCAGGTGAAAAGGAGACGGTGGCAGGGCAGGGGCTGCAGAGCTCACTGACCGGACTGCCCGTACAACAGCAGCAGGTCCTGCGCTGCACTTGCGTTTGTGTACACAGCCTGTTTAAGAAGTGGTGCTTCACAGACAGGCAGTGCAGCGTGCAAAATTTAAAACCTCAATTAGCAATTTTTTCTCCAAACGACATTCCTTTACGGCACTGAATAATCAATGTAAGCTTAAACGAGATATCAGCGTCTTAGTGCTGTAGCAGATGGCAACAAATCTTCTTTGGTCACTTTGTCAGCACCGATCTTTAAAATGAAGTAAATAAAAAAGAGCTTGAAAAAAGCTGGAGGATCCCGTTGCAGCCCAGAGTGCCTGGAAGGATTCACTCCCGCCATCGTATGATGTTTTAGTCAGTACAGCAGGTGGCACTTTAGTAACACACATTTTTCCAGGTGCTGTTGTTATTGCAGATTAAAAGCCTGCTTTTTTATGGAATTCAGGGAAGATATTTTAAATATCAACGTATTGATAACTCTATTAAAAAAAAAAGCATCACTGTCACCATGTATGATTGGCACTGGAAATTGAATGCCAGGTTATCTTTGAGTTGCACATGATACAGAACATGAAGTTGGCAAGGTGCATCAAGATCATGCAGCATGTGTCTCTGTTCAGACCTCCTACGAGCAGGATTTTTCCACTATCACCTGCCTTTTCCTGAAAAATAGGCACTACCCCGCTGCTGCCCTGTTTTTGCTTGGGGGAGGCCCTGCTTATGTCAGTAGGATTACAGGGAGTAACCAAAACCAGAAGCTGCCCCTGGAAATTAATTCATTCCTGTGTACCTTCAGGAAGGGTGCTTTCATAAGTAACAGGAAGATCAGTCATGAAGTGTAGTATCAGGGAGACAAAAAACATCCAGACCTACAGAAGAAATTGGTGTGCGATAGAAGGTTTTCTTCATCTGTAGTATCCTTCTGCTTATTAAAAAATATTGTCCAAAGCTAGCACGTTAGAAGAAAATGGGTATCTGTTGACTTTAGTAAGAATCGGATGGAACTTCAGTGCGCTTAGGAGAGGCATTGTTCTGAAATCCGGGGTTCCTATGGAAGTCACGGTTTGTGAATTCATTACAATACTCTCCGCATTTGGGTCTCTCTCATGTTGGTGTCTGCAGAAACACAGAAGAAGGGGCAGAGCCTGTGCAGAAGATTTCACAGCCTTCGTGTGGCTTCTCTGCAGATCAAGGGTCGACTTCCACAGAAGACAATTGAAAATGAACTTGGAGAATACCTCTCTTTATCTTGAATGATAAAATCCTCTTGCTGTTCAGATCAGAAAAAAAACCCCTTAACAGTGATTTCAAGGGCAGGAATTTGTTCATAATCTCTGGATTTCCCTTCAGGGAAATCAAGGCATACAAAGCGTACTTCTTACATTAAGAAACGAGACAGAGTGTGCATCGCCTTAAAAATAAGCACAGGCAAAACTGCAATTCACCTGGTAATAACTTCAGGCTTAAATATTTTAAAAGTTACTAAAATATAATGAGAAGAATATTTAAGTGGTATTTGTTTTCTGCTAAAGGAAACTTCCCAGAGGAGTCTCTGGCCAGGCACCTGCAGCCGGAAGTTTGAAGTGATCAACTGCATTCTGAAAACAGGACCTTTCCCTGTATGTGCAGAAGGGGTGTTTCTGGAACTTCCGTTTGTTCAGTTTGCTTCAATTAAAAGCTGAAAAGCCAACTGGGAACTGGAAAAAAAAATTATCTTTTAATTTATAAATAAAAGCAAGGCCCGAGTGGACAGGCTCTTCTACAGTCTGGAAGGACACTGTGACCAGACACAACCTGGTGTTCAACTCAGTGACTATACAGGAAATTCCCTTTATTTAATAAACAGTTAGCTTTACTTAAAGATTTTTGATATGCTGATCTTCTTTCCCTGTGTTTATTACACAAAGTTTCATTTAAATATCTTCTTCCCATTTTGCAATAGCTTGTGAACAATTTTATTGGATTCCTGTTTCTATCACAATACATTTTGGCTTCACATGTGGGCAAGGAATTGATAATAACCAAGTAAATGAGAAATACATCACCCATCATTTTAACATAATGAAACCGAACAGCTGAGAATGAAAAAATGTAGAGAGAACTATTTAATTGGCCTGTCTTTAGACAGCCAATTCCTACCAACAAGCCCTGAAAATCAGTTTTCCTGAAGAAAAACTAAATGGTACAAAGGCCAGCAAGACCAAAGTCATGTAATTAAATGAAGATTGCCTGTGCTTCATAGCTCTCTCACTCTGGTTTTCATGTCCCTTCCCTGTATGATGTCTGCCTGCCATGCTCTTTATTAAGCAACTTGGGGCACCTAGGTTTTTAACCATCACTTTAAAGCACTTAATACATCATTGATGCTTTCCAAGACATAATAATAATAATTATTATTATTACTATTATTATTTCAGATCTATGAGTTAAAAGAGTGCAATGTGCTTCCATCAGGTGAAATCTAACTATTATGAAAACCTCTTTCTGTTGAAATACACTAAATTATACTGCGAAATAGTGTTTGACTGTTCATTTTTCAAAGTGCATCACAACTTGACAGATACTTGTTTAAACAAGAAATAGTGAAATTGCGGTGCCTACGTTAGAAAGTGCAAATGCTATAAACCATTCAGGACACTCACAGGTTTGTGATTTACCATGAAATGCAAGGACTGCTGTGCTGGAAAGCAGTTTTAGGATGTACCATAGCATTTGGAGAGTTGGTCATTCAAAGTTTGTTTCAGTGTTCAAGTGTGACAGACGTTTGGTAATAGAGTTTTTCAAGCAAGTGATGGGTACTGACATGTCGCTCAAACTGACACGCTTTTGGAGGAGAGATTTTCTTCAACATGTGACCTTTACAGAAGGTTAGACATTGCTTGTCATTTAATAATTTAATAATTTAAGAATGATTCAAGCCTGCAGAGAGTACATAAAATCACAAAATAAATGTTTTAAGTAATAGTTTAAATGTGTTTGTTTTAGTAAGAGTAGAGTTGGCAAATATTCACTAAATCACTTAAACGTGGGGCTAAAAGGGCCTTGAAGAGGTCGCTTAGTCCTCTGCCCTGGTTCAGCGGCGCAGTCAGTACAAGAGACCAGTCGCAACAGCTGCTGGTTTAATCCCAAACCAGGCACTCCCTGCCCGTGCTCTGCAAGCCGCCCTGTAATCCACCCTCTGTCGTTTATAGCCAAGCAACAAGTAGCCATCAGAAATACTTCTGACCTAACTCTTTCTTTCTGCAGATTAAGGGGACTACTTTTTGTCTTTCCGTCCGCTGATACAAAAAAGGCCTGATACTGTTCTCTTTTATTAACGTCCTCTGGCACGTGTGAAGGGACTGTTCCTCTTCTCTATACTTAAACCACGGATTTTTGAAACTTCCCTCCTTGGCCTTATTTTCTAGATCTTCGGCCATTGTTGCTCAGCTCTTGGCTATCCCCTGCCAACGGGTCCCGCTCCCACAGTGGAGCGGGAGGGTGCAGATGCTTTCCGCGCTCTAGCTGAGGACTGTGCTGAACGCGGTAGAAGGACTATTTCACGTTGCTTTTGTGCAATGCTACTATTTGTGCATGTTAAAATCATACTTACTTTTTTTCCCAAGAGCATCACATCATGAATACATACGCGGTTTATGATTCACCATGGGCCATGCCTTTTGCAATATTGTTGTTCTTCCACTTGTTCACTATTTAAGACTTGTATATTTGATTTCTCCCTTCGAAGTCTGATACTTTGCATGTAGTCTGAGTTGAATTTCTTGTTTATTAATTTCAGGTCAATTCTCCAAATACCAGGGTAATTCCAAATACTTAACTGGTCTTTCAGATTTCTTTTGATTTTCTTTTTGATTCAATCTGGATTGCATTTCCTTAACCTGTGCACAGGCATGCCACACATCCCAGGTCACAGGCTTTTCTCAGGTGAAGGTAGATCATACCTGCATATTCCCTCCTGCTTGGTGGCGATGCTGAATGGAGTGAAATGAGGTTTAACACAGAATCATAGAATCATTCAATCATTTAGGTTGGATATGCGAGTTTTGTTTTCACATAAACCTCGTACATTTTTTGGTACTAGGTGTGTTACTTGCTGTTCTGCCATATATTAAATACTTTTACATGTAATTCGTAAGCCAGTAATGGGAAATACTTTGCCTGAACAGTGTGTGAAACCACCTCAGCTTTAAAAGGAAAAGCGTGCGTGTCCATTGCCTTGACACCTTGCCCACGTGCTTTGCATATGAGCCTTCACATCCACCATCAGCATGTAATATAGAAATAACATGGAGTTTCAATAGTCAAATGCGCAGGGACAATGAAAATGGATCACATTTAATCATTGAATTTTTACTCCAAACCCATAACAATATATTCTATAACCGAGCTCTCACTGTTGTTGACAACAGCCTTTCCTGCAATCAGAATTGTGATATCGATGCATTAGTTTCTCCAGCAAATTTTACCTGTCAGGCAGTTGTTTTAGTTCTAGTGCTTCTTCTCAGAAATAAATAAGGAGTCATGATACACTTCAGTCTTTTGACAGGAAAAGCCAAACATGTATTTCCCCCCAATTTAGTTGACATTCGCAATACAAGTTAGGATTTTCTTTTAGAGCCACAGGAGGTCTGCTTTAGATTTTTAATCTTAATCTCCAAAGCAGCTGTAAAATAATGTTTTCCTCATCATTTAGAAGAAGTAACCTATCCAGCAAAGCTGTATTTCTGGGTACGTGAAAGGGTACATTTAAAAGTGATGCTGTCCAAGAACTGACACGCTAGCTCCAAAACACTGGAAGAATTATTTTTTAATGCAGCAACTAAATGTTCTGTGGCTAGCTAGATCTGACAAGTAGGTGTCATAGCTGACATAATCCGGGGATACAGGTTTTTTTCCTAAGAGTAACTAAGGCGGATGTTCTTTACATTTAAAATTGATCAATTTTTTCCAAGATTTTCTTCTAAAAAGGAGCCCGTTTGGAAGCACACCAGTTGCCATGCCCTAGCCAAGCACGGGTTGAGAGGGGCGGTGCTGATTCCTTGCTGATACATTCGAGATGGTAAATGTCAATGAAGGATAAGGATTCTCTGACTTGGAGGATAAATGACAGGACCAAATAGTTATGAACTGATCATGAACACATTTAGATAGAAATTAGAAAACAGAGCCTAGCCCTCCAAGAAGAAGGTCTGTAATGGTTTTCCAAATAAAATCAGGGAAGAACGATTCTAAATAAGTTAAGATGGCGCTTGGTAAACGTATATGGAGGGGGTTATTTGATTTGGGAGACGACTTGCTGGAGAGGGGGAGCTCTGTCTGTGGTACGAGAGTTTCTGAGCATCACATACCACTGGCTTGTCCCAGGAGTGACTGGTGACTGAATCATTGTTTTCACTACATTGTGCTGCTTCAGCGCGACGCTCAGGGTTCCCCTTAGTCACCTGTGGAGATCCTGGAGTATCTTCTTCCTCCTTGGCGGGAGGCTTTGTGGCTGCTGCTTCTCCCAGCTTTCTCTGAAGGACTGACTGATGGTGATGAGATCTGGAGTCAGGAGGACAAGTTGCTCAGTTCGCCTTTGGAGGGTTACTTTGGTTGCTTTCACAGAGTAAAGCCTTCAGGACTTGACATGGCTGAATGGCCAGCATATCTATATTCCACCCTATGTGTTTTTTGGTTTTCTATCAATTGCAAAGCTTCTTACAACTTCCGTAACTTTTTATTCCATAACACATATTTTGCATATTTGCTTGTAAATTTAGAGTAGTTAGGAAATCTTTAGTCAATGAGCCGAAAAGTCCACCACTGAATTCGTCCTGCCGTGACTCCCTCTGTTTTCTGCAGGACACATGCTCTGTGACAGCAACAGCTTCTCACGAGAGTGGCTTACCCCATGGTTACCCAAGAAACTGCTCTGCGGTTGCTAGTTGCTGGTTTTCTCTCACTTTCTCTTCTGTCCCCCCCCTCTTTTTTCTGACCCACTTTGACATCTTTCAGGAAAGAACTGAAGAATTCCTCTCTGGAATCAGAGGAGTCTGTCAGACAAGAAAAAACCTGAAGACTTGTCCTTTGTTCTTTTTTCAGCAAGTTGCCGGTGCACCATGATCTCTGCAGATCATTACGCGAGGACACCGAGGCCTCCTTCCTCTGGTGTCTCACTCTCTCCAGAAAACACAAAAGGCATTTCCAGTATTCAAACCTGACAGTGTAGGTGAGCAGGGGACCGGTTATAATGATGACATGTGTGTCGTGTTTGAGAAGGATGATGTCTGAAGGGCTCTGTGCAGGTAGCGGCTCTGTGCTCCCGTGTCACCGAAGGAATAAGACTCCCAGCAGGAAAAGCGGAAGACACACTCTCTAAACCTGGTGCTTAAAGGAAGGAGACGTGTTTAAGAAAAATATACATAAATAAGCCAATATTTATAATTTTCAAAAGGTATATTTGAACACCATATAGGTGAGATGCAGAATAAATAATGCCCTAATTGCCAGCTGTAATTACCGCGGTTCAAAAAAGCTTATTTTGAAGACAAATTTGTTTGAGCAAGAGCATTTAATGGGCAAGTGCGGTAGAAAGAAAGGTGAGGCATGTAAAAAGAAGATCTAATATACATTTTTTAAAAGCCAGGTTGGAAAGGGTTCATCATTTAAGGAGTCATTGTCAAGCAAAACAAGATGTGATTAACCTTTCCCATGCTTGTCCTCCCCAGCTCTTCTTACGCTGCTGCATGTTATCACCACTAATTAGCATGCGGCTGGAATCGGTGCGATGGGAGGATCTGTTAGATTTCCTCTGCTCACCCTCTCGAGGAACATGCATCACCATGGCATCTGAGCACCTCGCTGCTGCGAAAGCGCCCGTCTACAGCAGCACAGCAGGGATATTTCGCTCAGATGTACCTGGAGGGCTTCAGAAATTTCCAGCTCCTTGTAGGGGTGTTTCTTTGCTTCACCAAAATCTTTCATTTGTCTTTTCACAGATTCTGCCCTTGCTGAAATCAGCAGCACTGCGTGGAAGATTTTGCAGATCAGTGTTTACTCCTAGAAATTTGGTGTTAAATAGACAAAAGTGTAACTTGGTCACAGAAATAATTAATCCCTTTGTACCAGTCAATTTTAATCATTATTTTCTACTGTGTGCATGTAAGTAAAACGTATTTGGCAAAGTATCACTTACTTTGGCAATCTGTCTCTAAAAACAAGTAATATAGTCTCTTCACATGTACACCAGTTGATGGAAATGAGCCAGTAGTACATTTAAAGGGTAAGGAACAATTCCAAGAGAAACTGTTCCTAAAAGTTTTTGTACTAATTTTACCTACAATATTACTATTTTGAGCTATATTTTTGTTAACGAACATTGAATTGTACCTGTTTAGGGCTCCAAAGTCAGAATTAGGCTGCTGACCCCTCCTCTGGTTTCTTAATGGTGTTCTTACACCTGTAGTTCATTGCTGTTGCTTTGCTTTTTGCACCTCACTGACATGAAATATTTTGCTGCTTCTCCAAATTCTGTTTTGACAAAATAAAGCAAAAAAAATTAACAATTTGGTTTAGGTAAGGAACCAAACAAACCCAAAGAGCGAATAATCAGGAGGGCCCTCCATGGTTTGCTGTGTCATTTGCTAGAGGTGCATCTATGTGACCTGATTCTCAGGATGTCCAAGGACAACCATGAGGGTTCCTTCACTGCCAGAGAAGCTGTGAATTCTCATACATTGCTGCTTACCAGCCAGAATGCAAAAGCAATTTCGTGTCCTCATTTTTACAGCCAACTCTGCTACAAATTTGCACATTTCAGTGAAGACAGTCTCTCTTTTTCCAGAACACTCAATTACAGTAACATCAGACACACAAAATCATTTCAACAAGTGTCCTATTTACAGAGAAATGAATGGCCACAAAGGAGAAGAATTCTTTTTTTCCCCCCGTTCTTTCTTGTAGAAGGAAACTCTTGAGTAAACTTTGTTTTTCCTTCAATTGCAATTACAAATAGAATAAGGAGTTCAAAGTACAGTTTCAGTTCGTATCATGCTTCAAACCAATGTGCCACACCAAACCAAATGAAGTCAAGTGAATCCAGACTCAGAGCCTGCTCCAGAGAGGTGCTGGGTCTCTTGGTCAGAAGTTAGAGAGATTTCAGTGGGCTGACAGCTCAACAGGTAAGTGCTCTGCACCTCCGCAAGACAGAACCTTTTTTTTCCCCAAAGCTTTCTGAGACGTACTAATCACACTTTTCTGTGAGGTTGGATCAGATCCTGAATTCAGCGCAAACTCCTGGCAAGTGGACAATCCAAATACTGAGTGAAGCAGAGGTGTAGGCAGGAGGGGTTTCTGAGGTCTATTGCCAGTATGGGATCAGGCCAGCCATGGCTTTGTCTAACTCCATCCCAAACCCTACAGCAGAGCCCAGTACGTCCCCTTCCCCCCAGATGAAGTAAAACCCCACCGGTCCCTCCCAGGGACCTTGGGGAAGGTGCAGTCCTTCTCACTGCAGACCGCCAGTCTCGCCTTACAGATGCTGCCCAAACCTGAATGTTTCCCCCAAAAGCAAGCCCTGGCAGTGTGCATGAGCCCCACTCCCAGCCTCGCACCGGTCCCACCCAGCCTCCTCTCCTTGCTCCTGCAGCTCCAAACCCTGCCCTGGCCAAAAGCAAAATGGTGCTGGTTCAACACACCTGGCTCCATTTAATGCAAGCAGAAATGAATTTTGTCCTTATTGAGTTAGCAACCATGCTTTTTTGTTAATGACAGAAATTTTGAGTGCTGTGCAAAATCTCTGTGTTGCTATGGTTATAGCACAGCCATTCCCAGAGTCTCCCTGAAGTAGCCAGAAATGAAAAAAATCGAAGGGACACTATGAAAGTAATTCCCAGTAGCACAGGGTTTTCAGATGTTTCTCCTGCTGTCAGTGGGGAATGAAGGTGGCAAACTGGGTTAGTGCCATCCTCTTAGATCTAAGTAGTATAAAATTCATTTACAGCTGGAAACTTTTCAATTTAAATTACCTCCCAGGAGGTAGCCAACTGAAAACTTTGGGGCCAATTTCTACAAGCGTGCAGTTTTTTTTCCCCCCAAAGCTAAAGCTATCCATGTATTCTCTTCACTCCCCTCTTTCCTTCACCGTTTTTTACCCTGCATGTTCCCAGTCTCTTCTGGCTCTCTCTGCTGTAAGCGCAGCAGAAAGGACAATTCCCAGAATCATCCTTACCAACAAACCTGTGAAGAGTCCCTCTGCACCAGGCTGTGAATTTTCTCCTCCGGTCCCTCGGGCGAGGAGATGCTGCACCCACCCACTCCCACCCTCCCTCTGCATCTGGAGGACGTGTGGGACTCCGGCCTGGCACCCCAGCCCACCGCACCGGGTAATTACTGGTGCGAGGTAACGGAGACTGACAATTTCATCTTTAAGCTATTTATCAGTTGGTGCTCTGCACATCAGGTGTCACAGGAACATGACAACTCTTGTCAGTGAAACAAGAGAGCCCTGTGACAGGCTTTCAATTGAATTTCTTCACCCAGCACTCCCAGCATTAACACTACCTTAAAACAACTTCATTCATTATTCAAAAAAGGAAAAAAAACCCAGTGAGATCCTGACAAAATATGTAACTTTTTTTGAATCCTAAAAATGCACCTGATTTTGCTTCTTCGGTGCCTTCAGAATGACCTGTCTGGGTTCATTAAGCACCGCTTTATTTGTTGCCAGCGAATAAGCTAACCACGGGTCATTCTGCCAACGTGTGGGAGTCAGTCGTTTGCTATGAATGATTCATAACTCAGGCTGCTTTTTAATAAAATGCTCATGTTAAAATTTTACATATGCTCAGAAGGAAGAAATAAAAATTCCATTCGATATTTTCATTAGAATTTATAATAAATGACAACCTGGAGATTTATTCTTTTGTATGCATGTCCTTTCTGCAGATGCACCACCCTTGTATACAGGCTTCACTTGGCTGCCCACCATCCCTAAAATCACTCTGTGATGTTGCTCCCATACAAACATTTTAGAGAGACAGTTAAGTCTGACTTTTATCTCATATTAAAAAAAATTACTGAAATAGAAGAAGAAGAAGTGAAGGCTCCAGGAGGTGGCATTATTCGTGTGCCTTCTTGCCTAGAAAAAGACAAAAGCAGTAGTATCAGTGGTGTGACCCGTGACTTCTCTCCACTGAGAAAGCAGCAGTGCATCACCACCGAGTCGTAGTTATAAACGACACACTCTGTATATTCATGACATGTTTTTCACAGCTCGGGAGTGCTTGTTATTAAGCGTAACACCATGCTCTTCCAAGGTGCAACTGAAGCAGCAAACCTAGCAATGGTGACCCAGATTTATTGGGGAAAGGTGCTCAGGCAAAGCCGAGAAACAAAGCATGAACAGTGGCAGCGCCAGGAGGTGATGCATGGCATGTTTGCTGCCTTCTGTTATACCTCCTTTGTCCCCCAAAAGTAATATGGAAAAGGGGCATTGCCCTTATGTCCAGCAGTTATTGCATGGCCTGGAAACAGAAGCCCCTGGGCTGCAGGGCTTTGAGATCTCTCCCCAAAACCTGCTCGCAGCCCGCACCCACAAACTGCAGTAATGCAGATTCCCAGTTTCAGTCTGCTTTGCAGGGGGCTGCCGGTCTGCACTCACCTGGCAGTGCTAGCTCCCTAAACTACTGTACTCATTCGGCTGGATTTGAGTCCAGGACACGGGGGACGTTCCTTTGAGCTCCCTCAGCTGCACCGCTGTCCCCTGTGCCATCCCCTGCCACGGACAGTTCAGCGCCATCTCTAGCAGCAAAGTCCTGAGCCTCCATTGGCTTTCGCTATAGAATAGTTTGTTCTGCATCCCATACCATATCCCTATGGTAAGAAAGCCAAGACATCACATACGTGAGCAAAAACCCGCTATTACTTTTGGTAAATCTCTTTACTGCGAGGCAAAGGTTCCTTTTCCTTCATGCGCCTTATTTTGCAAGCCCTTTCCCCCCCAAATGCAAAGGTTCTGCTCAGTTACAGCAATTGCTTAAGTATTGGTAGGACAGTGGGGTGGGGTGGTTGGGATACTACGGAGCTGCTTTCTACCTTCAGCAGGACTACAGCTTTTCCTTCTGCCCCTTAAACGGGGGGGAAGCGGGGGGAAGTGTTGGTTGTACCTGTTTACACAGGTTTACACAGATTGGCTTTAGGCAGGAGAATTAGTATTCTGCATGGGACCACAAACAGAAATTGTTATAGCAGGTCCCCAATGAATCCTTTATGAAACAAAACATACTGTGCTTGAACCTATTCGTTTATAGCCCCGATTAACAAATTGGTAACTGCTTATGTCTCTCTCTTCACAACTGCTGAGTGATGTGGTACAGATCCCATTCAGGAGCGTAATGGCAATGAACAGCAGGGCTTAATGCGCTGCAGTTTGCCCTTTGATCGCAGATCATTGCAGAAAGGCTTTACCAGAGAATTAGCTTTCCTTTTCTCCTATATTTTTAACTTTGAAGAACATTTTTCCTGCAAATATTTTTCTCATGTAAATTTCAATAGTCTGCCTTTGCCTGGATGCTGCATATAATTCGATTTTATTAATGACTATTCACCCCTCTTGCTCTGCCGCTCTGCTCTCCAGCCTTACTCCTGACCCAGAGGGTTCAAACGGATGTCCCCAGATTTCTGAATCCGATGTAAACACTTTCTTCAGGGGTGCAGTTGTTTGTAAGAAGGTATCCGGTTCTGACTTACAGGCCTGTGAGGATGCAGAATGACACATCTGCTAATCTGTTTCAATGGTTATCTTTTTTTTTTTTTTACAAGTGCATGCTTTCATATATATTTTTTAATTATTGGGTCTTTATTCTTTGTTTGTTGGATCCAAATATCTCAGAAAACCAATTTTTATACCCAAAGACCCTATGGGTCTCTTTGGTTTATGTGGCAGGGTGCTGTAATGTCAATAAAATAAGAACCAAGAGTACTCTTGAGATTTAATAGCCACTGCAAGTACTACTCTATCTCCACTGTCTTCAATAGAACTGCTGAGGAGAAGTGTCTGTAAAAGAAAGGTCAGGATGTTGTGGTTTGCTTGTTTAAAGGCAGAGAGCTAAATAGAATATAGGCAGACGGATATGAGGTCATTCAAAACTCATATCAAGTAACACAATGAAGTGAATTGGATGGAATTTTCATGGCAATCATTGCGAGGGAGCTGATGCCTCTCTAAGTTGCATGGCAACATGCTCAAGACAAAAATAAAACACCCATATGGCTTTGAAAATCTGATTTATTTCTGAGGTAAAATAGTGGGGTTTTTTTCTTTCTTTAAGGTTAAAGTCTCCTGAGTGAAATGAGTAAGTCCACTGACACTGGAAAAAGTTACCAAGTTTTGAATTTTTTTCAAGGATTCCTATGTATATGTGCACTCCCATTCCCACTGCCTCGTCCTCTCCTCTGTTCTGCACTTGACCAGTTCCTTCTCAGCTTTGACTGATCATGGCAATTTCCTTTTTTAAGCTGTTCTTGCAACTCTTGGGTTTTTTTAAACAACTTTTTTTCTTCTGAATTTTTTTAATTGATGAAGAACAATTCCTCAAGCCACTCCTGTGGACTGGGAGTCTCCGGGCGTTGCTCTTGCCCTGCAGACTCTGCTGATGCTGACACACTTCTCAGAACAAAGCCAGGTTGGCTACTGCGGCTTGCGCTGCCTGAGGAAAACAGGAAAAATGTGCCCTCACACAAACGTGAGCTGATTGTGTTGCTGCAAAGGACTCCAGTGCCCGAGACGCTGCAGACTGCCAGGCGTAAGAACTGTGAATCATCTTTGCTTACTACTTGGAATTGTCTTTGGGCAAACAACTATAAAAATGCCAGTATTGTCCTTTTACAGTTTGCTCCTCAAGCAAGAAGACACAGTGGCTCACAGCGAGGGGAAAGTGTGGGTCCAGGAATCAGATCTTGATCCCACCATAGTGAGGGACAAGGGTGAATGTACGGATGCAGTTTGTGTGATACTGTCCCCATGGATTCAGCTAGCCAAGGGCCGTCACTTCAGCAGCCTCCCAAAGGGACGGACCTGTGCCAGCTGATGTCTGTGTGGGCATGAGAAATTCCGGTCTGCTGCAAACAAGGGGCTTTAAGCAATTCAAGCTCATCGCAGGTTTGCGTTACTGTCCCCAGCTTCCAGCCTGGGAAGATCAGGTGAAAGCACAGTGTTTGAGTGGTTCCGTGGGGGACTTTGTGTCTCCTTGGTACAACGTCAAAGTGTCTTTCATTACTTGGGTTGCAAATAAAGACCTATTAAAATGGTTATAAGTACCTGCAGTATGTCTCGCTGTATGTCACAGAGTAGTAGAATCACAGAAGGGCTTGGGCTGGAAGGGGCCGTCAAAGGTCCATCCAGTCCAACCCCGCTGCGGTGAGCAGGGACACCTTCAGCTAGCTCAGGTTGCTCAGAGCCCCGTCCAGCCTGGCCTTGGGTGTTCCCAGGGATGGGGCTTCTGCCACCTCTCTGGGCAACCTGGGCCAGGGTTTCACCACCCTCATTGTAAAAATTTTCTTCCTTGTGTCTGTTATCCCGTGGGCGTGTGCAGGTGGGATGCAGTTGCTGCCGCTGGCGGGGATGCGCTTGAGGCCGGGCGCTGGTGACCACTTCCAGCAGGTGTCATTGCCGTGCTGTGACGGAACCCTCCAGCCCTGCCTGCACTTCTTGGGGGTGGACCATAAATATTCAGTACCGGATACACTGAGATGTAAAATAGCAGGTGCAGCAAATCTGTGGTGAGGATATGTTTAATGGGTGAAGGATTCAATATTCTATCTACTGAGCAAAGAACTGTATATAAAAACTCCATCTGTAGCTTTTTATGAATGTTGGGGTTTTTTAATTTAAAACCACAGTTTATTTTAAAAAGTACAGATACTCTTGTTGTGGAAGATGGCTTTGTACAATTAAATGGAAAAATGGATTAAAGGCATTGATAAAAATGTAAATATTTGAGTAATTTTAGGTTTCATCTGAGTACATTCAGAATAAAAAAAAAGTCTTGTGCAGTTCTTCATGTTCCATTCCCTATGGTAAAATTCTTGCTAGCAATTACGCTTTTTCTTTTGGCCTATTCTTCCTTTGTTTCCATTTCCCCCTCTCTTTTCCCCTAGCTCCTATAGCTCCTTATGCTTCAAGAGCAGCTCTTTATTTCAAGGGGAAATGCTGCCATGTCTCCACATGAGCCAAGTACCTCATCAGCTTCCCTCAGTATGGGTCACTGGAAAGAAATGCCAAGTATTTCCATTTATTTCCCCATAGTGCCTCTACAACCCCCCCCCAGTGCTCATCTCATCTTTCATTGGCTACTGTTTGTAGGAGTCTTGACATTTATACAGTAAAATTCCAATATTTAGATCAATTTCTGCTTTACAGATCTGATTCAATTACCAATGAAATCAATGGATGTCTTGACTTCTACCAGAAACTTTCATGCTGACCAGATCTTCCACTCCTTCACATTTGTAATGGCTGAGATTTTATAAACAAACGCATTTTGATCAAAAGCTACTTAATAAAGGTAATTTAATTGGCTGCTCCCTGAGATAACTGTATCTGTAGCTAATGCAGCAGTTCCAATTCAAAGCTAGTATAAGTAGGCAAAACTTACTGGAAAGCAAAGATGAATTTACTCCATTTATCTTAAGTTGCAGATGACATCATGTGGAATATATGGTGCATACGAGGTTGTATGGGCACGGAGCCAGCAGGCAGCTGCTGGCCATAATACTGGCCAAGGCCTCAGGTCCTCCCTTGTCTGCAGTGGGAAGCCCTGGTTTAAACGATGATTACTTGGAAATTTGCATCCAGCTTTTCTCATCTATGTGGCTGCTGGAAACTGGTAACGCCCTGTCTCTGCTGCAGAACCCCCCGACTAGCCTCATTTGTCCAAACCTCCCATCAAATAGGTGCCATATGCAGTCGGTCTGCTGGGTGCAAGTCAGTATTTCAGTTCTCTGTGGAGATGAGATGACTGTGTGTGCGGCAGTTTAGCCTGCGCGCTGCCTGAAGAGCTGCTGATGCCACGGCCCGTGTCAAGGGCCGCTGGGGAGCACTGGGAGAAAAGGCAGTTGCGGGGTGGGATTGGGTTCTTGTCCTGCTCCAACGGGAACCTCCGCATCTCCTGCGGCTGGGCGATTTCTTGAGCCTGATCCAGTTCCACTGAGATTAACGGCAGATCTGTCGTAAACCACAACGAGTACTGAACGAGACCTGGTGGGAGAGCGACCTTATCCGCTGGCCGGTCAGACACGGACATCTGCTCGTTAGACAGCGGAGTCCTGCAGAGCAGCTCTGTGGAAGGAGCACAGCCTCCTGCCCAGCCAGGGCCTGGAAGAGAAGGACTGTGGGAACTGGAGGCTGATTCCACAAAAGATGATCAACCCTACTCAACATGTCTGGTTGGTCCTGTAGGATAATCCTCCATCTCTCATTACGGCGGCTGTCCCCGTTTCATTTGTTTGTCAGATAAGTAAAGAAAAAGGTGAATCTGTTCATCAGCCGTACTTATGAAGAGCCACACAGAGCAGTGATACAGCTGATTAAACCTTGTTCTCAGAGTAAAGTTAACAGAAGCTAATTACAAGGCGTAAAGAGAAAATCTTGCGTGCTCTCGCGCCAATGCTCTGATTTCATTGGAATGCACTGAACTGCTTAATCAGAGTGAGAATTGGGGACACGGTGCCACGTCCCAGACTCTGCCTGTGACGATGTCACCTGCTGGTAGCCCAGGTGAGACGCTCTCAGAATGGATTTTTTTGAAGAAGTCATTAATGGTTGTGTGCAACAGGTGCTTCACAGAAATGGTCAGAAATACATTTTATTGTCAAGGTGCGACAAGTACTGTGTGCAGAGTAGGATCTTCTGGCAGGGTCTGACAGTCTCCAGTGAAGGTAAAGACATATTTAGGTGGGGTTTACAGAGCTCTCTGGAAATTGTAACCTGAGGTCAGTGGTCTAAAGGAGGTTTTCAGCCTTCTGGAGGTGACCGTGCTGCTGAGGAGCGTGTGGGAAGAGCTTCTGATTTATGCGGTGACACTGGAGAAGGTAGTGGGCTCCATAGGAATAGCTCCGAGGACTGAGAGTTTCAGAGGAGAAACAAGGCAGAAGATGACTCCCGCTAAACACGGGGCAGAGATTCACTGAGAAGGTCTGTGAAATGACCAAGGGAGGATGGAAGATCTGGCTCAAGTGAACTGGGAACGACAGAGAAATACTGCTTGCGTTTGGGAGGAACTTCAGACCTCACCCTGACCTATCTTTGATAGCTGTTGTATTTCCCCAAACCATCTGCTTCTTAAGATCAAACCCTGCATACTTGATCTCAAACAACAATAACCGATACTTTAAAAGTCAAATCGTCACAGATTTTTCTACAAACTTTATACACAAATGACTGCAATGCCATTGAAATGCAAAGAGAAGTTTGAAAAGAGTTATTTTCAGAATAACTCTAGTCTAAGTAAAATATTTTCAGCTAGAAATGTCCTACATACTCAGCCCTTCTGCTGTATAAATTTTACTTTTTATTTTTTATATTTTGCTGTGTAAACATATTTTAACCCATATAGGTTTTTGTGGCGTAAGCCTGGGGTATAGTGGCTCAGTATACTAACGTGGGCAAAGAGCACAATCATGATTTATGGATAAGCTTACCTGTTATTTGGGTACTTTTTTGTAGGCTGACTTACATTCTTACTGTATTACAGTCACTTTTCACCAATAATGAAAATATGTCCCTCTTATCCCCCACAAAAGGCTTTGTGTTTTCTGGCATGTTTGAGGAAACGATCTGGCGTGTATCAATAAAGACAGCAATAATTGCCACGGGCTCACTGTTGTTTATGCAGAAGAAATTTCTGTTATTCATTGTGGGCTGTCAGATGTAAGACATCATGCAAATGGAGTGAATCTCAGAAATAATTCTCGTATGGCTAGAGCAGAACTCCCAGAAATATTTATCTTACTAAGAAGAAAATACAGAAAATGATACAGTAGCTGTTGCGGAAGCAATACATATGTACCACAGTATTATCTACAGTTGTTCATAAAGATCACTTGATTGCAGCAGCAAAGTGCTGCGTGGTTAAAGTGAACTGTCTTGATATAGAAGTTTTACAGATACATACACCATAATTAACCATTATTATGTATACTAACACATACTGATATTAATTACTCTTTCAAATGAGATAACAATCAAAGCCTTGATTTAAAAGCACGTACATTTCTCTGTGTTTTCTCTCTGACCTCTGATATTTCAAAGCGTGAAAATACTGATGTTCCAGTAATTGGCTGTTACCGCATTGCTAATCCATTAGCTGCTTGATTCTGGTCAAGGCGGTGGTGGGCTTAGTCATGACTGAGCCCAGGAAAATATATTCAATGTACTAAAATCAGATGGGTTGAACTTTGGCGATGCATCATCATTTGCAGTTGCTGTGGCTAGTGTTCACTTTGGGAAACATTATATTGCCCAGAAATTAATAAAAAATGAAAATAAATGTTGTTTCCAGAAGTTATGTAAGCATAACTGAAAGGGTGGAAATTGCTAAATAATTTGTCAAGTTCATGAACTGTTTGCCTGAAAAAGACTGTGTAGCGCGAATTTTAGTAGTGGGCATGTGGATGTGTGCCTGTGTGAATGCACATAACAAGGGCGACCTGTACTGCTACCTTCACAGCCAAGTCTTCTTAGATTTTTAAAACTTGGCAAATTTATTATTCTCAGTCCTACCTCAAACACAATAGTAGAAAAGCCATTTTCTTTGTATAAGCTGCCTGCAACAATCTGCTGTATGTTGATTGTGTTATGGGTGAGCTTCAAATACAAGTAAATTTCAGTTGTACAGGAAAGTGTTTTAGTAATTAATAAAAAAAAAGTCCCAGGATGTGTTGAAAGGAGTTAAAATGAATAACGAATCTATTTTTAAATAATGCATTGAAATTTATCATAAACTGAGGGCATTCAAATATAGGAATGAGAGATACATGAAGAAAATCTATATTTTTCATCATATAAAGCATTATTCTGTTCTGTGGCTCTCCATGTGTGGCTTAAACGTGAGACAAACTCTGGAAAACACATTTCCGCTGTGAGGGTAATCAGGCACTGGAAAGAGTTGCCCAAATCAGCTGCGGGGTCTCCATCGTTGGAGATACTGGAGCCCGACCGGAGGCAGTCCTGGGCAGCCTGAGCAGGGGCTGGAGCAGACGATCTCCAGCAGTCCCGGCCCACCCCAGCCCTCCTGCCGTCCTCTTTCCATCCAAGAGAGATGCGCAGTGGAATGCCGGGGGGAGCTGAGAGGGTGGTATTCCTGCTCAGCCTGTTTTAAGCAAATCAGGTCAGAATTATGAGGAACAAACTTCCAACATGAAAATTCCCAGTCAGTGATCTATTTATATACAAACAGATAGTCCAGCTTGGATCTTTGAGACTCATACTGTTTTAAAACTAACCTCTCTTTCCGTTTGGATACTCATGAGTATCATTGCAGCAGATGAGAGAAAGTGTGGAAGTTACCCGTTCAGGCTAAGGCAATACCAGTGGCCGACCTGCACAACTGCTGGAGAATGAATATGTCTGTTCCGTCATGCTGAGAGAGAACTTCTCCACAGATAAAACAACTCTGAAGAGTAAGTAATCAGTTGTAAATCCATTTCCTAGACTTAAATCCGCTCCTTTGGACTTCTGAAAAGATGTCTCAAAACGTTTATTAATTTTCTTTGCTATGTATTATATTTTTGTTGTTTCATTTTAGCTGTATTTTTATTAAAATGAAAGTCATCTGCATATCCTTTATTCCAGGATTAGCTCTTTTTATTTTATTTTCCCAGCAGACTGATTGTCAGTTATGTTTCAACAGCTTCAACCACTGACGGATTTCTACACAGCTGCTTGGGCATCTGTGGCAATGAAATATGAATGTGTTTCAACAAAATCCAAAGACTTCTGCTAGGGGTGGCAGTTATCCATAAGAATAGTTTTCTGGAAAATGTTGGTGTGTTCTTCAAATGTAGCCTGACAAATGATTTAGGTTAGAGGTCATTTATCCCCAAGAAACTGTAAGTATTATTCTTTGGGTCTTAGTTAAAAAAATATAAATCCTCCCTTCAAGAAATCTTTCTGTTTCAAGCTTCATTCTCACAGAAGTCAGGAGATAGAAATCTGAAAATTGGAGACCTATAAGAAACAAAGAAGTCCTCCTCAAAGGCTTGACACATAATGCCTTACAAAGTTCTGAGCTTGAGGAGGAAAGGCATGAATGAGAAGGGAAAAAAGGATTATTTTCAGTGTGTTTTGGTTTTAACCGCTTATGATTCAATGCTCTGTATATTAACAGTAGATACCTAGAGGTGATAGACTCTGTGTGGATACTTCTGGAGATTAATATCCACATCGGACTAATATAGGTAAAGTGAAGCTATTTCTTTTTACCTAGAAGAGATAGAGATTGTGTATAAATCTTGTGGAAAAACAGCACATAATCCTTTTCTAAAACACATGCTAAGGAGGAAAAAAAAAAATCTTGCTGTCCAAGGTGAACCGAGTGACAAACAGCGTCTAGAGGTACGGCATCAACAGGCTGGCCCTGCGTCAAGCCGACTGGCAGCTCTGTACCTGCAGCCTGGCCAAGACCCAAGGCAGGGACCGAAACGTCGCTGCTGCAAAAGCACAATATGTGCCCACGCTGGTCACCGGGGCCCTGCGGCTGCCAAGGACACGGCACGAGTTCCTGTCCGCTGGCTCGCGCTGCGCGGGCGCACAGATCCGTGCCCACGGCAGCAGGAGGGCATCATGAGGGTTCAAATGGGGCACAGCTTGGAGCTGCTCTTAGTGTGGAGCTAGATCACTCACGCGCCTTCCCAGTAAAGAGGCAGGCCTCTTGAAGAGTGGTTCCTCCTCACATCTGAAGTATTGCGGTGTTCTTCTAAGAAAAAGCCCCTCCCTGGGCATCTAAAAGTAAAAGTACAGTATAAAACTCTGCTCTAGATGAGCACGTCTAGTGGATGAACAGAGCTTGTAAGGGCCAAGGTAAGGAGTTTATCACAGAAACAATAATATGTAACACTTCTATAGCATATTCTTCTAAAGATCTTAAAGTAATACACAGAGGAAGGTGAGCCAGAGCTCTGTTCACTCTCTTGCTCTCAGTGCAGTGACTTCCAGGTCTGTTGTTTCCTAATACCCTGCTGTAAAAAACCCAAAGTTACTGCCCAGCAGCTTCAGACTTGTATTGTTTGTATCATTTGTATTAGTGGATGAAAAACTGAATATGAGCCAGCTCGCAGACCAGAAAGCCAATTGTGTCCTGGGCTGCATCAGAGGAAGTGTGGCTAGCAGGCTGCGGTAGGCGATTTTCCCCCTCTGCTCTGCTTTCCTGAGACCCCACTTGGAGTACTGAGTCCAGCTCTGGGGCCCCCAGCATCAGACGGACATGGACCTGTTGGAGTGAGTCTAGAGGAGGGCCACCAAGATGATCAGGGGGCTGGAGCACCTCTCGTATGAAGACAGGCCGAGAGAGTTTGGGGTTGTTCAGCCTGGAGAAGAGAAGGCTCCGGGGAGACCTTCCAGCAGCCCGACAGCACCGAAAGGGGCCTACGGGAAAGGCGGGGAGGGACTCTGTTGGGGAGTGTAGTGACAGGACAGGGGGTAACGGCTTTAAACCGAAAGGGGGCAGATCCAGATGAGACGTCAGGAAGACGTCCTTCACCGAGAGGGCGGTGAGGCCCTGGCACAGGCTGCCCAGAGCGGCTGCGGCTGCCCCCTCCCTGGCAGTGTCCCCGGCCAGGCCGGATGGGGCTCGGAGCAGCCTGGTCTGGTGGAAGGTGTCCCTGCCCGTGGCAGGGGGGTTGGAACTAGGTGATCTTTAAGGTCCCTTCCAACCCAAACCAGCTATGAGTCTATGATTTATCCTACTTGTTTGTTTTGGTTTTTCTACACTACTGCATAACACCTCCCCTCCGAGTGGCTTTTTGTACAAGCTACTGACTCTACATGGGGTAAAGTTCAGTAGGAGCAGAAAAAGATAGGGTTCCAAACCAAGATTCTTCTTTTCTCTCAAATTCTGACATGCACATTTTCATTATAACCTTCACAGGCATTCTCCTCTATTCTTCTTCCCACACCAATCCTTCCGAAAAGTGTCTACTATCACTACAAAAGTACAGTCGTTCCATCTCCAGAAAGCAGCAAATCAGCTGAAATGTTGTTATCTGAAAGCTGGTAAATTCCACAGAATTGCTTTTCTAAGAAAAAATTTTATTGTAATGAAATGACGGTAATTGCTGCAGTTTGTCTTCAATGTGGATTTTCCCCCAGGCACATCCTGCCTGGATTAGATTCTTTGCCTACAAAATGTTGCTCTTACAAAGTCTGCACTACACTTTAAAAAAAAAAAAAAACCACCCCTCACTGTTTTAACACCCTCAAAGAATAATGCAAAATGTTCTTGGGGGGGAAAAAAATTTTGCTTAAATGTTTTATCTGGAAATGTAAACACCTTGTTATCTCAATGACACAATGAGAACTTTGCCTTATGGACTCGCATCTTTCAACTGTTACACATTTTATGCTTCTTGTTTCATTTCACTAAATATCAGGCAACTTGTTTTGCCTACTGTTAAGTACAGAAGCTATCCCCCTAAAACCAAGATTTAAAGAGACGTGCATGAAAGAATACCAACAGTGCATTAACAAAGCACGCTCCTGAAACCTTCACAGCACTTTGCAAACACTGCCCTGGGCCCCACTCTCAGCTCTCCTACTGACTGCGCTTACACCAGCAAATTCAAAGACCTCAATTCATCATCACTGCTCCTGATTGTCCCAGCAGCAGTATTGTCACAGCTGCTATGACAATCATACATGCTTAACCTCACCAGAGATCAAAACCAACACTTAGCAGTGGTAGAGGGAAAGTCATAAACACAGGGGCCAAAGAAAAGTCCTGCAGGGCCAACTGTTCTGTCTGTTTTGGGATGTGGGCCTGGTACCTGTGTTGTTTTGGGCACAGGCTACTGAATCTTCTTCCACTGGAAGCTCAAAGAGCACAGTCCATGCAGGGCTAGCACGCCAAGTCCTGCCAAGGCTCCAGGTCTCTGGCCACTGCAACACTTCCAAGGGGAAAAACACCCAATTTACAGCATCTTCCTCACAACCCAAGTGGAATATGTATTTGTAAATGTATACATATTTGTATTCCTTAAAGACAAATACAGAAAGCTTATGTTATCACTAATACTCTCCACAATCTATTCCCTTACATTTTAAAATCATTTTCTATTTGAACTTCAGGGCAAGAATGTTCCTTCAGGTGCACTAAACATCAGGAGATCGATAGTAAGTACTTCCAATTGGTTTTTTTCCTGTGTCTAACACCAGTAAAACAAAGACCTACAGCATATACAGTGCACACTACTTTTTCTGTTTAGTAACATACACAGTGAAAAACAATCCAGAGGGACAGCCATAACCTTGATATTTTAAATGAACTCTATTAATCTCTATTTATTTTACCTTCTACTGTTACTAGTAGTAGACACCACCATCAAACAATTACAAAGGGAAGCAGAAAATAAAGCTTTACTTTTCCCATTACTTTCCCTCATGTGTTTGCAGAACTTTGTATGTGAAGTTACACTGATGCTAAGCTGGGTTGGTACTTGTACAGGTATTCTCTAATGAGAATAAAGGAAAGAAAAACATTGGAAGATAAGGAAATCTCATTGTAAAGCCATAAAACTGGCTGTAAGAATATTTTTAGTGACCTGAAGGTACTCTCCAATCATTTTAAAAGACTGCTTATATTTCCAGTTGATTGCATCTACTCGCAACTGTGTAGTGATAAAAATACAGAACACCTGCCTCTGTGTAGTCATTTTTCTTTAAGTGGGGAAACCTACAAGCAAGAATAGACTTGAAATTGAGTTGTAAAAGCAGAAAGAACTCTCGTTTTTGTCTCCTAGGAAATTAATTAAAACATTCTAGGCTACAAGAGTATAACACCACTTACATTAGTATGCTGGAGATGGACTGTAATGTTTCCCCAACTATTCCAATTATCACTTTTACTATATTTGCCAGACACATCCCTAAAATCCCTTTACTTGATCTAAGCTATGAAGTTTTACAAAATGTATTAGATCATCTTTAGGCAGTAGGTTGAATACAAATGCATCAAGCATTATATTTTTTTTAATGACCTGAGAGAGGGAGTACTGGACGTAATCCACAGTGAAACACTTGTAGTCATCACTTTCTGCAGGTTTTACTTGTGGAGATTTCCCTAAGATAATCAGTAAATTGATTTATACTCTTGAACAGGTTTAGAGCCTGGGTCATTGGCAAAATCAATACCACTTTCTGTCTTGGCAACAGCTCATCAGGCAATTTTGTTAGAAAGGAAAACAGGAAGTGAGTTGTTGAAGTATGTAAGTGATGAAGAGCGTCTCTAAAGTTTTTGAATCTAGTGAGAGAATACACATATTTCTTCTTCTAATCAGATACAAAAAGTGAAATAACACAGCTTCACTGAATTTTGAATTGTTTACTATACTGACTCACAAGTCAACAACTGCTGGCTTACCAGCAGGTGCTACAGCTCACAGATCTGATGGAAGTTACTAGGAGCCAGCTCTGACTGGCTCCTGCAACTACTTTCTCAAGCACATACAAGCAGAATAGCTATCCCTCCCTTAGCAGGGCATGTTGTTGAGAAACTGGTTTCCTCAGTACTGCGCTAGTCCTGGGTACGCTGGGAGACAACATCTAGGTGGCTGCTTGTTTTGGTGCTTTGGCTTTCTGTTTCTGTTCTTTTTCCTGGGCTGCAACTTTGGGTCTTATCGCTTAAATCCACTCGTTATGCTGCTGTGTTTTCTCACGGCAGTAATGTTTTTATCACTTCTTATAAAAGTGTCTGAGGCATTTGTGTGTCTTTATGGACTATAAAAGAAATTTAAGTGATGAGCCCAAACTGTCTGAGCAATGGATGGCTATATCAAGATGAGATAAAACACTCATGGGGTATTCATAGCTCCCAGGTTTCAAGTATACTTGGTCTACAGGCCCTGAGAAAGAGCACGCCTTAAAAAAAGAACAAAAAAACAAACCTGTGAAAGCTATACTCTTCCAATGTTTGTTAGGTTGTTTTTTGGGGTTGTTTTTTGTTGATGTTTCGGGTGTGGGGTGGTTTGTTGTTTTTTGGGGGGGGGGGGGGGGGAGGCAGGTGTGTTGTTTACTTTTATCTGTAGGAAATCCACAGGATGAGACAGGGTAGTTGAAAGAATGTACTTTCTTCTGAAAAGTTAGCTTATGTGTTCAGGCCGTTCTGTGTAAGCTATGTGCTAGTCTCACAGGACCTGAGAAACACATAAACCACACCTGCCTCTTCAAGGATTGTCTGTGAAAATGCTCTGAAAAACCAAGTTAAGCCACATAACACGAGTTGGTTTTCCGTCGTCTTAACAAATAACCAAGGCGAGTTTCTGAGAAGGTGCAAGCTTTGAAACCTCTGTTCAGGACTGACCCACGGCTGCTTTATGTGCCTGTACGTGCCTTCTAAGACACTCCGCTACCCTATGCCTGTAGAGAAGGCCCAGGCCGAGGGGTACTGCCATCACCTGAGCAACTCCCGCGCAGGCTATAACGCTTAGCTCAGTCGACGTCACAGGGAGAAAACAGTGACTTAAAGGCCTGTGGCTGCTTGGGAGAGGCTAATCTTCTCATTCGGAGGGCACAGGCCCCGGGGGCCTACAAGACACCTTCTCCCTCGCTGCCTGAGGCGGCCGCCGCCCGCCCCGGCGCCCGCGTCAGGCCAGGCGGCACGTGCCCGCCCGGCTCTCCCAATCCGCTTCCGCGGGCGGCTCGCGCAGCGAATTCAAACGGCGCGGCGGCGGCGGCGGCCGTTGGGCTGCGCTGGGCGGGGCGGGGCCGC
>JAVKLA010000090.1:1156170-1192774 GCA_034782735.1 Sagittarius serpentarius | reverse complement strand
CGGGGCTCGGAGCAGCCTGGTCTGGTGGAAGGTGTCCCTGCCCGTGGCAGGGGGGTTGGAACTGGATGGTCTTTAACATCCCTTCCAACCCAAACCACTCTGTGATTCAATGATTCTATGAACACACAGTCTGAGAGATGTGGTAGAATCACATGGAGCATAAATTACATGGAATTTGAATGTGTATATTTATGGTTGTCCAGGACAAACAGTCAAAGATGCTCTAGTGGAAGGTGTCCCTGCCCATGGCAGGGGGGCTGGACTAGATGATCTTTAAAGGTCCCTTCCTACCCAAACCATTCTATGATTCTGTGATTCTAAGGCTAGTGTAGGACAAGAAAAGAGTTTTTCTGAAGAAAATCCACACTTCTATGCTTTCTGGAATGCCCAGGAAGATCCTCAGAAGACAAGCCACAAACCAACTAAACTGTGAATGCATCATCCAGCTCACTTCATAATAATGTTATCATTAACCAGCTGCTTTTAATGTTTAATGAAAGGTATTCATAAATTTCTGTAACAACATTGTTTACTGTTTGCATTACCTCTCTCAACCTGGTTCATTAGCTGTCATTAGAAGCAGTTTACAGTATGCATTTTGCACATAGAAACGCTGAGCAATAATCTGCATTCAGTCCCACATCAACTTCAGCTGTTCCTTTCCACTTTCCCCTTCTTTCTGACCAAACTCTCTGAACTATACAAAGTGAACACAGGAGGTAAGGGCTCTTAGAAAATCATAGTTTTGATTATGCCAGTAAATGCCTCATTCCTTTAAAGCTATAGTTCCTATTGCTTTTAGAAACTCCTACAAAAAATCAATAAAGAGCCTAAAAATGCATGGCATTTAACAGTGCATACCCTTCTTTATTTCACCTTTTAATAGGAGACTACTGGATTTTTCTAATAAGGTTATCATGTTCCACTGCAGTGAATGCTTTAGAACAGCAGCTTGTAATTTTACTCATATTGTGACCTTCTGTGCCAAATGCAGAACAACTCAAAACCCTTTCCTTAGCTTGCTGGATGGAGCATGTCACATTCCCTTTTGCACCCTGGAAAGGACAGTACATACCTTACCCAAAGCTCAAAGTCAACAATAATTGATTTAAAATTCTGCAGTGCAGTGCTCCGACTGTCCCATCCCTTTTTACCCAACCAATGACCAAGAGTAACTTTTCAAACTTTTTGAGTTTGCGGATACCTAATATTTCTCTAGTCAAGGTATGGAGCTTTCTATGAATAATTTAAGCCTCCCGACAAGTTAGAGGTTACCTAGAGTGAAATGCGAGAGGCAGAGCTGCAAGGATGACGTCCTGGTAGGTGTGCAGTAAGACGTAGACAGTAAGGCACGGAGCTGTCTGACCTCCCTCCTGCAAGTAAAGTCATCTGATGTGAGAGACACCAGCAAACCTGGCACGGGAGATTTAACATGTTGGGTGATGGGAAGAGGTGGAGGTGTATGACTGGGAAAAGTATGGGACAATTTGAGAACTAATCTAATGATCTTTAGGGACTGATTCATGGGTTCACATGCATTGGAACTGGTGTAATTAGTAGGATTTATCTCATTTCACTATAACCATCTGAAAGCTGGTTGTCTAGTCTACACTAGCATTGTAGTCAGTGAAGAGAAATAGGTGCTCGTGGCAGGTGATTCATCCTTACCTCAGATCAGTGTCTGAAGTTGGGTAGGATGGACCCGCATTTAAAATTTAGGATCAGCCAGTCCTTAAGCAAGCAGATAAAAACATAACCACATTAGAAATGCCTTTCTGGGTCAGTGTAATGGTCTGTCTAGCAAGTATATTTTCTTTTGCTGTGGCAATAGGCAATGCTAGCCAAGAAGAGCATCTGAGTCCTACCAATTTTTGCTGCCCATTTGCCTTGTACTCCTCCAGCATACAGAAGAGCTGTATTAGGGAAGTTAGAAGTTAAATCCCTTCCTGATATCTTTAGTAGCCATTGACCTGCTGTTCATGAATTTGTCTAATCCTTTCCAGAGTCGACTGATGCTGTTTGCCTCCAGAGTCTCCTGTAGCACCAGGTTCCAGAAGTTCATGACCTGCCGCTTGAAGAAAAATGTTCTTTCATCCATTTTAAAGCAACCTCCTCGTAGTCCCACTGGCTGCTTCCGAGTCCTCATTGTGTGTGACTGAACAACAGCTCTACGTTCAGTTTATTCACTGCCTGCCAGGGTTTGTAAACCTCAGCTCTGTCCTTCTCCTGCCTTCTCCTGAGTCAGACTAAGAGCCCCAGACTTTTAGTCCCCTGTTCTACTCTGCTGATGTTTTCTGCTGCCCTTCTTTGTGCCTTCCCAAAGTCTGCTACATCCTTAAAATGCAGAGACCAGCCCTACACGTAGTGCGCGAGAAGTGCGTGCACCAAGGAGGCATATAATGGCAAAGGACGCGCTTGCCTTGTTCGCCATAGCCATTGTGATGACAGCCAGCATTTTATTGGCTTTTCTGTCTGATACTGCCAGGCAGTGATTTCAGAGCACTGCAGAGGTGTCCATAAGAGTTTGTTCCTAATTATAACTGCCGGTTCTGAGCTCAGCACCATACTGTCACCATGTCCACAGTTTTCTTCTTTATTTTCCTTACCTTACGTTTGTCTACACTGAAGCTTATCCACCCTCAGCTTTGCGAGCTTTGCCCCCTCAGTTTTGTGAGCGCTTTCTGGTGTTCCTCACCAACAGCCTTGCATCTGATCACATCTCGTGCTTTTTTTCTCACTAGCATGAGGCACAGCTGAGTGTCTTGAAGAGCAGGAGTACCTCACTCCACATAGAAATATAATTCAATGTGATGATTTACAACAGAGAAAAACGGAAAATGTGTTTACAGTATTTTACTTTACCACCCTGCAACTCACCCAGACTTTTCGGTAATCATTCTGCTGTGTTCTGTGTACGGCACGACAGAGCTGCCGCCGCCTCGGAGGCTGGATTCAAAGCAGGAAATGTGTGAAGATCACAGACAGACGATTCAAAGTACGGACGGATGGGGTTCAATGCAAAAAGCATGCACAACAGGCTGAACAGGCGTGCTTGCATTGTTCCTGCTGGAAGTGTGCTGATCTGTGTGATCTGTTGCAGTAGGAACATCACAGAATGATTTGGGTCACAACAAACAGAGAGCTGGCAACTTTGAATTAGTTTATGTTTTAACCTATGAAACATATTTTTAGCTAGGCTAGATCTATGGAAATAAATGCGGTGTTTGTGTGTTGCCAAGGCTTCAAATCTGAACAAGAAAAAGGAAAAACATTTTGGGCTAGGCAAGTCCCAGTATATTCACAGCAAAGTGGTAAGGCACGCATTTCTCATCTATACTTCAGCTGGCCAAGGAGAAATATCTCAGCTTCATAAGCATTCCTGCCAGTCCCCAGGAAAGGCAAAACTGCCTCTCCCCTTCGCCCGGCTGAGCGAGGGGACAGCCCTTGCCCTGCCACAGGACATGCAGCTTCTGGCCAGCCTTTCCCTCTCCATTCCTCCGTGCCTTTCGCCCATGCTGCCAGCGAGCGCCAGCGTTACAGACCTTTGAGCATGAGACTTGGCATTTAAAATAAAAATACCACTCTCGCTCTCTCTTTTTTTTTTTTAGGGAAAGCCTGCACTCCATCACAGTAGCAACCGTCAATCTAATCACGTTCAGGATTTAATTGATCACATTTAAACCAATACGATACGACTTGCTCAGGTGGCAGGGTGGGGGACGTAACAAATATACTCAGAAATGCCCGACAAAGAGAGAAGCCAGAAGAAGGCAAGCCAAAGGTTTGTCCCTCATTACGTAGCTGACCACTGCTACCCACTCCCTCTTCTGTCATTTGTACCCTGATGGAAGAAGACCTTAAGCTGAGGGTTTCAGTGGAGTTCAGGCTGGCTCTGGCTTCGAAGTCAGATCAAGTGAGTCCCGGCACCGCAGGAAGACCCTAAACTGGTACAGCAAAAACTGACATGAATGCAGTTGAACAAATTGTTTAAAGGGAAAGCTCCGATTTACATTTCAGTCCCGGCTATGTCCTTCAGCAGAGATGGGACGTGGCGGTCCCAGGATCTAACGCTGCCTATTCTTGCCTACCTGGGTAACACTGGCTCGGGGGAGTAACTGTCTACAGAATTGATTCTTTATATGGAAATATCAACTCACAAGCACCTTTCCAGTGCCAGCTCTGAGGCTGGTGTTTATTTATTCATTTTCATTTTTAAAAAGGTACTCAGTTCTCCGTGTGAGCCGTAGCTGGTGCATAATGACAGTCGATGCTTGCCCACACGCTCACAGCACACCGGTTTCTGACTTACTGCATGAAAGCGATGTACTCAGGGACAACGTGAGTACGAAAGGCACTGTATAAATCCAAATTCTATTAGACACTTCATGCAATACATGTTCATTGTACAGTACTTCACCAGGGCTTTATCTTAAAAAGAGAATGGAACACAAGACTTAGAAAAATGGTTTGCTTACAATCAGCAAAGAATTATTATTCTGGTGCCGTGCTAATACATTGTCATACAAATGTCGAGGCAGCCTGATAAGAGTTCCACTGTTTAAGTTGAAGGCTTCTGTTCTGTCTTGAGATATTTGGGCTACATTGTTATTCTTAAATCATTTCTATTTATAATATGGAGAGTGGGTCTAAATTGAAGACAATCTTACGCTATTTTTTTTCTTCAGTTCTAACTATTCAAGGCCATTCCCATATATTAATTAATTAATTTAGTCTGAATAGTTGGTATTTTTCAGCATCCAAATCCAATCTTTCAGTGGATTTCAGTAAATCATCCCTGAAAGTTGTTGGCTTTTTTTACTTAGATACTGTTTTTACACAGCATCAATCATTCTGCTCTTTGACAGGAAAAAATGTTTTCTAAATCTGGCTTGCTTTATTGTTCTCCCTTACATAAATAAGATGATTTATAGAGCAAGAAAAGGAAAGAAAGAAGAAGAAGGAGGAATTGTCTGATCTTTTTAGAATTATTTTTTCTTTATCCTGAGATTTATGCATTTTTTTCTCCTGGACTTGTGTTTGCACTGAAGAAGAATCTTGACTTTCTGCTGACCTCTGCTCCGTATCTTCTGCACCATGCCCCCACAATTAGTAAAACGTCAGCCTACTCCTCCCTTTTGGGTGAGATCGTGCAGGAGATCTGAGGAGCCCCCATGAGCCTGACAGCGCCGCGTTTCTCAGAAACCGGCTGCTTCAGCCCGGCAGAGGGGGTGAAGGGGATGAGAGCGGGGCGCGAGGCGAGGCGGGGCGGTGGTCTCGCCATGGAAACCCGGGCGCCAAACACACGCGCGCACATGAATCAAAATTATTTGGTTGCTATGGTGATGGAAGACAAATGATGCCTTTTGCAGATTCATTGATGGTGCCATGTCAGATAATCAGGTGCCACAGGGCTGCAAGAATTCTTCTTCGGGATCTGCCTCCAGCCCCCTTCAGTTACAACTGAGCCAAAGATGCTCAGAGAAAAAAAATAATACCTGTAGCTAACTCTCAGCTGTAAGCCTTCACTGACGTGAAGAGAGCGTGAGAGCACAGCACTTCCGTGGCTGCTCCGACAGACGTTGATGTGGTTGATGGTCCACTACTGGATTTAATGGACTGCAGAACACCCCTGAGCTGACACAGCTATGCTGGTTTGGTCTGGATACATGCGACTGTCATCCTCTTGTGAAACACCTCACGTCTGTTGGACTCAGGTGCCCAGGACTCACACCGTACCTGAAGCCAACAGAGAGGCTGAAGTGCGGCATCGCTGCGGTTCCTTACGCTACGTATGTGTAACAACAACAGCTGTCGAGACGACATTTCCATTACGCTTTTTTATTGAAGAATCTTAAAATAGCAGGCACCACCAAAGTATCCATATCTTGCAGTATAATCAGAATGCAGAGGAACGTGACTGGCAGTATTTTCACGGAGCTCTGGTTTAGAGAAAAGGTCTGGATAAGAAAAATCTTAGAAGTAACTTACGTGGCTTTGGTGTACCATTTTTCTGGGGCAGACAATACTAGGGAAGGATCATTCATCATAGGTACATTCTTGTAATATTCAGAGAAACAATTTTTCAGCTCTGTGTTATCTATTGCTGCTCCTTTTATGTTCTTACTGCTTAGTACGAGTATCTGTTTGAGAGAAAAAAATTAAGTATATTTCAGAGTGATCGGAGTCCTACACACAGTTTTTGTGTCATATATTCAATATTTTATGATTCCTTTCTTCTTAAGTATTCCTAAATAGCAGTACCTTGTAGGCTGACTAAGAGAAATTGGATTTGCTTTTATTGAACATAAGTGTATGCACATTATAAAAGGAGATGGAATCATATAGGTGTGGGGAAAGCTTAAAGGCTGAACTATTACATCTCTAAAGGAAAACAAAAGTCTGCTGAAAATAAGAGCTGCATCTTTTGACCTTTATGTCATCACAGTTTTAAAACAGAACACAGGATTAGAAGTCAGAGGTAAATTTTTGTTCAAAGCCTGTCATTTAGCCTGAAGTTGTATGCATTTTCCTGGCAGCAGCAGGTTAAACATCTTCCCCTCCGAGCAAAGCAGCCGTGGCTAAAGGCTGGACCCATGGTCCCGGTCTGCGTGTCGAGTGGGAAGGGAGAACGCTTCCCAGGGTGCTGGCGGGTGGCAGGACCCCGGCCCTTGCAGCTGCATGCTGCTCTGTCCGACTTCAGGTGAGCTTTTATCTGTCCAGCCTCCACCTGCGCCTGCTTTGGTTTTATCTATGCAGACTGCAAGGCAGCCGCGTCTCTCGCTGAGTGTTTGAAGCCCCGTAGTGAGGGGGGTTCCTCACTTCAGTTTAGATGGGGACAGACATCCTGGGATTTTGAAGCACATCCCTGATACCTATTCCACTATGCTAGGAAGGGAAAGGAGAATAAAGATTCATACCTTTGCCTTTATGTATATGGTCATAGCAGGCTTATAGTCTACCAACAAGTTAAAAATGTGTAAGAGTTGTTAAGGAAAATAAGAAATTCAGTGACGAAAAAGCTTTGCAATCAGCAATGGAAATTACTGAGGTTTCCTCTGGAGCATAGAGGTGATTACCAAAACCTCAAACTTTAGAATATCAAGAAATAAAGACTATTACTGTATATATTTGTACGTATGCTACGAGAGTGATTTTTATTAGAATTTTAAATCTGCTTGTGTCAGGATGTGTTTCACTGTACACAGCAAGGCAGTGCAGAGATACCTGAGCTACAGGTGACTGACTGCCAGACAGCAAGAAAAAGAGCAGGGAACGGAGCTTTGGCCTCCACAGTCAGATTGTTTCCAGTACCTGAATTTGCTTGTTCAAGCAGCAGGTTGAGTATTAGCCGCCGTGCTGCTGAAGAAGGACCAGCAGCAGGTTAACATGCTCACTTCTCCATGGAGCAAAGGAGGACAGCCACTGTCATATACAGTCACATCTGGGCTCTGCTCTGCGGTTTTCCCAAGCAGACTGGGCAGGCAGATTATAGCTGAGCTCTCACTATGTCTTCCGGATGTCTCACATGATTTCTTATTTACATTAGTGGAAATAAAATACTGGAAGTTAATTTTATAGACCATCATAATCATTGATGCAAGCACTAAGCCCATTTACTCAAATAAAAATTCTGGATTTTATTCAATCAAGAAAATATATTGACTCGACTTATGCCCCTGGGTCAGGAAGGCTGCGCAGAGCTGTGGGAACCATCTTTCTCCGCAGTGCAAGAACAGTGGCTGGGGAGGTCAGCGGGGAAGGGGAGCCGGGAGCGGAGGGTGAAAACTGCTCCCTCGCCAGTGGGGAGTTGGGATGCAGAGCAGCAAGAGCTCTGGGCCCCGACCACAGTCTCTGAGCTCTCTTGTGTTTGGAGACTGAATGTCTATAAAGTCTGACCCAACATACAGCAGGTGGGAGCAGAACACCCTCGCAGCCCGCTCAGCCTGCTAGGACCTCGGCAGATGCCTTCCAGAAGAAGCCACCTTTCAGGGCAAGTCTGAGGAGCAAAGCTGGACAGCGAGCAAACATTTCCTATGTTATAGCTGCTATCCGAAGGTGACACTGCAGCGTTAAGAAGCGTTTTAGCCTCTTGGCAGGTGGAACAACGGTGCAGTGATAGCTGCTGCTGCTGCCCACCCCGCACTACCGGAAATAGTCTCTTTCAAGTCCTGGGCAGACTTACATTTCCTGACTTCACCGTGCAGATGGGGAGCCAGTCTCGTGGCTGAGGCCTGGGACTCCGCAAGTCTGTCTTGCTGCACTCAGCGGGCCCTTAGCAAAAAGCATGCTAAATAAAAAGGAAAGTCAGTAAAGGAAAAGGAACTCTTTATACTTTCTCAGTTGTGGCTTTTCAGAGAAACCCTGTTTAACACAAAATCATGTTCAAGGACCAGTCCATCTAAAGGAAAAAGTGAATATTAGGCAGCCAGTATGAGAAAGCGGGTAACATTCTCTGATGGACGTCTCAGTGCTGTACACTCATAACATTTTGTTAGGAAGTGTACTGTGCTCATGTGTGAGTTTGGGAAAAAAAATAATTCCATTTCTAGTTGTTGTCACGATAGGGAGAGAGAGAAAATCCTTTTCTGGAACAAATGAACTAAAGAAAACAAAATTCAGGGTCACAGCTTAATATAACACACACAAAAAAGAAAGCAAGTCCAATAGGCATCAAGTAGCTGTTCAAATACAGTAATCTAATGAAACCAATTGTCCCTGACCTATTAACATTCTGAAAATGCACGCATACACTTACAGCCTGTGTACTTGCAAAAAACCCACCCAGACAAGAGAGCCCTTAGGACAATACAGCCACCTGAGAGAAAGAAGACAAAAGCAAGGCTGAAGTACATTGTCAAGATTATTGACCTTATGCCCCCTATAGCAGCAATACCTAAACCAAAGACTCCACTTTGCATGTCGCCCGCTAACATATTGAGTGTTCACAGGCAGCTCTGTATGTAAAAGCCAACTTCAGAATCCTTTCAGCTCATGCTATATAACTGCTCTCGAAGGCATCAAGCTGCTGCGTGTGCCCGTCCCCTGAAGCGCACGCACAGGAGGACTCTGCCAGAGCACGTGATGTCCGAGCAGAGAGAAGATGAGCGGGCCCATGCAAATCCTCAGCAGGTTTCCCTGGTGAGAGCAGCACCTCTGTACCAGAGGGACTGCCAGAGCAGGCTCGGTGAGGCAGTAACTTCCCAGTCACCCTAGGCCACGCTCAAGATCTTCACAGTCTTAGGACGTGAATGTGCCAGGTGAGGGACAAAATGATTCTGGACTCTGCAGTCCTGACTCTGCAAGGCGAGGCCTACCTGTTGCAGCAGGCATTGTCCTTGGCAATTTCCTGAACTTTCCCCTCTCCCTTACGCTTGAATTCAGTAAAGGGTTCAGAGAACTCAGCGACAGATAAAAAAGTTTGAATTGCTCCTCTGAAGAAAACTCTTCCAAGTTTTGCCATGAGAAAAATTTCAACCTTTCTCAACAGTCTGCCGAAAGGGGCAGACCCCCGCAAGCCCCGCAATTCTTGCCTGGCGGGAAGCAGTGGATGTGGTTTGAAAAGCAAGGTGATGGCTTTCATTTCACCTTTAACCCTTCGGCATATGGAATCTTGAGAAAAAAAATCACTAACGGAAATTCCTAGACTAGTGGCTGAAATAAAACAAGATGCATAATATCAAAAACCGTGAATTTCATTAATGCTGAATATAGAAAATAATAAGGGGGAGAAAGTGCTAGTTAGCAACTAGGCACTTTAGATAAATGTCACATAGCAAGTACGTGCATTAATTTGCCGCATAGATTGTTCTGACAGGTCGCATTCTGGCCAAAATGTAAGAGCTGTGCCTTCTGTGGCATTTCAGAGCCCAAGGCGCATGGACTGAGCCCAGGAATCCTTGTAGCGTGTTTTGTCTCTTATGAGATTTTTGACTTGAAACTGCATTTGTTTATCTTTAAGCGCTATACTGTGCAGGTTCCCATAATTTGCATTTCAAACTTGGCAGAGGGAGAAGAATAAAAATACATAAGGCAAATTTTACCATTATCTCTGAATTTCTGTGGTTTTATCAGTTTCACACAGAATCCAGCGTGTCTCTGTAAGGCTGTTTTTAAAAGATAAAAACAGGAATTTCAGATTGCTAAAGCAAAATGTGTTGATAAAAAAAGGAAGAAAAAATAATTGGAGGAAAAGCATATACCTATGCATTAAAACAATCCTCCAAAATTATGAACCAGGCATAAAATGTGCATTCCTAATTGTGGGAGACATTTCCTGACGAGAGACAGTCAGAGTCTTTATCAGTCTGAGCCTGCTTCTTGCTGCTCTCATCTTGGGTTGCAAGTAAACATCGCTCTGATCACATTAATCTTTACTATTCAAAGAAACAGCTTTGAGATGGTTCTTAATCAATGGCAGCGGGGTTACAAATGTGTGCATGAGCTCTGAATCCAGCTTTTGTCTCCCTCTAAAATTGTTTCTAGTGACAGTGAACTTTCTTTTTGACTCCACTGCCAACCTTTAATCGTGTAAATGGGCATTTAAATTTACTTAATAGCAAAGCAAAGGTTACTCTGCATTTTCAGAAAGATTCTAGAGTTTGTAGGTTCCTAAATGATGACAGCCCTACCTGAAGCCCTCTGATGAAGCCTGAGAATTAGATCTAAAGTGAACTATCTGTCACGTTCCTCCAACCTTGAAATTTCACTCCCTGAAAAATATCTCAGGATACATGTTACTGAAGCATTTCCATTACTTTATGTTGCAAAAGACAAATTCTGATCAGGCAAATACAGACCAGTATTTTTCTAACTTTAAACTGGATTGAGCAAATGGAACTGATTAAAATTACCAAGTCAAAAAAGGGTTAGTTTTAAGCAGGATTAGTTCTCCAGGTTAATTCCCTAGATAGCCAGAGAAATGGTTATACCACCACAAGTAAGAAACAGAGCAGCAACAAATATCTGGTGCTGGAAGAAGGGAAGTACATTTTTTTGGTGGCAATGCTGGTTTAACATGATTATGGAAGAGCAGCTAGTGTAGCCCATTTGAGATCAGCAAGCAAACCACAGTAGCAAATTACACTTCTGCTTGTGCATTTGTGGGCTCGGAAGCTCATGTAGGTGTGCAGCAGCCACACTCATTCTTGCAGCGTCTGGAAGCGTGCATCCAACAAACTCCACTTCCCTTACTGCATTGACAAAGTTTGACTAATATACGTTCCTTTGATAAGTTTAGGTAGCTCTTACAACACAGTAAACAATCCCTTCTGCTTTCCACACATTCCCCTTATCTTCAGTTCTACACAAACAGAAATAACTGCATTTTTATTTTGGCTGATTCTTAGTGAATATTTAGAGTATAAAACTTAATCCACAGCAGGAGTGAGAAGGAACAAAATTTCAGGTATTTTTCTCCTTGAAGCTCTCAAAGCTTTTTCTAAACAATGCACTTATTATTTGCATAACAGAACTTTCACCTTTTTAGATCAAACATGCTCTCTTCACATTTCTACTGTAGCAGAGTGGCTGTATTCCATACTGGAAGCTAGCTGTTAAAGCTGAGGGAGCGCACGGATCGCAGCAAGGACAACATGGGGACACCAGAGGGTAGGAAATATGGTAAAAATATGAGGATCTGATCAAAGCGAGGTCTTCTCAACAGGGCAAATCCTCTGCTTAATCCAAAGCTTGCAGTGGGGGGCCTTTTCACTTACCTGTTGTAGCTTCTTTCAGCAGGTGAAGAAAATCAAATTAATATCCTCCCATGGGTGCCATGGGCTGGTGCAGGTGCCTGGCTGGGGAGTTCCTGGAGGACCGCCGGGCGACTGAAGAGCGCCGGGTGTGCGTACGGGTGCAGCCCTGAGAACCAGCTGCAGCACAATTGTACCTGAAGAGCAAACCTGATTTTCATACCTACAGCTCACTTGTAACTTAAGTCCCGCAGCTCTTGCCACAATCACACGGTTCACTGTGGATATATGGAATATTTTGAAGTAACAAGGTACCCAGTACTAGAAACAGTTGTCCTGTTATTCTGAGCTTGACAATTGGGAAAATTTTCCAGGTTCAAATGCTGCACATTTGAGCTCCTAAACTGATGTGAATTTGAGGCAGATACTGCAGAACCTGAAAAGAACAGCTGCAGCCACATCTTTTCATGTTGCTAAGTTCACCTCTCAGTGTGAGCACAAAAGCTGCTTCTAGAAATTCTGAATTTAGTATTCACTGAACAGATTCCTAAAACATTAGAGAATATTTTTATATATGATGGTTTCCTGGCAAGATACACTGAATGCTGGCATACTATGTATTATCTTCTAGATCATGTTTGGTCTTAGCCTAGCAATGCAGGACTGAGGGGAATAAATGCAAGGAAACTATCCCCTTGACTATCTAAATGCCACTAGGTACAGCTGTATCTTGAGTAGACTGCCATAAGTTCATGCAAAGACATTCCCAGACCAGTACTTCTACTGGATAGCCTATTAAACTGGAGAAGTGTTTGGTTAGAGGAGGCATAAGCATAGCTCAGTGCAGCAGGGGGAACTGTTCACCTGCGCATTACAGATCCTGGGGAAGTAATTAGCACATTGAGCATAATGTTTTGCAGGTTTTTTCCAGGATTCTGATAATCCAAAACCTGCCTGCACATCGGTGTCATAATCCAGCCCTAAATTAGGGGAAAACAGCCTGGATCCTATATAAATGACAAGACGTGGGGAGAGGTAGAGGACCTGGTCCAGTTATGCCTGTGCCCAGAAATTATATAAATATGTATTTTGAGAGTTTTTTCTCTCCCATTTAGGGAAATGTCTGTAGCTGCAGTGGAGACAAATGAGCTGGTCAGCAAGCACTCTGAGAGGTTTGGCGTTTTTTTCTTCTTAAGTAATAGCAGTTTTATCCCTCCTGATTTATGCCTGTGTTATGTAAAACAGTCATGTAAGGGAGAGCTGTGGAATTTGCTGTCCATGTAATGCTGCCAAAGTGGTGTAATCAGATTCAGGCAGCGAGGGTGCGGCACTTTGCCAGTGTTAAGCCTAAGTAAACTGCAAGAGAAACTGAAGTGGCTGGTACTGACTGAACTGTGGCCCCGGATTAAGCTGAAATCTTGCTAGTGGCATGGTGGGACTGTTGAGGAGTTATAATCCCATTGGTTTGAACTAGCAAGGGGCAGCTTCACTCACATGATAAACAGCAGAAAGGAATCTTCCCCAAATTATTACCAAATGAGTAGAGACTTAATGCTTTGAAACGTGAAACTGTGAAGGCTGCTGTTCTGAAATTACTGCATTAGAGTAATAGCAGAATTGTTCCAGTTCTCTTCATTGCTCCTGTGGATTAACCGATTTTATATTATTTCCCAGTGATACAAACTGCATTATTTATTGCTGTAATCAGTAAGATTACAGTGCCATAAATAACTTTGCTTGCACAATGTGTGACTTTGTTTTATGGATCCACATTAACGTATTAAATTAGATTTCACTGGAGATAGCTTTTGCTATCAGTGTGTCCAGAGAACACATTTATAAAGAGACAGCTGCTTGGATGACCTTGTCTTTGGATTTTGGGTTTTTTGCAAAAAAGGTTCTCTAAAAAGCAAGAAAGGGCATAAATTAGATTCGTGGAGCATGTGAGATGAGCGAAGCCAATATGGGGATGCATTTCTTTCTTCCAGATGTTACTTCCATTAAGACACGTGGTGAACACCTACAGCTTTTGTTGTCCTACCAACTTCAGCTGAGCAGTTGTTATGAATAATTACTAGTGCGGGACAGGTAAGTGATTAAAAATTGTTTTTGTCAAGAAGCAGTGCAGGTGAGCACGAGGCAGCGATCTGCCCTTCTGGGGCGATCAGGCAGGCTGCTCAGAGGGTGCTAGAGCCTGACTTACCTTGATTTCCCCCAAAGGTGCTGAAGGGTGACAGTCTGCGTTTACCTCAGCTCACCATTTCTGAAGCACGGCCTATTCTTTTAGGTTCCTCAACCTAGCAAGTGAAAAAGATTTTTCAACAATGAGTAATAGTCAGATTACTCGGTAATAGTCGTTTTAATTTGAAAAAGAATGGTAGTGAATTAAAATCTGTTATAAAACTACCCTGTTCCATGAATCACGATAGTCACATCAGGGTGACTCGCTGTTGATCGCAGCCGTGTTGGATCTGTTGCCCTCTGTGGTGCTCTATAGGCTGTGAAGCAAAGATGAAATGGAAGTTGTGGTCACAGCAGAGGCCAAAAACTCTCCTAAGATTTGAATGGCGCCGGTGTAAACTCCCCACCTACAAACCTACCGAGAGCTCAGGGGAGGAGGAGTTCCCTCCCTGCTGAGGGAGCCGCCCTGCCGCCCCTGCTCCGCCTCCCAGGCAGCATCACCTACTCTGATTGGGTGGCCACAGCACCCCCCCCCCCCCCATGTGTTCCGATTGGGTGGCCATGTTGTCTGTTTGGAGGGGGTGGCCAGGTAGGGCCTGGGATTGGTCAGCGGTGACTACTCCCCAGCGGCTGGGCGGGACAGCATGCTGGCTGGCTGAGAGGAGTGGGGCTGCCATGTCGGCTGGCTGTGGTGGCCGTGGTGGGAGGCTCCAACCTCTGCTGTACCTCACCAAAAGCAGTCAGAGTATTCACTTGCATGAAGACGGGCACGCCCCGGCCCTCTGATGATGTAAGCCAGCCGTCATTAGGAAATAAGGTGGCGAAAAGTGCGTAACCACAGTTGTAATTCAATGCAGAGGCACTGGTACCTGGTGAAGTTCAATGGCGACCAGTTCCTGCTGTCTCTGCCAGCATAAACCCCAGGAGCTGCAAAAGGAGCCCTAGAGAAGATCAAGGGCACGGCTGCACACGTGGTGTAGGGTTGTGCAGCGATGCCTAAGCCAGCTGTCTATGAGCTGCAAATGTTCGCTAGCATGGTGAGTTAACATTCACCTCCTCTGGGCGTGTTTACCCGCTTTGTGGGACGTGGGGCCGTGCGTCATCGCCTGACACTTCGCTTCACTGAAATACCTGCTGACATCTGGCAGTGCTGGTACAAAGCACAAAATGTTGATACTTGAGGTACCAAAACTAATCCATTTGTAATGTTATATTCCTTAGATATTCCCAGATAGCTCCATGGTTTGCTTTTCTGTTCAGTCAATGCTGACCCATAAGGTGAAGAATCTATATATGTAGTTGTTACTCATATTCAGAAAAGCCTGGGTGTGTTGGCACACCCCCAGGTGCTGTTGGGTGCTCTGATTCCTGAGTTAGCTCAGACAGACCAGCCGTGCAGCTGAGACCCCCGCAGGGTCTTGCTTGTGCTGCGGAGGAGCAGCGTGTGGATGTCGGTGCCACCGTAAGGCTGCAGGCAGGACCTGGGCCTCCTTTTGCCTCCCAGGCAGGTCTCAACTCAAATGCCAAGTGGTGATAATTTAAATCATAGCAAGGGCCTTCCTTGTATTGTCTACTTTAACAGATGCTTCATTTTAGTGCCACGAGTAAGTGACATTTGGAGATAGGCTTGCCTTCTTTTTCTCCCAACCAAGGAAAAGCTGAACTTGTAAGCCTTGCACTACGGTTGAGCCTAAGTGAGTGCCCCTGAAAAGCCAAAGTGAAAGGGCCAGTGAAGGGCAAGGAGCATGCCCTACAGTAGTAAGGACTGTCTCCCTAACGCCGCCTGCAGGGATGGGACTCACCGCTTTTCTCCAAAGCTTTATTTCTGTCTTGTGTTCTGAGGGATGACATAAAGGTACAAAAAATTCATGTTCTTTGCAAAACAGACCAAGACGACTATTTGCAGTCAATAAGAACTTTCATCCTTCTCATCTTTGTCCTATAAACCCGCTCTGGAGAGCTCACATTTTTAAAAGACAGTTCTCTAACACTTCCGTAGCAGGAAAGGGGAAAAGGCACATTTTTGTTCAGTTGTGAAGTGGTACAATATTGCACATTTGCCCTCTGGAACTTTCCCAGTGTGTATCAGTCCATAAAACTATAGAGCACTAGAGAAAGAAATATGCTTTCAAGAGGTGATCTCTGACGTTAGGTGGTAGACAGGAATCATCAGTAACTTCCACCCTGCAGCATGTAAGAAGGTATAATGATCCACAGACACCGCAAAGCAACATTTTATGCCTATTGTGTTGATAGCAGGGTTTCTGGGCTACACCAGTATTACAGTTACTGTCATTGTGGTGTCTTAAGAAACGAGTCAGCTAATAAAGACAAAGTTTGTTTTGCGTTGTTTTGGTTCCTTTTTTTAAAGCACAGAAAATAATATCCGTTCAGCTCAGGTATCTTAGAAAAATGAGCCTTTCTACCAACAAAGGAAAGATGGAGGGAAGCATAAGACATCAGCAGATATTTCTTTCTTGGAAGAAAGAACAAGGAAACAGCATAGCAGCAAGATTTGTGCTTATTAAAAGGTAGCACTAGGGCTCTAGGCAACATTTATCAGACACAGTCACAGAAGTCTAGTGTGGGATTTACCACTGCCTATCACTGGGAAAAAATAACAACTAATGAAGCCTGCATTTGTTCAAGCAAGTCAAATATCCCATTAAAACTCCTGGTTAGCATTTCCAGGTAGGAAAGGCAAGAAAATACATTTTCCAGAGCGGTTGTTTGTTAGAAATGAATCTAACGGAAGCTTTTCCCTGGTGGCCTGACCAGCAAGCTCCCGATGCTGGCTGCCTCGTATGCGAGGTGTTGGGGTATGGAGGACTGGCCTTAGCCACCCAGCACGGTCGTATGTTAGTGTGGGTCATTGCACCACTTCCGATCCAGATGGTAATATTTTCTTACTTCTAACAGGAGAAGAAGAAATGCTTCCCTCCCCAAAATCTCAGCTCCTCAGAGATGCTCTGGGCAGGCCTCCTGGTAGAAAACTGTCCTGGCTCTCAGCAGGCGGTGGCACGCCTGTGGCACGGTGCCGTTGGAGTGCTGGACGCATGGTTCCTACGGCCAGGACAGCCATCGGCAGCAGAGGCAGGGTTGGTTTGTTTTTCAGGGGGTGGGAATGGTGTGTTAGCCCAGATGTCACATGGACTGCGTTTTAGGAGAGCGTCCTCCTCCATGTCTGGTGATGCAAAGGGGTGTATGTTCCCTTTCACCTGGGCTAGGTGACGTGTGGCTGCAGCTGGAGCGAGGGAATGGTGCCCAGCTAATGTCTCCTGCTTTGTGAGCCCACGTGCCAGATACGGCGTGCCAGCAGGCTTCGTCATCTGTATCTGGCAGAGTGTCCAGGGAGGGAAAGAGAAAACATGGGTTTGGGAATGTGTAAATTGCTTGCGGCGTGCCATGGAAGCATCAGAGAGGGGGCAGATAGATGATTCGTACATATACTGTGTGAGATTGGCAGGTCTGTATCTGTCCCTTGGTCTCTCTTGTAAGATGGTCCATGAATACCAGGAGTCAGATTTCCGCCCATCCGCACATGCTCTCTCCCTACACAGCACCGTTTAGATGATCAGTAGCTTGATCAGGTGCAGTAGTAATTCTGACTGCGGAGCACATACCCAGACCGGAATTCCTGGTGTGTGGAGAAGTAGCAGGAAGAGCTGCTGACTCCGGGCCAGATGCTCATTTGAATCACTACCTGCAAGAAAAATGCTTAAAAGTACCTTACAGCAAAATTCTCTATTATATTTTGGTGGTGTATCATCAACATTTAACTCACTGTAGACCAAGGTATTCAAACTACTATATTTTATTTACCGCCACTAAAATCCTCGGAATGTCAAAACCCATACTCCCTTATTTTTTCTCCATTTGCAAATATCTTTGGTGAGAGAAATTGAACAATAAATTTTACTTCTAGTGAGGACAATTGCTAGAGAGGATCCTCTAGGAAAGGATGATGATTAAAGTGTCCTTGTACGTTTTTCTCTCCTACAGAATTTAATGTACAAGTTGTCTTTTTCTCACAACACGCAAGCTCAGAGGTAAAGAATCTATAAGACATGAATAGCTAAATGTGTGTGGGATAAATAAAAAAAAAGATTGCAAGCTAGTCTTTAATCTGATGGTAATCTCTATTTTTAAGGCGGCATTCTTTGCTTTCCATGTATTAATTAAAGCATAAACCGGCTGCTAAGCTTATCTTTACAAAGTAGGAACTATTAATATTCTTCTTTTTTGTGCTTCTTTTTATTGGCTTTTCAGCTAAGGGACAGAAACGCCAGCTGAACCAATTAGCTATCTAAAGTTTAAGGCTTATTACACATGCTAAGAAATGAAATTCTTGAACGTACAGTAATGAGGTACCTTAAAATGCAAGAGAGTGGGCAGATGCAATCAATCAAAATAAATCTATCGGTGATACTCTCTTTAACATTTTATTGGTAACTATAAAGTGAAAGTAGACCAGCAGTGATCAGAATAGAAACCCTCTGATTAAAATTCAATTTGTTTCCCTTTCCGTAGTTGAGAAGACTCCATTCAGCAGGTAAGGGTGAATGCACTCTGGGAAAAACAAACAGAACTAAATGAAGACATCATCTGATTCAGATCTGGAAAAATAGACCTTGTGCTTCTCCCTGAAATAAGCAGCCTGATGTTATACATTAGCATTGTAAAAAGAGTAAAATAAATCCAACAATTGGGAAGGATTGGGTGTTTTAGATAAATATTTTTGTTGTTGTTGTTGCCTGGGACCATATATTTTTGTTTTCAACTCATTAACCTGAAGACAGAAAGAAATTAATTCATGGCAATGCTGTAACATCATTACTAGGAGTGTTTTAAGGTTCAGTACTCAATGCAATTCATTTCCCCAACACTTAGCAATAATGCTTACATACAAATGTATGTATCACCTACAAATAAGAGCTGGTACTGCAGTGGCAAGGATGCTTTTGTCCTGTGAGGAAGCTGCCTTATTGCAGCCTGTCATGCTCCGACCGACTGCGTGGGACCCCACCGGGAGCAGGCGTATTTTCAAGGGAGACTTTCAAAGTTAGTAGCTCTGCACTTAAGGGGCTACCTCCCCTGCTTTGAAAATGTATCCCTGGCCTTACTTTTTTAAATCCTCTTCTAAAGCTTAATTCTCCTTTTGGTAGTGGCCGCGCTCAGCAGGGACGGAATCAACTGCCGCTGTCTTCAGCGGAAATGCAGGACAGGTAAGCAAGAGTCCAGTGGACACCGCAGTTGTCTGCTAATACCAACCCCTGGCTATTAGACATAACCTAAGCTTATATACGCACCTCTACCTTGGTGACTTTGTCCAGGCAGAAACCATGCAGTTTGCTACAGAGACGATTCTTTTCAGCAGGTCAAGAAAATATTAAGGAAACGCCCACTGGCATCACCATGCTGAATATCTCACTCAGCTTTTGATAAATCTCTTTAAGACAGTGGGAGGGTCGTCGTATTCGGAGCTGCACGGCCACCAGACTTGATGCAGGAACCCCACAGCCTTCAATGGGAAAACCAAAGATGCTGCAGAAAGTAATGCCCACAACTTTTGTGTAGCATTTTCTGGACGTAATTAATGCTATGATGTATTGTGCAGTCTATCAAAGGTACAGCTGCCTGGGAAAGTGTAACATCAGGATCTTCAGATCCTGTGCTAATTCCTATGAGGTTTTGTATTCAGTCTGCCTCAGTTCCCTCTGAACTATCAATTTATCAAGCTAGACTCATTTGGGATGCAGCTGCTCCGCGTCTCCTGGGGTCTTACAGATCTCAGCATGCAACCTCATTCCCACATCCCTGCCATAAGCTCCTACTAAAGCAGCGTGCAGTTATTGCGGTATTCTTCATCTCATCTTCTGAACTGCCACTGTGTGCTCTGTGCTCTTCCCCGGTCACCGTGTTTCACCCCACAGGCAACTGCAGTTCAGCGTCAGGTGAAACAATTCTTGAGTGTGCAAATGTTTCTAAAATGTTTTTAGACCCTTTTGAAATGAAAGAGGCTTTACAAGACCTATTATTGTATTATTATTCTACTTCCACAGAAACATTTAAAGCATGAGTATTGTCTTGGTAGGGTTGGCTAGGAAACATGGTTGATGTAGTTGATGCTTTAAAAAAAAGCATCTTTGTGTCAGACGACTGCAGTTCACCGTTTGGCAGGTTAGCAGACGAGACACTTCATCAGCTCCATTTAATCTGGAAAGCAGCTGCTCTCTCAAGGAGTCCCATCTTCCTTAACTTGCCTCTCTTGCCTCGGTCTCCCCACTGCCTCCCAGAACTGTCTTGTTATGATTTACTGATAACCAGACAACCTCAGGTTAACTTGTTTCCTTCTGAACTTTTATGAAGTTACGTTTGCTCGCTGACCTAGCCACCCGTGCTCGCAACCTGGCTGGCTCAGTCGCCGCAGTTCTTTGTGCTGTTTATACCTGCCTGCTCCCGCTCTCCGGACAGCGCTTGTACTACTGTGCACTGCGAAATACTTCCCTTTGCCTTTGCTGGTGTACCTTTCTCCTCATCAACAACCATTTCACAGTTTCAGTTCACAGGGTGCTTTTTCAAGGATGCTGAAAAATGTAGAACAGTTTTGTAGCTACGCATCCCAGCATACAACAAAAGCATTTAATCGATATAGCTCGTTTTGTTCCTTCCCCTCGCCCTGCTCGAGTTTGCAAGGAGACGGGCAGACAAATGTAAACCTCAGCATTAAACTTGCACCCAAACAGACATGCTAGACAGGCAACGCATCAGATTTTTGTTTATGTTTTTGAAAGGAGCTTAGTTTTCATATCTGCTAATAAGAAAATGGTACCTGCTTTCTTTTATTTTTAGTTTTTTTTCCCTGGCATGGGCATTTTCACAGTTTTAGGTTTGGATACAGCTGACTTGTGCTGCCTGGACTTCTATTTGGATCTTTTTAATTTATACTTTCCCTTGAAGAAAAAAAAGGTAAGAGAAAAAGGCCATGATGGCTTAAATGCCACCATCACCATATATATTGCTTCTCATCTCAAGTTCTGCCTCTGCAGGGGTCCCTTCACAGAGTCCTCTGAGGACTCTTAGCCTTATTCTACCAATAGCTCTCTGTTAAGTCTGTGTTGAAGAACTCTTTCTTTCTTACCATTAAATAGCAATGTGCAGAAAAATACATCTAGAAGTTCATTTTGCATGTTACAATACAAGATGGACTTTCACTCAGGGCAACTGGCTAATTCACTACAGGCACCATGCAGAAAATTTGGTAATTTCTCTTTTTCTTCTAATGAATAAAGTACACTTTTGTGAAATAAATGCACTTTACCCCTTAAAAACAAAGTAACAGTTAGGAACAATACAGCCAAAATGTTTTATTTGGGCAATACAAATACAATCAAATCAAAAATATCACAGATTTTCATACATTAGTAAGAAGTTACTGTACACTTGAACAGTTGCCATTTTTACAGCTAACAAAGCTTTACCTTTATTAAAATGTAGTTTCCTCTCACATAAAATATACACTTTTCACTGACGTATTTTACATCATACACCTCTCTGAGATAAGAAACATTTCACAAACAATGCACGACAGAGGCCATCTTCTCTAAACCCATACAAAAATTACATAGAAGCGAGAAACACTGGTATATCCTACTAGGCTGCAGCCCTCAAATGTCATAGTCTGTTGCTACTAAAAATACTACATGCATCATAAAATGCTGTACATCATTTAAAGTTTGGACTTGTCAGAGCTGATCCTAGTTCCACACGGTACTTTGTAGTGAGTGTTAAACATCGACTTTGTATTAATGGCACACTGACTCTTCCGTTGTGTTCACATCTGCAATTAAAAAACCCTCAAACGATGTTCCTAATGCCAGAGCAAACGCAAATGATTTTGCAATATAACACCACGGCTGATCATTTGATGCCCCGTGTGCCTCGCAGACACACAGTCTGCTCGGTCTTCCGACAGCATAATAAACATCTGAAATGAAATCCTTGATCCATTGAAATAAGTGGAATCTTGCCATTGACTTCAGCGGAACCAGATTTTAACCCTGCAGTGGTGTTATATTTCCCTTACAATTAGTACAATGTAAAAGGAGGGGGGAAAAGTTCCATGAAGAAAGACTCCAGCCATGCTGCAATAGAGAGATCACGGGCAGCAAGCATCTCTATAATGTAAGGTTTCCATAAGAGCTTCCCCGGGGACTACCAAGAACCGTTCTTTCATAATCATTCTCTGATTTAATTTGGAGAACAGATGCAGGAAATAAATACACTCATCCCTACAGGCTCTTGCTGAGATTTGGAAAGAATTAGGGACTCTGTTAACTTCAGGTTAAACTAATTAAAAAAACATAGAAAAAGAAAATGTCGCTATATTTTAATCCTGGGAGAAGTTCTGTTGTTAACCTAACAAATGAGTTATGGAAAAGCGATTTTCTCCTTACCCATTGTACAGCAGTAAGATTACAAGGAAGTTACTGAGTGGCTTTGGAAAAAATCTCCATGTATTTTAAAGAGGCTTTTTCTTTAATTGCAAATAGGAAGATCTGCCCGGTTACGGAGACAGATACTCTATGTACTGTAGCACTGTTCTTGTAATGTTCTTTCTTGGCTTGAGTCCCTCCCGAAAGGCACCGGCCGCTTCTCGGTGCCGAGCCCCGCGGCTTCCGTGGGACGCGGTGGTGCGGAGCCGCTGCTGGCGCGGCCGCGGCTCGTGAGCCCGAGGTTTCGGAGGAGTCAGGCTAGCACTAGGGTCCGGGAAACATCAACCCAAGCCTGGTATCTCAAGGTGCCTTTCAGACATCAGCTTCTCTTTTTGCACAGGTTGTTCCCGTCCTGCTGCCAGGCCGGCTTTACACAGAAACACCCTTCCTACCTTAGCTTGTCGCCGGGGAGAACATCCCCTGCCAGGATTCCTTCAGGTACCTTTGGATAGGGGATTGTTTCTCTTCAAAAAAATCCTACAATCCTCATAAATAAGGCATCCGTTTAATTCAGTTACTGTAAACCACTTTTTAAAAACTAAAATCCTCACCATATCCTGTCATCTTGAGATGATTTATTTAGAAATGAATAAAAAAGAGTAATATATATATATATATATAAGTATCCTTTTCTAATCGTAACACAATGTACACTCCGCAACCTGATTCTGGAATAAAGTACAATCCTTAACAGAAGCAATGTGAATGTAGGGAAAAGTAATTCAATCATCTCCCATTATTTGTGTGCATTTACCGTATTAAGATGGCTTTATCTTCTCTGTGGCTAATGTCACTCAGAGGGAGGAAACGCAGCGTTTTTGCATCACCCACAGCCTCACAGCACAGTGCTGCAACGCTGCGGTAGGACGAAATCCTTACTGTAACCGAGGATGCACGTGGTGACTTTGTCAGGCTAAGAGAGGAATGGATGCAACAGGAACGCGCTCTTGGCCTTGGGTTTGGTAGCTGAGAAATGCATTGACCTGGCTGCTGCCCGAGCAGTCTGGTTTCACTCAATCCACCCTCGTAGGAGCTTTAGGAAAGTGCTTTCTGTGCTGCTGATTGATGATGTTTAAGCAGAATTTGATGCAGTTGGATTCACACTAGTCATGGGGATATATTTTTGCAGCAGTGCAAGGGTGACCAGTGTACTGTGATGAATTATATTTCCTTGGATTCGCTTGGCTTATACTGTTATCAGCTATAAGCAAGCTAGAAAACAAACAAATACAATATCTGATCTTTTGACACAGATACTGTACATTGGGCTCAGAGGAGAAATTTCATCAGCAGAAGACAGATAAAGGTGTGATGGGTATCATCCGTAATGTGAAATCTGGCTCTGAAATTATGTGAATGGCACATTATACAGAAGCACTTCCGACTTGCACTCGGCATTATTCTGAGCTTTACTGTGTAATTTAGGCAACAATTTACTTGTGAGAAAGCTGCTCGTGCACAAATAGGGGCAGAAGCTGGCTTTTTGTTTATCTACATGCTACTTTATTTGTCCTGGAATAAAATACAGCATTATTTGCTGACATTTGCCAATACCTCAGCTAAATGTTTACAGTCCTGATATTCATTAGGTAGGTTGTCGTGGTTGATTTTTGCTCAGTCTGATCATAAATAAAACCAGAACAAATTTACTTAATCTAAATTCAACTGAGGTCTGGGCAAGTGTATAAAAATGATGATTTCTTTTACAGTTAAGGTGTGTGTATGGGATAGCCTCTATACATATAATCATGTGTGTAGTTTTTTATATTCATGTCTTGTGTCTAAGTATATGAACATGCAGTGCATGCTTGGTTTCTTTGGATTACTAGTGGGTCCTTCATTGAGTAAGGTCGACTATCGGAAACATTTTATAATTGCTTAGTATTAACTTGTCTATTTTACTGTGCCCCTGAATGACAGCCATACACCTCTGTTTGTAGGCTGACTTTTGTTCTTTTACATTTTTTAAGGTAATGGTTCTACCTCACGTTCTGTAGAGTGGAAATGAGAAGGGAAGTCCAATAGTTACCATGAATGCATTATGGAGATTCGTAAGTAAATACACTGGGCCAACCTTCCCTTTCTGTTATACTAATCTCAGAGTGGTTTATTTCATTTAAACCACTGTTGTTACTTGACTGCAAAGCTGAAGCCATGGCAGAATGTGGCATGTATGGTAAATCCACTGTATATAACTCCTCTGCACATGCAGGGATGGTAGAGCAGCTCTGCAGAATAACCCGCGGGGTACCAGGAGTATGCTGCCAGGTAAAAAGGCCCGCTGCACAAAAACACGTACCTAGCTCAAAGGTGACAAAATTTGTCATGGGGAAGTCAGCATTGACATGACAAAGGCAAAATTTGCTTTCTCACAGAAAATCCAGAGACTGTGTACGTTATATACAGATCTACAGAAGAAGAGCTGTACTTAAGAAAATAGCACGATGATGCTTTCTAGAACCCCTCTGCCATATGGATCATTATTTCACACGTAAGCTCCCAAAAGTTGGCTCTTCCTTCCTTTTGGTCTTAGGATAAAGGGGTTTGTACTTTCGTTAAACCTTTATGATTCTGTATTTACTTTAATATGAGCATTTAGTTATTGTGGGGCATTAGTTCTTACATCAGACATGTCAAACCTGGGAAGTTCCACTTAAAATATTCTTTTTGAAAGAATAGTTTTATACTTGCTAAGTAACACTGAGGATTCACCTCAGTAATTTATTCTGCAATAAAAAGAATACCGGTCTTTTGCAAAAAGTTTTTTTTAACATTTAAGTTACTAAAATGAATGGAAAACCATTTGCTTTCATTCATCAACTTTATGTAAAATGGACCCCCCTCCCCCCCCGATTTTCAAAGGCAGCATGATGTAATGGGGGCCCATGAAAAAACAAAGGGGTCAGACTCCAACTAGCACCATACTGAATTCTTTCCATGTTTTTTTTCTTTTTTTAAGGCTCAATTTAATAAACACGATTTCAATCCACATTTACTCAGATTGTTCCACCTGGGATTCTCACAGGCTTCACTGCATTAACCGGAAAGCTAACGACTCCCCCTGTCAGTGTGCCAGGGGCTGTCCCTACGCTCTGCCAAGTAAGAACACCAGAAAACTCCTTCATTTGCCTGCAAGGGATTAGATGGTGAAAATGGGAATCTAGACTCCATACATCCCTGAGCGGGTGAAACGGCGATGCCGCTTAATTTGCCACTCGGGGAAGGTGTCACCCGAGAAGGCACTGCATCCTGCCTGTCCTTTCAGCTGTCATTGTTTGCAGAGAAGTCAGCGCATTACAAACCAGCAATAATTCTCCAGCATTGATTAGATTTATGTGGGTGAAGGATTGTACAAATGTTTACTTTAACCGCTAGCAGTTGACATGGAAGCTTTATGTTCTGAACCGGTGAATAATGCTAGGCTTTCCCCTCATGCTCCTGAATGCTTTTTTGACCTTATTTGCCTGTAAGTAGCTTTGCCATCAAAAGCTGTAATTCTGCTGAGTGATTTCCCAAATGCAAGAGGAGTCCTACTGTGTAATACTTGCCAGATCTCACAGTGTGCAGCATTACATTACATGCAGGGTTTACTACTGAGTGATTCCATTTTGCAGTCCAGCTAGTACCATCTCATAATTAAATAGCAAACTCATGCCGTGTAAAGGTCAAACGTATCAAACCTGCCAAAACAAAGGCCACATGTGTGTGGGACTCAGGAGATCGAAGACCAAAGTCAGCATATATACAATATCCATTCATTAGCTTAGAAATTAGGACTTGCCATGGTAAGCAAATTATTTCCTGTAGATGTACCACATGAGAGCGTACTGCAGTGATGAAGCTCGTGCACGTGGCTTAAAATGGGCTTTAGCTTTGTACCCGGTGTCAATTCCACTCTCGGATGTACTAATTTTTTGAAAGAGAGGCATTAGCGCCACAGTAACTTTGCTTATACCTTTGCTTTGCTCTTGTTTTTCGAGCCACGTAATCAAGAGCTGGTGCTTGATAGCTAAGGTTAGGTTTTTATCCGTCAAGCTTTTTTAAGCTTTTAGAAGCTAACAGGGAGATTAAGTGTTGAATATGGGCTTCATATCCTAACACCTTATGCAAATAAGTTTAAGAGATACGACAACACTCTGCTCCCTGGGTGTTATACAAAGTATACCATATTATTATATACTAGACCTGGCTCCGGTAGAAAAAAGAGTAAGTGGGTTATAGTAGTTCTACTGTGTCCATAAGTGTTCATAATTCATTACTCTAGTCCTAGAAATGAGCTTTAGTCTGTCTCGTACGGCACTCATCCTATCCGCTGTTCATTTTGCACAGGTAAAAATAATTCAGACCCTTTTTAATAATTTGCTACTCCAGTTTTAATTCGTAACGTCTAGGCTGGTTCTTCCTTCTTTCCCTTCTAATACAATTTGACTCTGGTTCACGGAGGTCAAATCAAACTGCAGTGGCGTAGTTGGATTGACATATTTAAATCTGGCGTTTCACTGTAATTGATTTTGCACTGCACACAGGAGGTAAATTAAATACAATATGAAAGTATTAAATGGGTATACTTGAGCCTCCTGTTACTACAGCTTTTGTCTTTCAGCTCTGTCCTTACAGAATGAAACTGTATTATAAGCAACCATGCTCAGCTGAGGGTGCTGTAGGCACGGCTGTGTTGTTCTTGGGGAGCAGCTACACTGCGCAAACGCATTGGAGGTTCTCAAAATACTGGATTTTGTTGTTGAAGAAGAATTGAGAAACTATTTTGTAAAACCCTATTTGATGATGCTTAAACTTCTCCAGTATGGTACAGGATCCAATTAGCCAAATTACCCTACCTGCAACTTTTGCAACATCACTGAGAGCCGGGGCTGCTTTGGCGCAGGATCATTATCCATATTTATCTAAGGAAAGATACAAGAGTAGAGCAACAACATAGTTTGAGTCGCTATGGCTACGAAGAAATATCAAAATGATAACTGCTGAGTAAATGTTAATAGACAACATTGTCTGCTGGTGATGGTGAAAGAGTAGTACCCATTAAGAAGGAAAAAAAGGCATCAAATCCCTAGGAAAGCTGTTTTCCCTCTTGTCATAATGACCAATGCTGTTAACAGGATTTCTAATGGATGTTTTATACTCTTCCCTAAAAGTACGTTACTAATAAAAGTCTTACTTTGTCATATTTATGTATTTATTTTCAGCATATAAAAATGTAGCAGGCATCCTGTCTGCTAAAGCACGCTTGTAATCGAGCTTTAAAAGCCTGGGTAAGCTGCTTCACAAAAGACACTGATGATAATTGGCAGACAGCCCATCAGAGTTCAAACAGTAAGTATTGACATTAGATTGAAAGAAAAGCTGATTCTGAAAGAAGTGAGGAAATTCAGGGCCATCCCCAGTTCGCATTGTTCACTCGGTTCCTGTGCCCAGCTGAGTCTCTGGGCTGTGACGGACCGCGGTTCCCCAGCCGAGAAGCAGACCTAAGCTGTAGTTCTTTCTGTTTCTAAATTCCACCAGCGAAACATTAAGTTTTAGGTCTAGCAGATTAGCATTTGGTTCATTTTTCTGACCAAGAGGTATTAGAAAGACACGTGATTAAGCGTGGCATACTTTGCAAGAAAAGCAAAAGCTCATAATTAAGAGTAAGCACCTTTGAAATACTCCAAAGTGTGTTTGGGCATTAGCCATGCGATCGGTGGGAATCCACCAGCACATTAAAACTGATCTTGGGCAGAGAGGGTATTTTTGTTTTATTTTATTTCATTTTATTTATTTTATTTCAAACCAATGAGCCAGGTCCTTCTAGTGCATAAAGGAACTCCATGGACAGCTGCTGAAGCTACAGATCGCTAATACACAATTTGGCTCTCTGCGGTGTGACAGGCAGGGATCTACTTGAAAGGGGAGGGATGAAAAATGGAGCTTTATTCCCTCAGTCGTGCAAATACCATCTATTTCACGTGGCAGAAAGTTCTGATTTATAACTTTGCCCTCCAGAAACGTCTTCCCTGACACTGCCATTGCACCCCCGGTAGTATCATCACCTTCCTTCCACTCTTTCCAAATCAGGGGGGCCAGCTCCTGCCCTGGAGAGGTGGAGCTGCCTCCCGCCGCACCCTGCCTGGAGCCCGGAGCAGCTGCCGCGGCGCCCCTCCTCTCCCTTCGCGTTCCTAGGGTCAGGGTCTGTACCGTGACTCATTTCTTTGTCTAGATAGATAAAGGTTGTAAACAGAATCTCTCCTTTGAATCGGGGTCCTCACTTGGCAACCAGTGAGCATATTATACGAGTTATTAATGCGGCAAGATTATTTTATTTATTCCAGTTTCACTCTTCACAGCTCAGCACAAAGCCAGGACTGCTTCATAGTTCCTAATACATCACCTTAAAAATGCGTTTTCATTACTTGTCTGGAAGTATTTTTGGTTTTGTAGTCTATTTTTAGCTCTAATATATGTAGTATCATTCAGGTATGATTGTCATCTTGGCTTTTTAATACTGAGCTTTGTGTTACAGGGCTTATTTATTCTTTTAAATTGTCTTATCATATGATAATGTACTAAGCCTTTTGCGCTGGATCGCCAAGGAAAATATATTTGTGGAATGAAGAACAGATGGTGCCGAACCAAGGCAGTATTCAGGGTACTGCTGTTTGTTTACTGCTCTGTAAAATCCTCCCTGTATTAGTAGCGTAATGTAAGCTAGATGCACTAGTACTGGGGCATTTTTGCTCAGAGCTCAATATGCTACTGCATCCCTAGGCTTCCCAATTGCTGCAATGTAAAACAGGAGAGAAAAATCAAAAGTCTCTCAGGGAAGAGGAATAATCAATACCAAAGACAAGGCAGTACTTATTAAAACCAAGGGGCACGCTCAGCCCCGTTCAGCGCTGCAGGACCCTGTTCAGCCGGGCAGTCCTGCACGGGGCCGTGCCGTACAGGCACCACAGGGACATGCGGCTGAGCCAAGCTAACCCTGCTAACCTTTTACTGTGCGGGGAACCGACTTTGGTTGTACAGAATACGTATACTCCCAATTCAGTGCTTTATACATTTTAAGTGAAAAGCCTGACTCTATAATGAGCAGCAATCTATCTTGCAACTGCTGATCTAGAATTACTGAACAAACAGTCAAGCCGATTGGTCTGTGGCACAGTTGGTGTGGCCGTCAGTCCCATACCCGACATTAATGCTGGAAGAACTACCGTTAGCTCTGCTAAAGCTTTCCCTCAACCCTAGTTAAATCGCTAACAGCTAAAGCCTGCCCAGACCGAGCATGGCTGCGACGCGTGAAGGCACCCGGAGCGCCGGCACGCTTGGCATCCTTCTGCAGCAGGCGGTGGCCAGCGGACTAGCGACAGATGAGAGGCACGCCTTGCTCCTGCAGCCAGAAAAAGGTGTGAAGTATATCTGGTGGGGTCTTCACTAGCACTGCTCCCAGGCAAACCATGTCTCCCTCACTTCGGATGATGCTCTGGCAGGTCTGCACATACGTCTTTTGTTGGTACCACACGGTGCTACCAGGCAGCCCACTGAATTGAGACAAAGTGGTCCCCTGGCCTTTGCGCAGCACCGTGGGGTCGTTTTGCACGCTGCCTTAATTTTTTCTTTCCGTTTGCTTCTCAAACATTGGCCTGTGTCTCAGGAGGATGGGAAACGCATCCCAAGGAAAGTCAGAAGGATCAGGGCAGCCCAGTCCCTGGTGCGTGTGCCTGGCTGCGCTTGTCTCTGGCACCGGCTCCACTGCCCCTGCTCTGTCCCCCAGGTTCTGACACAGGGGTGTCCTTCACCGGGGTAAGTGCTTCCAAAGCGTTTGGCCGCTACTTCTAATTTGTGGACAGCACCACGGCGCTGCTGCGCTGCTTGGGCGAGCAGAAGCGTGACTCCAGGCTGCAGCCAGAAGGCACTGGATGCTCCGTGTCCCCTGAGGCTAGCGGCTTTTCCCCGGCATGGCCCCTCACTGCTGCCGCTGAAGCCAATAAAAGTCTTTACAGCTGCGATGCCTTTTGGCTGCTGTATGGACCACATGACTGCAGTCACTTTTTTTTGTCCCATGCTTCGACGCTCGACACCAGTATAGCACCAACCACGGAAAATGCAGTTAGGCACGGAAGCTGCTGTTGATTTTAAGGCCGTTTTTGAGACAGAAGTGCTGCTGAGCTCTAAGCTGCTTTAAATGCTAAGGATCTGCAGAAAGTTAAATCCTACCTGTTTTGTACTTCACCTAATCTTTCATCAGAAGTCCAAGTGTGATGTGGTACGCGACTCTGGCTCCACCAGGGCAGCCACCTGTGGCAAAGTTCATTTAGAAAAGAACTTATTGTTTACTAATGGGGTTTGATGCTACTTCAGTCCTGACGGGCGTACCGTATTTAGGGCAGCAGTGATACTGTCCTGAGTATTTTTTTCATGTACATCATTTCAGTGCCAGGGTCAAGCAAGACGCTACAGAAAGACACTGGTTCTTAAACTCGCGCTTATTGGATTATTTCAATATATTATTCATACCACCTTTTTATTCTACTGCATTTTAAAAATCTGTTTATGGAAAAGTGCTCATAGGATGTATTAGCATTTGACCAGAATAGGGTATTTAATTCAGCATGTAAGCACTGACAATGAAGCATATATTATGCCTCCTACACAGCATTGACTGTCATTATAGTCGCCTACATATATTATTTTGTTGATGATTATGGATGAATATTAGCGAAAGAACTTTGTGCAAAATAAAACCATAGTTGCCCACCATCTGAGAATGAAGGAGAAAAGGGCATAAACAAATGGCTTGACTTCCAAATGATAAACTCATTGTTTTGAAACTATCTTAGGAAAATTAGGGAGTGTATTCAGTCATCTGTTACTTGTTGCAGCGTAGCATAAACCTGGTGCGTCCAAGATTTTCCTCTGCTCTGATTTCTGCCCCTGCCCCTTTCTAAAGGCAGCACTGCAGGCACTAACCAGGGCTTCGGGGGAGTGGAGGGAGACAGAGACCGAGCACGCGCGATGCATTTTCCAGCCTGTGTCGTTTTCTTGGACTGAGTCAGTGGGGCAAAAGAGCAGGTAATTTTTTAGTGCCGCTGCCTTTATCAGACAACTGATTTATTGCTGTCATGGCGCAGAGCTGCGTGAGCAATGAATTAATTCCCCACAGTATGTAAACAGCATATCGGATAGCACAGTCACTTTTGTCCCACGTGCAATGCTGTGCATTGCACAGCGCTACACTATATTGTTAACGTTCATATAATTTGTGTCATTATATTAGAGCCAAGGCTCTGTGGTGATGGTATTGGTGACAAACTGGGAATGGTCTGGAAGATGCACCACCAGCCTGCTGGGTCCCTGGCTTACTTTGATCTTCCCTGGTGCTCTGCACCAATTTCTCTTTAAATTATTGACTGGGTGATAGCGGTATGCAAACCTACACATATGCCACAGACCGGTCCATGTGTTTAACTCTTCTGCATGCCTGGTTTTGCAGCTGGATGTGCCAGGGGACTCTTGTGTGTGGGTTTGCAAATTCCCTATAGGGCTGCTCTTGAAACCTGCCTCTCAGATCTTTTAAGAGATGTTGGGGAAAAAAAGCTTGTGCATCATGTTTTCTCCTGGCTGAGCCCGAGCAGGTCTTTGCAGATCTCACTGCTAATTCTGATCTTGCTGGTTTTGCCACAAATCCTGAGGTGCCCGAGTTTCGCCTAGGTGGCACGACAGCAACAACAACAAAGGAAAGCCATAAAGCATAGTTTAGGATGGTGGGCAAAGGCGGGCTGGCAGGTAGTGCTGGGGCCTTAATGCCAGCGTTTTCCAGGTGACCGAGGAGAAGCAAGCTGCGGAGCTCGGGGAAGGGACCGGGTCCCGCCCTGGCCGCGACCTGGCAGCTTGTGGGAGGACACAAAGGGGCTGCTGGTTTGCGGGGCATCTGCTCCGCTTCTGAAAATGCCCAGCTTGAGCTGGTTCATGTTCTTCACTGTTATCTTCTCCTTCTGACCCTGATTTGAGGGTCGGGAGTGAGGGGTGGGTGCGTGAAATGGCTTTATTTGGTAGAGGTACGAGGCGCGGCAGTCGATGCTGAGGAAATCTGAAGACAGAGAGGATGAAGGCAGAGGAGGAGTCTCCCTTCCCCAGGTCAGAGCTGGGGAGCTCTGCTCTGGTTTTGTCCGGGTGTTGGCCAGCAGCGCCTGGGCTGCCTGTTCAACGTTACAGGTGGAGCGAGGGGCCATGAGCAACGGCACGCAGGGATGCTACAGCCAGGACGGAGACCACGTCTCGGGGGAACACAACCGCGACCAAGCAAAGCTTTCATATCCCTGCTCCGCCAAAACGCTCAGCCTCGAGGGTGCCGAGGTCCCTAGGTAGCGAGGGGGGTAGCTGCACCTCCCTGAGAAACCTTACACCCTGAAAGGCTGTCTTCAGGAACTGTTCTGAAGTACGAGGCTGAACTAATTTCTCTATTCAATCAACATTTCTCGCGTCATTAGGAGAACAGCCCAGCCTGCTCTACCTCCCCCAGGTGAAAGGCAGAAGCTGACAGGACATGCCATTCTGCTTTGCTTGGCTTCAGTTTAAAACGATGCAAAGTAAAAGACACCAACAAAACTAAGCAATGCCCTGGGAAAAGATCTGAGCGCATTTCCTACAATAGCTTGTCCAAGCCAGGAATAGATCTTGTGAACTTGCGTTGGCTGAGCCCAGGGTTTTGAAGTGTTGCGGACCCTTTCCGTGGGTTGGGATACGCGGAGATGATTAGATTTACCCATTGTAAGTGATCGCCATTGATTTTGTTGAAGAGGAGGAATGGATAGCCATCACAGGCCAGGAGAGACCTCACAAAAACAGAAAAAAAAAGAGGAAGAGTTTGTTTTTCCATGGGAGTAAATGGCTGATTAAACCACCTGAGGGTCTTGCTGTGTGATTCTTGCTTTTTAGATTAAAAAAAAAGCCAAGTCATCTAAACTGGTTCAGGTTGAAGTATGTATTAAGCTTTACATGGTATTAAATTCATAGACTGGCATTTTTTTAAACTTGAGCTGGCTGGTCATTTTGACCATATATAAAAGACATTATATAAAACTGAACAGAAATTAATATAATTGTTTGATTGCCAGAAGCTCATTCTTAGAGCAGATCTGCCTAGATTGTTATTCTAATTGCTGCTCCGACTGCGGAAGCGGGGACTGCGTGGCACTGCTTCTTTCTCTGGGGCTGCGTCTTATCTCCAGCAATTTTCTGAGTGCGTGTTCTGTACCGGCTGATGGCATCAAAAAAGCCCAAGGATTGAGAAGTTCAGGCGCTCGGTGAAAGGAGAGGCGCAGCAATACAGATGGAGTGCTAAGATCTGTGCATCTTAGCTATCCACTTCAACAAAACGTCCTGGAAGATTTGCTCAGAAACAAGCAAACAGATCCTGCAAGCGCGATTGTGTTTCCATCTATAGAATAACGCTGCCTGGATACCCTTCCCGGCAAACCATGAATCTCTGTGCTTTCTGATTACACTGTAAATCTCACTTGCTCATCTGTCATAAAGATTGATTTTTCTTTTATTGTTTTGTCAGTATATGGTTATATCTCTTCAACCCCCTTCTCTTCCCCCTCCATCCATAAGCTGACATTTTGCTGACGTGAATGTTGTGATGTCTATTGTACGTTACTGAGTGAAGCTCTAAAAGTGAGTCCTGCAAATTAGCAGGCATCATAAAAAACAACAGCCTGCAAGGCACGGCGTGTCCTGACCGTCCTGCTCCCCTTTCCTCGGGTCTGGCTCTCCCCACGCACCCCACCTCCTGCTTTCGGCTTGGCCAAGCCTTTTCTCTGGGAGCCACGAGACATTTTGTGAGAACAAGCGTCTCAGAGAAGGTCCAGGAGAGGTAACTAGAACTGCAGCCGTGTCCTCCAGGCCCTGCTAGAGAGGTGGCACAAAGGCGGGCAGAGGTGCTCGCCTCTCCCCGGGGCCTCAGGGTGCTCCCAGGTAGCCCCTGAGCTGCAGCTCACACCGCCGTTTCCTTCAGAGATGGCTCCGAGCCCCCGTAATTTGCAGTGTTATACTTGTTAACTTCTGAAGCTTGGTAATTATTTTGTGTCACCATTGACAAAGTTGACGACTTTCCTTCCCTTTACCATGGTAATTCAGCGACTTTTGTATGTGCATATAAAAAGGCGTATTTACTTTGATTAGACAAATTGTGAATGTTAAATTACAGTCTGTACCATTGAATCTGCCATTTTTCTTCTGCCCATTATTGTAGACCAAAATTCTACTTCGGGAAGGCGTTTAAACCTCTTCACAGTGATTGAAGGCAACGACCAACTTTTTATGTTCTATTTACACCGATCTCTATTTGATTTCCCATGATATAAGAGGCTTCAATTGTAGGATCACCCTTATCTGCAGAGGTAGGCTGAGCAGAGGCAGCACAGTACTGGTAAGGCAGGGAGCAGGCTCCTCGAAGAGTATTGCCAATTGTGTCCGATTAGTTCTGCCGTTCTACACAGTAGCTCAGGCTTCGTCCGCAGCCTTAACACACGCAGACTATCAGCTGGCTACTTGTGCCAGCACCGAGAGACTTCTGGCTGCGTACAAGCTGTGCTGTACATCACCGGCCTTATTTGCTGCACTCAGATTCTCTGAGAGCGCTAAAAATTTGGCATACTGTCGATTTAAAGCACCTTCCCATTTATAAAAACGCATGTGGGATGGAGTCATTAGCCTAATAAATTCTAATGCTTATATAATGCTCTAAATGTCTGTGAAGCGCATTCTAACCAGAGCTGTTTCACAGCCCTGAGAACTCGGGGGAAGGAGGAAAAGATGCCCTAACGGCCTGCCCCGGGCATGGAGCTCAGCTGGGCAAAGGAGCCCTCGCCGCTCCCCGCTGACTCGGGGCTCGGCTTCATTAATGCGCTGTTCTGAAATCCACCTGCCCCATGCAGGAGGAGCTCTTGGCCAGCAGAGGAGACCGAGCCCTTCCCCATCCCACTGCCTCTGGCCGTGTCCCCAGCGTCATCGTCACCACCACCACCGCCATCACCACCGCCGTCACCACCGCCGTCACCACCGCCGTCACCACCACCACCGCCGCCATCACCACCACCACCAATCCGCTTTGTGCACCTCGGGCTCTACGAGTCCCTCGCCCCCACCTGGCTGGGGTGAGAACCATGAAGTAGTGGTACCCGGAGCTGAGGGGTGGGGGACCTGCCCTTCCCACCGGTGGGAGGACACCGCTGAGGGACAGCGTGGCGGGGGTGGGCCGCTGCGTGGGCACCATCCCTGCTGCCGTGGGGCGCTTCTGCTCATCGCTGAGCCCGAGGCTGGGGCTTCACGCGGCCGTTTCTCCCCGCAGCCCGGGGCGCTGACCAAGGGAGAGGGTGCGGAGAGCCCCTCTGGGGAGGGGAGAGGAGGAGGGGGAGGGCTGGCGGGAGGAGGGGGGATGCTCGGGGAGGAGAGGCAGGCTGCTGCTGCTGCTGCACTGATTTTAGAGCTAAATCAAGAGGATCTCTTTTCTCTCTTAATTCCTGGGGTTTTTACATCGTCTCAGACCATGTCAGTACAGAATAATTTCCCAAGCTCAGACATCCTCATTTGAATTGTTGTATTATCTGTTGGGGTTTTTTTTAGTTTTTTTTCCCCCTGATTACACTGAAAATTGGGCCAGATCCTGTGCTGGTACGGACCTCTCTCCCAAATCTTTACGTGCATACAGGAGCAGGTATTGTAAGTGTTAGTGGACAGGCAGTTTGTAAACAATTTTATGATGGTGGGAAACTGAGAGCGGTCCAGCTGGAAGATCTTTGGAGGACACTAACGGGAGAGGCACCTATAACTGCTCCTCAGAGGTCAGCCTGTCCTTATGAATAATGGAGGAACACCTGCTTACAGAGGCATACAAACTCAATTTCGTTTTGGTTTGTTTTGCTTCTCCTCCCTAGTAAATCCATGTGTCTTTCACAGCACATTTGAAGTTAAGAGAGCTGTAAATAACATCTCATCTCACTTAAATCTCAGGCTGGTGAACTGCTCTAGTTAGTCATGGCCCTTTCGGTCCTGCATGCAAGTCTATTTATTGCATGAGGGACAGGTCAGTTGTGGCGGTGTCCCCGCTTGGAGAAGAGGAAGGGCTGGCAAGGCTTCTACAGTAAGCCACAAAGATGTCTCGGAGCCCAAGAAACTCCCTTAAACATCTGAGGAGGAAACAAACTGAATCAATTTTACCCCAAAGGGCCCCGGTCGCCAGTG
>JAVKLA010000090.1:1102504-1147719 GCA_034782735.1 Sagittarius serpentarius | reverse complement strand
CCCCCCCCCCCCCCCCCCCCCCCCCCCCCCCCCCCCCCCCCCCCCGGAAAGGGTCCTGCCATCTCACCATTCGACACCTACCAGAAAACAAGGCTGCGGCTGCTCAATCACATCTTTAAGGTTTATTCTCACTTGTGGTTCACATTTAAGTCGCTGTCGTTGAGGTTAATGGGAGTTATGTGCTTGTGACTATAATGGTTTTGATAAGTGGAAAAGCTGATGTTATTGCACATAAATCGCATCGTGTAATGTGCGAATTGTGTTTTGGTTTTGGCTGAAAAATAATAAAGAGAAGGATGGATGTGCATTAGGAGAGAACAGATTTCGCCCTCTAGGTACCAAATCTAATATATATCATCGTCACAGGCATTTTTTTATCTGGCAGCATTTAAAAAAAGGGTAGTGGAGGAGTAATGAGTAGTTTCGTATGTGGCAGATAAGCGGGGAAATTCCTGTGGCTGTAGTGGCCGGAGCAGCACGGTACCGTCCCCTCCTCCCCCACCTGCACATTCTGGCTTGCCGCACAAATGCAATTTATTCTGCTAACGGGGGCTAAGGTTCCCCTGCTGTCCCGCTGCCCCGGGGGCCGAGGCAACGAAAGGGACTGCAAGTACAGTGACTTTCAGCTGCGCTATTTTTCATTGCTGTTGGCGGGTGGGTTCAAAGTTCATCGAGCGGGAGAAGCAAGTCCTCTGCTCTGCCCGGGTACGTGCGGAGCGAGAAGAAAGGAGAAGGTCCCTCCTGCGTTTCTCCAGTCACCGGGATGGCTGTTGGCAGAAATTAAAGCAAACCCTCAGGGGTAATTCGGACAGCCAGGAGTTTCAGAGACATCGGCATGTCGGCGATGCAGCGCGGGCGATGACCGTTACGCCCCACTGAGCAGCCCTCCCGTGCGGAGACCCGACGGCCTCGCCGCGGCTCCGCTTGCGACAAGAACGAAGCAGCCAGAGCAGGGCAGGAATTGGCCCCCCAGCTTGTCCTATAATGCAGTTTTACATCCTACCAAGCGACGGGAAAGCTTAATATGCCCTAAAATATGGATGACTGAAAACTAAGCTTATGGCAGGTGGCTAATATGCTGATCTCTACATTTTTTAACAGGGGAATTTTTTTAATATAAAGAAACCTTTGAGCCCTTCACGAATTAGGCATGAAGTGGGCAGAAAGCGATAGGAACAAGTAGGTATGTGCTCAGAGCTGAAAGTGCCCTGGTAAAAAATCTCCTCTGCCCCTGGTGCTACAAAATCTTTGGAGCAGGATTTATTGAGAATCCCTTCCAAATTATCCCGAGACCCTTGTGCCGTTGCCTCGGTCTGGCTGTTTTCAGTTAGGTTATGGACTCCTCTGATCGCAGAATAAATTCCCTCCCTTGCCCTCAACGCTCAGCAGAGAAACATGTAACAGGACCGAAAACCAGAGCCAACCCAAGCTAAGCGTGTCTGCCGCATCTCTGCACGTGCAACGGCGGTGCTTAAGGTCAGTCAAACTGGAAGTAAATTCCTCCCTTCGGTGTCAATACCTAAGTACCTACTCTCAATATTAAGGCTGAATGGAGAATTTTTAATTCCCTTTTTTAACTTTTTTTTTTTGTTTTTTTTAAAACTTTCTTGTTTTAAAGAATTTGGTGTCGCAAGCTGTCGCATGGCCGGAGGGGCGCGGGTGCGTGGCCCCTCTTCCCGCAGCGCTGCGGGAGGAGAGGGCACCCCGGCACCTCGCTCAGGAGCCAGGCGTAGCAGGGGACGCGGCAGCGGAGGTGACGAGCCTTTGGCAGCACCGCGGCGCTGCCAGCCCCCGCGGCAAACCCCGCCAGCGAGGCGCCGCGCTGCTGGGGCTAAAGTGTCTGGCTAAAATTTATCCTTTTCCTGAACTTCCTCACGTATGTCAGTTTATGCAAGAATTTTGAAATTACTTAAGGTTCTTTTAAAAGAAACACTTTTTTTTTTTTTTTTCTTTTTTTCTTTTTCTCCGAAGAAACAAAACCTTCCATGGCAGGCGATGAAACATGGATTATTTACCTCCAGACTGGGCACAAGTCTGATCCAGTCTTAGAAGTAAATGCGTATTTAGTCTTTAAGGCATATTGTTTATCCATGTAAATACGTATTTTGGTATACACATTCTTTATAACACAGTCATGTGGACTAAGCGGAGATTTTGGTAGGCGTAACATTTACCATTGTTTGTCTAGAACGCTAGCTCTGAAAACGTGCAAAAAAGCAGCTTTTACTGGTGATGGTTTTTAACACTCCTGCATCTTAAAAACAGCATAGTTTCTAAAAAAAAATACATATATTGAAAAGTTTAAAAAAAGCTGTCTAGCTATGAAGGATGCATTTCCTGCCAAGTTATAAACCCTTGAGAAACTGCATTTGTTCAAGAAGTTGTGAGACATCCTTTAATTCCGTATTAGTATAATATCACGATCAGCAACTGTATAATTAGAGCATCATTGCTTCTATGCATGTCACCGACGCAATGGTAACTGCAGACCTGAGTTATTGCACAAGTAGGAACTTACGGTGTTACAGACTTTGGGGTTTCCAATGTGGACAACAATCTTGATATAAATATTCAGTTATACTGCTTGGAGCTAAGCCATTTATTTTTCACGTCTGAAAGGTGGGAATAAATATAATAATATTTGCCCGACAGATATGAACAGTATGGGTTAATCCTTTGAAGAAGCATAGAACATACCTTCAAACAGTTGCCTAAAGCAAATACACCCCACAAATTACAGGGTGGGTGGATTTCGTAAAATGTGGTTGTGTTCAATTTGCAGCAGTCTGCACCGTCCGTTTTGGAAGAACGCCCCAATAAGTCCCAATCTGTACAATTACCAGTTTACCGCATGGAACAGATTCACCAAGAACCAAGTTTCTTTATTTGATCAACACCGCCTACAGCTCCAATCCTGCAAAAATTAAGGTCGTTTGGCTGTACGTACTATGTCTGCTGAATTAATCGGTGCATAGTTAAGCACGGCTGTATCTCTTTGTAGGACTGGAGGGCTGAGTGGGCAGAGTCTCATACGCAGCCTTCAGGAGACTAACCCTACAGACACCGAGGGCACACGGCAGCGTGTGCGCAGTCCCAGCACGCCTCGCACTGCGCTTTGCACACGCGCGCACACACACACATGTCCACTGCTGAACACGCAGGCCTGACTGATATTAAATACCTATTTCAGCTAAGGAAACGCCACTGGCACCTAGAAATGCTTGTGGATTTTTTTTTTTCTTTTTCGACTTGACAATAATTCTGTCCCCCCAAATTTAAGTGAAAATTCGGAGATGGGACGGAGTATCTTGTCCATCTTATCCAGTGGCTCTCCCTGGTACGAATGCAAACAGTCCATACTTCGTTTATGTTCTCGTATTTAATAAAGCTGCTGTTCATTCTATTCTGTTGCTGGAACTATCAGGACCCAGATATCAGGAATCACTGAAATGAAATCTATCATCGAAACACATAGTTTGATCCAGCCACAGTATAGAAACGTCTCTCAATTTTACATGAGACGAGGCATATGAGTTGGGCTACGCGTATCCTTTTTCCTTTCTTCGTAAAACTGTACTGACACGATACTTTCTGCAGCACCACTGTTTCTAGCGAATGGATTCTAAAATATAGCACTTTAAAGCTGCAATACAAGAGAGATCAGAATATCAGGACTGTGTATAGTATAATTTGAATTGGGTTTATACTGTTTCCTTAAAGAACGAATTTGGTCATGTTATTCAAGGTTTTAAAAACCGCCACATTTCTGAAAAGAGTAACTGCTTAGCACATGGCTGTAAATAATATGACAGGAGTAGTATGGTCTGTCCCTGAACATACGCAGCGTGACCCAGGACATTTTATTGCCATACTTTGGATTCAACGTATTTCCGTTTATACCCTGCGTCTGAGTTTATCGGCAACTACAACAGACTCACCGCATACTCTGTCTACATGTTAGCATGGGACAGCGTACACTGAGACGAGCGAGACGCGGAGTCTGCCTTTTCAGAACCTGGGGTACCTGTGAACTGAATTTGGAACTGCTGAGTATGCACAGTGCTCCCTGGTATTGCTCGCTACAAAAACCCCTACTGTTAGGAGAAAAAAAGTTATGGTATAATAACTGTGTCGCCTACGGGAGTTCACATACAAAACAGGGGAATAATAATGTTGGTAATGGTTTTATGAGTCTTGTCATCAGTAGTTGTTTTGTGAGCAAGTCAAGATCTCTTGGGGTCCCCAGGAGATCTTGCATTCAAGGGCTGTTGGCCGTAGTCACGCCCCAGCAGTTTTCACAGATGGCATTTTTAAATTCAGCTGTAAACTGTGAGCAACGTTTTGTGTTAATGCTGTCCGGGGCTGTTTAAAAAAAAAAGTTAGCAGCATCATGTGCTAGTTTTGAAACTTGATCCTTCACTGAGTGAAATGAGAGTATTATCTTGATAGACTGCAGTACTAGGAAATTGTGTGTGAGGACTTAACTGCTGTGGTAAGATATTTGTACAGTGTTAGTACACCGGTAATGAAATCCTGGCTGTAAAGATGATTCTATCATGGACGGCAACATGCACTTCAGTACAGTTATTGGAGCAACCTCGTTTTAATATATATACGTATTTTATATATATATATGTATATATATAAAATTCTGCTTGATAATTCATGTATTTTCAGATATCTAGTATTTAAAAGCATCCTTTATCATTGCTAAATTAGCCAAACCAGTACAAAATTAAGTGCAAGAAAAATACCAATTCACATAGTTTTTGCCAGTAATACAAAAGGGACTATTCAGCTTCTCACATTTACAGCCATTTAGGAACTTTGATTTAGAATGACTAAGGGAAACATTCCTACATTCAAAAGATGTCTCAAAATAATTTGCGTTCTCTTCTGTAATGGGAAAACCAGTTTTTACAGAGATCACCTACGGGTTAGTGGTGGGAGATGGAAAACGTAAAAAGGAGTCGGTGCTATCCCTGACTGATTGCCTGAAAACCTAAGTCTGAAGCAGGTCGATGACCCCCCCGGCGGTGGGAGAGGAGGTTTTCCTTCTAGCCAATAGCACCTCTGTCCTCCACTAGAGATTCCTCATGCTCAAAAGGATGCTTTAGCATTTCCCAAAACACATTCCAGATTTGTTGGAGAGAAAGAGGAAAGTAGTGTTTTATGAAGGCACACCCATGCTGAAATTGCAGGAAAAAGGAAAGGAAACAGAAAGCAGTACTGCACAATGCAGTTATACTACAAGGCTCATTCTTGAAACCTGAATATCATGCTAGAAGAAAAATCTAGATATGTGTAATATTTTGAAGAAATATTTTGAAGGCAATATTGTTCGATATTTTTTTTATCAAAAAAGAAAAAAATGTGTCTGCGTAAGTGTGGATAGAATGCTATTTACGAAGGGAACTGAACATTTGTATTGCAGCCTTAAAGAAGCACATTTTTACTGCAATATTTTTTTTTTTTTTTGTAAACTACGGTCTGCAAGTCAGCAGACCATGACTGAATGCTTTTGAAAACTTGTAGATTACAAACATGAAATCACAATTAATATCCTCTAAAAGTAATTTCAGAGCTTTCACGTCTTAAAAAAGGACAATGTGTACTGCTTCACAAGGTAATGCAGCTAATCAAAAAAAGGAGTAGAATTAAAGTATTTACATAATGAGCAATTCTACAGAAGGCGATCATCCCCATGTAAGCACTGCTGATTATATCCCACGCTGCTTTTAACAAACTCTACCAGATTGGATCCAGTCATCAGCACTTTCAGAGAATCCTTAAAAGCCTTTTATGGGTCTTTACATTTAGTGCAGAATGATGTTCTTCAGGTAGAATATGCTGGTGAGGGAGGACAGTGTCAACACAAGGTACCAGCAGGAGAAGAGGACTTCGGCGTCACCGGTGATCCCGTACTGGGCTGTACTGGGAGCTGCAAAGAGAAGAAAAAGGGGTTAAGTGAAATTTTCCACTCCTAGACCCCCAAATTCTCAGTTTTCATTAATTCTTCTAAGGTAACTATTAGAGCAGCAAAAGCATTTTTCTGAAAACTGGAGAAAATGCTGCAAACGTAGCCAAGCCCTCCTGCTACACTGCTCAGTGAGTATTACTTTTTGTTTTAGAGAGGATAAATCGTTATTAAGGCAAGCATTTAAAAATGTGAGTACTTCACGTCAGATGAGCGCTTCACGTTTAAACACCTGAATAATTTATCTCTTTTTAACTTACTGAGCATTAAGGTCTCCACTGAAATCAATGAGAGGTGAATATATTTGCCTCTGTTGGAAAACAACTCACTTTCTGCCTAACTTTAGAAGCCAAAGTTTGACAATCTGGCTTAGCCAAAGACATTCATATTTATTTTCAGGCTCTTTGAAGAAATTGTATTTACTTGCTTTAATACAAAGTCGTTCTCAAATTCCTAAGTAAATATTACAGTAAGTGCTTGCAAAGAGAGTTAAACCACAAGAACACAAGTGTCGGGAAACACGCGAGGAGACAGTCATCCGCAGCAGTCGCGAGCGGGCTGTCGGCAGGCTATCCCGACGGCGGCGCGGGAACGCACCCCGGCAGAAACCAACGATTTTGGTCTTGCAAAGCCACAGGCAGGAGGAAGGAAAAGGACCTGTTACCTCACCCTGCGCTGAGCCGAAGCTATCAGGATGACGCTATCAGGATGTCTGGCTGCTAAATAAACACTGCAGGCTCACTTTGGCTGGCAGATTTCTGTAAAAACTGCTCTCGGATCACATGTTTTTCTTTTATGGGATGCATGAAACCCCGACCTCTTACAGTCGTAGGCAGCATCCTCTGCTCTTTGATTGAACGCTGGTATCAAAGATTTTGCTTGCCAGACTATATGAACATACTATCGATTACTCTAAAACATAAACTCTGTGCAAGTCTTGTACCGAGTGCCATTTCTACAAGGAGGCATCGCTTACGTCAATGGCACTTTATGCAGGTACAAGTTGCAGAATTTGCTTTTTTGACTGGACTGCCCCAACGTCTGCCAGAAACATCGATGGAGACGAGCTGGTGGCTGCCGAGCAAGACTGAGCCAGCTTGGTGCCCATGTCCCGGTCCTCGAGGCCCTTTCCTCGCAGAGGACAGAGGTGTTGGAGAGGCAGGAGGGCAACCGACATTTCCAAGCTCATTCCCGATGACCCATCTTGAGTGAGCTGGGGATGCTCAACCCACAGTCTGCGCTGCACACGGGGAAAAAACACGAACGTGGCTACTTTGAAAAACACGCGAGCCATGTGTGAATGAAGAGGAGAGGTCGCCTGGGAGGCTCGGGCTGGTGCGGGGTTGGATACCACGTGGAGGATCCTGCCTCTTCTGCAGGATCTCTCCTTTCACCCCTTTGTATTGCCGTCTGGCGGCGTCCTCAAGACACGGGGCTATGCGGACCAAGAACAGCAAGAGATGGTCTGAAGACGAGACTTCAGCCGACAGCTCTACTCTGCAGGTGCATGGGAGACGGCTACACGGAACAGGTACCAGCGGTGCAGTTTTCCTGGCGCTAAGGCACAGCTTCTCCCACCGCCCTGCCCAGGAACGAGCCGCCTCCGACAGCGCCGCTGCCCCTCGCCCGTGCCCAGCCCACCTCTGGCAGGGAGACACCGGGGTACGGCGCATGCCGCGCTTCGGAGGAAGCAAACTTCACCGAATCCTCGCGTGCCTCCCTTACGGGCAGAGGAGGAGAAGTAAAGCGTCCCTGATGGCGGGCGTGAGCCGTGCGGCCGGGCTGTCCGGGAGGGTTGCGTGGTGCGGGCGGGATGGAGCCCAGGGAGGAGAGCAGGATCGCGCTCGGTGGGGTTGGCACCCAGCGTCGGGCTTGCACGGAAAGCCCCCCCGAGATGAGGGATGATAATAAAGCAGCAGAGGGGATTTCACTAAAATCGCAGCCTGTCTGGAGGAGTAGGAGAGACTACAGTGATCACCCAGGAAAATAAAGTAAACCTGGGGGTTTCACCAAATCCTGTTTGCTTTTGTAGGATGCAGGCTCCTGAATTTCAAGTCTTGTTCGGTCCGAATACTGAAACATAAATGTCCGTTTTCTTTCTATGCAGAAATCTGTGCTGTGTGCTCCCGGGTCCATTTTCAATGTACAACATTTTATTTGGTGCAGAGTGTGTGATAAAACCAAAAAATCATTCATTTTTTTTCCCCCCATGCAGAAAGGCTCAGGTAATAAAAAAAAAATTACAAGACGAAGCTTGATTTTGAAGCTTAGTTTAGCGACTTACAACCATGACTAACTGCAGGACAGGGCACTCTTTTCTCATTAAAAAGTAACTTTCTGTGATAAGTCAGTATGACAAATCAACACTTAATTTATTACAAAAAACAGGCTAGCAAGCCGAAGCATAGCGTAGGTGGTATTTCATTTTATCATATTAAAAGAATTTCCCCAACGTAAAGATAATTTGAACTATGGTGGCTATAAAAGCGAGTGGAAAATTATGTAAATCTGATTCCCTGCATATGAACCAGTCCTATCTTTCTAAAGCTTATTAAATCATATCTGGATTGTTTCAGCACAAAGGTACTAGGTGAATTAATGGGGGAAAAATACATCGGCTTGGGTAGATAACAGAAAAAGAGTTACGGTTCCCAAAGCTGGCTAACCAGAAGAATTTGATGTGAAAGAAACCTGAAGGAGAAGCAAGTCTGGAGAAGTTTAAGCCACTGGACTCCGCTGGGTTTGAAGAAACTGCCCTGAGGGCTGAGTTCACGTGGTACAGGGAGATGCAAGATGCCAAACAAGTGCAGGGGCTGGTTTTGCTGGTCCATGGGCCATATATTAGCCCTGCTGGATCCCACCCCGTCCCACACCTCACCCCCCGGAGGAGCTAGGGTGTCGGTGCTATGGCTGGGTCCGAGAAACAAGATTTTCATTTAATAAGCTGCGTTTCTTTAAACCAGTCTTTGGCATTACAGTAAAGAATGAAATCCAGCTGTGCTGTATGGCTCCCAGGTTTGCTGGGACTGATGCTCTGAAAGATCTCGAGCCAAAACTGAAAATGATAGTTTCACTTAGTAAGACCTGCAGTAGCATTTGCTATAGAAAACCAAAACAAACCCGAAGCTATTCACATTTGCATCCACATGGCCCCAAGAGTCCGTCCCCCCCCCGAACAAAGAAATTGCTGTCGTCGTGAAAAAGTCCTCCAAATCTATGGCATGCCAACAGGCAAACTGACCAGAAACTGGCTTTAAAGGGCTTTTTTTTTGAACTGTACAGTGCAGGTTTAAAAAGCCACGCTATTTTAATTCAAATAGGAACTGGTAGCTGGAAAACATTTCCCATATGACTACACAGGACCAGCAATTCAGCACGTGCATCGTGGTGCGCTTCTTCAACCCTCCAATTCATCTGTCGGCGGAAAAAGCCTGGCTGTTTGTGGGTTTGCGGTAATAGTCTCCTTTTATAATTAGCAGCCCGAGTTAGAGCACCCTTTGGGAAGCTCGGCTGGCAGAAATGGGCAGGGCGCTGCCCGTGCGTTCAGCCGGGGAAGAGCCGGTTGTCTCAGGTACGACGGATGGTGACTTAATGATTGGGAAAGTCTTGCCAGATCATTATGCCTCCTGACTTTAATTTGACTTCTGGAAATCTCCAAGTGTTTCTAGTCTCTGAAGTGAATTTATAAGCAGATGTCCCTCCTTCACTGGTAGCGGCAAATGGGTTGCATCAATTACAATGTCACGGTGAGTCTACTGGATGGCATACAGTTTAAAATGTTGGGCTTGGCTTTTAAAAATTCTTAAAAAATTAATAAGCTTTCATAGGGTTTTTTTGGGACCGTTCTCTATGTCAAACTAAAAACCTTAGTTTAGGAATGAATGAGAAGGTTTCAATGTTTGAAAATAGCATAAAACTCACAGCTGCTTTTTTCCCCTTGACTAAGATCTCAGCATTGAATGTCTCTGTTTTACAGAGACACACACACTTGCACTTGCAGTCTTAATATTTGTAAAGCAAGATACTGGCGGAGGTATGTATGATTAGGCATTAAGTAAAAGCATGAATTATTTGACTCTGTGATTACATCTGCAGCTATCCTGGGCATTTCCGTAACACCTATCACCACCATTACAATGGAGCGCTCTGTTTATAACCGATTTTACAGCGCATGAAACTTTTGGTACAGGGAAAGGGGAAGGAGAACCGCAGTTGGGCCGCAGAGAGGTTATTTATCTGGCTAAAGGTTCTTGTCCAGAACAATGTCTTGGTAACTATGTGGAACAGAAACCAAGGTCAGATTGTTTGGCTCCCCTTGTGCTGATCTGGCAGTGCAAATTCAGTTCAGAGCAGTGATACCTTAAATGAAAGCGAATTTCCATCTAGAAGAAGATTAAAATGAGCTTGATGAAAAGTCTGATGTTTGAAGTATAAAATGACCTAGGATTTAGAAGATGCAAAAGGTTTAAAATAGATCAGCTTCAGTCATCGAGGGGTAATAATTTACTTTCTCGCTAACGGGTAAGTTGTCAAATTTTCCGCAGAGCCGGACAAGCAGCGTCCCGCCTGGCACGGCAGGGGCCGGGCGTCGAGCCGAGCCGCAGGCAGGGCAGCGCCGCGGCAGAGCTGCGAAGGGAGCCGGTGGGCTTCGGCCGGTCCCCGTGCGTGCCCTCTCCCAGGAGAGGGTTCTTCCCCCCCGCCGAGCTCGGCGGGGAGCCCCCTCCTCCTGGGGATGGGCAATCGTCACCTGCCCGCTGGGAGTAACGCTCAGTATTGCCACGCAGCAGCAGGTGACAGAAGTGGGGTTTGTGTGCACGTACCGCGCCGCGTCCCTATGAGCACCACCAGGCTTGTCTAGCCTCCCCTGGCACATTAAAACTCTCTGCAGATCTGTGCGAGCGGGTGCTCTTGTTGCGGCCGGGACGGAGAGACGCAGAGAAAGTTCCTGCTCTCGTTCCCCCCTTCGCTTTGCAACTCCCTGTGTTACCAGGTATCGACAGAAGCGGGTCCGTTTCTCGCTTTCGCCAAGACCGCATCTAGCATCCTTCCTGGGAGTCATTTACACGGTGTCACAGTCCCGCGGAAGGAGAAACCCCTGCACGACCGCCAGCCAAGGTCCCCGTGTGCATGTCTCCAAAGTCCACGTGCTCTTACCAAGCTCTCCTTTTTTCTAACGTAGTGATTGTTCTACATAATCCTGATGTTTTATAACAGTTAGCAGTTGTGAAAATATTTAAGCACACTCTTAGCACAGATAGGATTATATTCAGAGATCTCTGCTGGCGGTGAATAGAAAGGAACAAAGTAATATTATATCACTATCTCTAATTAATACAAGAGATTAGGAAAAGTACTATGCTGAAACGTGCAAAGCAGCATTTCCTAACACCAAGCACTGCATTAACCAGAAATAATTACAAGCTCTAATGCTGATGCCTTGTAGACAAAAGCACGGACCTCTTTAGGTTGTCTGAATAAGCAAGACTAATTCTGTTAAATGGATTATGTAGAGACGTTAATAAGCATTTCATTTAACTATATTCAGATTAATGCTTTATTATAGGAAAGCCTTAATAAATAGTTTTTTGTGCAATATTTAAAACATACAGAGAAGGAAGGAATAAACTAACTCAAGGTCAAAGCAGTAAGGAAAAAAAAAGACGAAAAAGACTGGGCTGTCAAAAATGTTTTTTTAAAAGAAAAGATTGTAAGATAATGGGACTCTGAAGGCTCAGTGGAGTCCTACAGATAGCATCTCTAAATATTGTTACACTTGAAGTTAGTTGAGGATTTATGGCTTTGGAGAAGCGGGTCGACAGTCTATAAAAGACTGAATTAGAAAGCAGTGGCTTGTGATAGGAGAGGTAATCTGCTTGGAGAGCGCTAGAACCGGCTTACGAGCATTTTGACCAAAGGAAGGTTTGTCAAGCACAGAAACCTCACTCTGTGCCTTGGAGGCCAGGCAGGATTGTAGAGAGCTTGACCTTGGGAGAGCAAACCCATAAAATCTTGTGTAAAAATGAAGCGGCGAAGACACCGATTTGTTTAGTCTTATGCAAATGCAATCATCCTCAAGGCTAAGTGCCTGAGACAGGAAATTTACAGTGATGGAAAATTCACTAGTGAAGTTAAATAGATCAATCTGAACGAGAAGGCCCTTTTGAAGTGTGTGCTAGATGGAGACTTTAATTACACAGAGCTTTGCCCATGATAATAACACTTGGAAAATGCTAATAATTTAAGTAATGTTGAAGTGCGTTTGGACCACGTCTGTGGTAGCCGAGAGCTGGACGCGGTGACTCGGAAGGTTGTCTCCAGTCCGCTGTTCCTCTGTTATTGGTATGAATCACTGAAATTCCTTTTAATGAGAAAGAAACATGAGGCACTGCCCAGGCCAACATCCCCAGAGCACATCGGAAATGCAAAATGCTTGTATTCTAGATAAAGGATTACATTTGCAAGAGATTATTTTGTAAGTGACGTATGGTCAAATTGCTTTGCTTATCCCAGCGAAGACAGCCCAGTGAAGAAAGCAGTGCAGAGCTACGCAGCCCCGGCCTTCGGAAAAGGGAAACACATTTCGTGGGATGGCTCACGGGGCACTGAAAAACGTTTTCACCGAGTATAACAAACTGTTAGATGAGGTAGCTCAATGCCACTGGACGTGTCCTCACCTGCGCGCTGTGTTCATTTGTCTCCCCAGTCCTTGCTCACGCAACCGTAGGGACAAAGATTATACTGGGAACGAGGGAGGAACGTGCCTGGGGACTCCACCTCCCTATAGCATCATCTGCATCAAGTATGTTAGTACTGGGAACAGCCAAATTTTGCTCGGTTAATGCCTGTGCAGCCGTTTCCTGGGTCGCGTGGGTGTAAATTTGGGCAGAATTTTGCTTTTGTGTATTTTCTAGCCAGGAGTCACTTGGCACTACTGAGACAAACATATCTGAAAATCCTTGAGAAAGGCGACAGGAGATACCGCAAAAACTGTCCATGAGCTAACTCTGCCCGGATGGATAAGGCAGAGCTGTAGAGGATAAGGCCAAAACCTGCGAGGTTCTTAAAAGAGTGCCTTTATCTTTCTCTGAAATGTGAGTGTTGGCAGAAAGATTTGGAAGATGAGCCCCCCCCCGACCAAGGGAACTGGTAAGAGAGGGGTATTGTCAGGGCCTGTTCACCGGCATTCGCACAGGCTGCTGTGAGACGCAGAAACTGTGAAATGACCGGCTTATGCTGATTCGTTTCTTATTTTAATTTAGATGAATAAAGTAGCATTTTTTGAGTCTTAAAAGAGGAATACAGAGAATAAAAGATTAGTGCTATAACTGCAGAAGCAAAACCCAGCTATTTGTTGCACTAAAATAGTAAAGCTTAGTATTTTAAATACTTGAGATAGGTATGCCACCGGCAATGTTTTAAAGTGAAATATTATCCCAGTGTGTGTTTGCGTGTATCTCTGTGTATGCACAGAAAAATAAGACAGAAGCATTTCTTGTTTCCGTCATAAAGACCCTGGTTGTGTTATGCTCTGTATCTACTTCGAAACCGGTTCTTGATTCTGATTCTGACTGAGCTGAAATACAAAATACGGTATTTACAGGACTAAAGAGAAAGTCAAGCAATCAAAACACGATAACCAGCTCAGCCACCCAGCATTGTAGTTTCGTAACTGTGGGGACCTTTGCCGGGGAATTTGGGTTCCCTGGCTGTGCAAGCACACGTCCGAGGAGGCAGCAGAAGAGACACGTTTCCCTCCCTGCCCGCCGCAATCGTCAGTCACCCTTCCCGTTCCACCCACTCACACACCGACAAATAACTCATGCCGAGCATTGTAAACAGCTAATTTAAAACCAGCTAAAAATACACACAGTAATGTAAATTTTAAGTAAGATGATTTTCGCTTGCTTATTAATGTGATGGGGCATGCCAGGCACATTTTGCAGTTGTTCAAACTAGGCCGACTTAGCGAACACTTCACAGCTGCATTTCATTACGCTTACAGAGAAAGCAAACCCCTAACTGATGGAGGCTGTTAACTATATGCAAAAGGTTTGTGAGCGTCTGAATTTCTGCCCTCAAACAACTCTTTGGAACAAAGCACTTCCAAAGTCAGCAACTTCTCGAAAGGACTTAGCGCGGGCGTCTCCATGTATGCGGTACGGGTACGGACGCACCCCCACACCCCTCAGGTTGACTCACCAGCCGCCTGTTACCTGGCGAACGGAACTGCCTAAGGAGAGCACCCCCCGCCCAGGCTGAAGGGGACGCAGCCCAGGACCTGGCCATCAGCTGGGCGTTGCTGCGGTCCGAAACGCGGCCCTGGGGCTGGGAAGGGCTCTGGTGGCAGCAGCAAGGGGCAGCCGCGCTCCAGGGGCGGTGGCGGTGACAAGGGGCTCTTCAATCAGGTCACCTGGACGATTTTTGCTGTCCCCCGCTTGTTTTCCCCCGGTTTCGCCGCCTTGAGACCTGCCTGGGTTAACCACCTCTCGGCAGCCTCTCTCCCACTTTCAAAAGCTGTGCTAACACATGGAACCCTAAAATTGTAGGTGGGTTTTTTTCCCTAAAACTCATTCCTCCTTCCTGTCAGCTTCCAAAATCTAATGTTTTATTTTCCAAATTGTCATTGAGACTCCTCACAGAAATCCAGGTTTAAAGCTGATAGTTATTGTTCACAGCAAAACATTTAAGCTAAAAAAAAGTAAGGAGTGTTATTTGAGAGAAACAAACGTCTCTAATTTTTCAAACTTAGAAACAGTAAGTAAATTTTCCAGCCAATCTATACTTTAAAAAATCACGGTAATTTGATCATATCTAAAGTTAGAATATTTCAGGTAACAGAAAAAAAACCCTCTCCAAGAAGGGAGGCACATGGGCTATCTTATACTTAGGCACAACATCCTGGTAACTCAAAAAGCTCGATTTTGGACATTTTCACTTCATGTGCTAAAGGAATTCCTGTGGTCCTCAGTGCCGATGTGTGCTTTTTGAAGGAGTTCAGCATCTAATTATTAGCGGCATGATAGTTAGAGATCTACAGAAGCTATTAACATTTTCTATTCAGTATACGTACACCCTTGAGTTGTTAAAAAACGTGTATAACCCGAATTACTGCGTTTGAATACGTTTGAATGTAAGCACTTTACACCACTACTGTTTTCACAAAGAAAAGGTATTGTTAAAACTTTATTACCTAGGTGTGATTTGTTTCCAAACTTGCATTTTAAATTTCAGCACACGGTTGCCAGTCGGAAAGTCCCCATTTACAGACAGTTATCACACAGTGGTACCTAAAAATCCCTGTAGTTATTGCTCACTCTAATTCTATGGTCTTGCTGTTGTTCTTACTCAGTAGTGTATGTAAGTGTGGGCTTTTCAGTGGGGGCCAGGCACGCACCGTTCTTGTTACTCCGTACTTCTGTATTTACAATGGATTCAAGTAACATGAAAACCGGGCAATGGTGATCTGGAGAAACTCTTAACAATCGCAGCCCTAACACAAAGGCCTCTTTTGTAGATAATCAGTGTAAATAATAGGTTCCCTACAGGCTGCTGTCTATCAAGTTATTTCTTCAAGCAAATGTCTCTGGGTATCATAAAATCAGAAAAACAGCGGTGCTCAGACAAAGCAGGCTCACGCGGATCTTTCAGATCGTGCAGACACGTTTTTGTTGCAGCTGCAAAAACAAAACCGATTTTGAACCCTTACGCATTGTTGTACAGTGTATCTTTAATGGAATTTCGTTTAGACACAGATAAACTCGATCATATCAAGTAAAAAAACCTTCCATTAAAGAACGCAAAGGAAAAGAATCCTTCTAATACATTAATAGGATAAATGAAGCAGGCACTGAACGCAAGAGTGCCTCAGTGTTTAACAGGATAAAATAGTGCAGCCCTGACTGCAAGGTTTCTACTGCAAGGAATATTTCATAATCCCAAGAAGTATTTATGAGGAAAATTACTGCGAGGGAATAGAATAAAATTTGGCTTTATATTTCATCGTTCATACTCAGGTTATCTCAAATTTCTCTGTACAGCTGGGAAGTACGGTCGTAATGGAACAAATCAAGTATCTTTCAGGAACTCCAGAGCTGCGGATGTGTACCAGCCTTGGAAGTCTGAGACCACTTTTAACAGACAGAGGAGACGCCAGCCCCACTCCCGGGATGAACCCGTGCTTAACTCGATCGCCACCTGATCCCTGCCTTTAACCAGTAAAGCAGACAGGAGCAAGCAGCCAAGGGGAAAGCAGAGCAGGTAATCGATGGCACTGGACAGACATCTCACTGTCCCTCAAAGCAGACCGAGCCTGCACATAGCTGTTCAGAACAAGCGGCAGCGTGCACCCCGTCACCCACGATCCCGAACCGTCTCCCCCGAGTCTTCTAGCACTGACCAGCAATACAGGCACCCTCCCAAGGTGACCCGAGCTGGGATTTTAATGCAAGAACCTCAGAGCTGGATGTGCTGTGACGCGAAGGAGCTGCGTGCATTCCAGAGGGCAGATTACAATTCAAAATAAATGTAGTGACTGAGAGAAATCTTTTGACCAGAAAAAAAAAAAAATCAATTTGATAAGGCCAAAAAAAGTCTGCTCTTTAAAAAAATAGCCAACTGCACTTGTACTGGAAGAACAAGAACTGACTCTGTGACAATTCCTCAGAAAAGCATCTGTGAGTACGGTGGATCATCCATCCTTTCTTGCGATGAAAGGAGAAGAACGTTTCTGGGGTGGGTAAACAGAAGCGCAGCCTATGAAGCAGTGCTGCTGCCCTCCTGGGCGTGGGAGGGCTGTGTCTGGCGTGGGTGGGCCACCCGGGGAGACGGACAGACTGACTGGACACGGCCCAGAGAAGAGCAACGAGAACATCTCACCTAGGAGGAAAGCTTGGAACAGCAGGACAGTTCAGAACCCGAGGGGGAGAGGGAGCCCTGGTAACAGCGGTGGGGTACGCAGAAGGACCGGCCCTGGCGCGGTCTGCCTGTGCCTGTAGCAGGTAGCGCAAGACCAACAGCTCCGACCTGCAGCCGGCAGGACCCAGAACAGCTAGGAAGGCAAACTCGGCCCTGGGTTGCACAGAGAGGATGAGGAACCTGCACCACTGCGGAGTTTTAAGAGCAGCGTGCACAAATACCCGTCAAAAATAACAGCAGACACCACCTCTTTCGCCTGCGGGAAGAGGCCTTTCTAGATGTTCTCTTTGGGCCTTTAAAAACCAATAACCCAGGAATGCATCATGATTAGCAGTGACTGAAACACTGCATTTCTTTCTGGAACCGGAGCTGTAAGAGGTTCGGCGGGAGGAAAGGGAGGGTGGCTCACGGCAGAGACAAGGATCAGCCACCGCAGCCTGCGGCTCTTGGAGGCAGCTCCCCAGCCCATAGCACGGGCTGCAGCTCCATTTCGCCCTGCTAGAAATTGCCTCTCGGGTCCTTCCGATGGCTTAAGGACATGCCCCTGGTATGCAAACTGCGCAGACAACTCCGAACAGATCTGTAATGCTCACAGAAAAACGAACGCAGCTGTGGAACCTACAATTAGCATATGCCTCTTGGCTTATCAAACCCATCGTGCCTTGTGATTTCCCTCATAAATGTATTAAGGTCCATCTTAAAAGCAGTTACTTGTCTTCCACTGGGAGCAATCAGTGGAAGGCTCCTCTATAGTTGCACTTCTGAATGGGTAGGTATTTTCTTATTCCCAGGATGAATTTCTCTTTGGATGAGCTCTGCCTCGTCCCGGATCTCACTGCCCGGTTTCCACAGGCACGGCTCGTGCGTGGGTTCACTTCGTTAGACTGAGCACCGTGTTCTAGTCTCCTTCCTCTTTCTCTTTTTTCTCTTTGTGTAACAGGAACAACAACAGATTCAAATACTTTACGTGAACTTGCAGTTTTAACCCATTTCATTGTGGGATCAGACCTGAAGGCCTGTAATTATCACTAATGTTCCCACATTAGAGCTATTAGTAAGTTAAAGGGCACTCTTGTTTCTATGGCTTGAAATAAAACCTGACTTCCATTTTCTTTAGGTTTGCCAAGCTTTCCTCTCCTTCATCAGCTGTGCTAAAAATAATTTACCCAAGGATTATTAAAAGAAAGTAAAGATTTTTTTGAATATTATTTTGTGGTTTATTGCAGCAGTAATTTCTTTGGTAAGGTTATCTTCAAATAACTTTGCCTTCAAATAAAAGTTATTACTTAGCCCAAAGGCCAAAGAAAGAGCGCTTTCTGGAGTCAGAACCACTCTGCCTCTGTGGAGCCTGTATGAGAAAAGTTGAATAAATGCAAACCTAGCATAGCTTGATAGTCAGAGTTTTATGATCAACTACTATGTATTAATGAGCTAGGAACACTATCTAGGATTTTATTAGCATTATTTAATAAAAATAGTCCATGAAATGGTGAAAATTCCAACTCAAAATTCTAACAGAAGTCAAGAGAGATTACCATATTGGTGTCTCTCCAGCTTCGTTACGCAGGCAAAGCTACAAGGTTGGCTTCAGAAATGCAATGTCTGTATGCACCCCCAGGCAATTAAAACCAAAATCCCATCCCCCCCAACCCGAAACTCTAGCCTAATTGCAGATGTTTCCATTAATACCGTGCTTAGTAGGCTGGAACACAATTGCATAGTACTGAAAGAAGAACTGTAACATCTGTGTAACCTGGCTGATAGATAACGTGGTGATGCAACAAGCAGCATGGTGTTGCATCTTTCTGCTTAACGAGATGGGCCGTTCTGTGCAACCAGCCTCTTCCATCTAGCGATGGGCGCTGGGGGGCCTGACCTCCTGGTCATTGCCAGAGAAAAAAAAGAAAGAGGCAGCCTACAGAAAATATCCTGAGGTTCACCAGCAAGACATTTCTATAGGCCTACGAAGCCTGCTGAATTTACTGGCTATGCATTAATTCCTTGTACTGAGAACTGGACATGACTGGTTATTTTTTCCATTGGATTTCAGAATTACCAATGCTTTATAAAAGCAAGGCAACACCTCAACACAGAGTTGTGCGAACTGGACAGGACAATATACAGCATCCTATTACCTACCAGCAGAAAAAGAATGCAGTAACACCAGTGCAGTCAGCAAAGCCAGGTAATGCAGCTGGTGTTTGCTCCACTTAAAAGAATGCTGTTCATCGCCCAGAGTAACGTATTCTAGCTCTGACAGGAAAGGGTATGGTAAAACATAACGACCTGAGATTTAGAATGTGCTCGTTATGTGTCCCTAGGGAGCTACTGCACCACTGCGCACCAGAGTCTCAGCGGTCGGATGCAAGAATGCTTTGCATCGTACTTCTAGGGGATGGTGCGAACTTCTAGGTAATCGCGAACAGGACTGACAACTTCCTCTAGTCCAGCTTCCCATGAAAGGCTGAACCAGGTGATCTTTCGAGGTTCCCTCCAACCTGGGCTACCCTATGATTCATCATGTTTCCCAAGAGCTCAGTAAAGGTATCCTAGTTCTGAGACATACATGGACTCAAACACAAGTCCTGAATAGATACTGAATTGGGGCTATCCTTGTCTATTTTAAGCTGTAGTCCAAAAGACAACTCCCAAGCTGTCCTTCTTGCCCCAGATTCGATGAGGAAACCACTTTTTTTCTGAGTTTATGTATGGAAAACCTCAAAATTTGTACAAAAGAGAAAAGAAGATCTTCTGTTGAGAATGAACCATGAAATCACTTTTAGATGGTTTTCTAAATGATGTAGCTACTGAAGCCCTCCACTTCTTTAAAATTCTTCTTTATAACTGCTATCAGAACTAATTTCTATTGAGCTTATTTATGGGAAATCTTAACGTATTAGGCAACTGCAGGTTCCATGTACTGTAGGCTTATACGAAGAGTACGGCTACCTAACCCTGGAGGTACACTATGGTGAGTGAATACAGATGTCACATTCATCTTCCAAGCTTTGCTTCTAGAAAGATGACTTTTTGTATATCTGCAGTGTGATGTATACACTGCTTCTGAAGCAGACATGTATACTTTTGTTTGTTTGTCTGCTGTTGACAGGCTTTCTATTTGAAACTTTCAATCTTTTAGACTATTTTAGATTTGCAAAAATGTATTAAAATGCTGTAGCATGCATAGTTTTCATTAGTCAAAAGTAAAAAATTCTTACTTGTTTTGCAGAAGTACTTGGCAGACAGATGTCCTTGCTAATGTGGTAAGTACAACACATTTCTGTGTCGGAAGACACATACTATAGCTTTCAACTACAGGTCTTACCAGAGTATCCCTCACTCTGTAAAGGCCCTTCCCTCCCATGTATGTGCTCCACTCTGGGAGGCATGCTTCACCTGCGTTGCTCTTGGCACAGTCAGGGTAAAGGAAACCACAGAACCAGCGTGTATTTTTGAGTCTAAACTCTTTTGTCTTGTCTGGAAGACATGGAATAGCAACAACTGTAGAGATAGAGGGGGGGTAGCAATAGAAAGGGATCATTTTAAGGCAAACTTGTACGCAAGGAACAAATAAATGATGTATTATTTCATGACATTATGCAGTTTTCTACTCATACTGCTGGTTTCAGATGTGATGTGTTCAAGGCTGGAACTACCTTCTTACTTAGATATCTACAGTACATGTCTAGGCCTGATTTTGATGTCATCTGTAGCAATAGCAATCAAGAAAAACAATCATCACTTGTTTAGCTCAGAATTAAATAGAAAAGAATACACAAAGGATATCAAGTCTAGAATGGTCTGACGCTGGGTTCTGCATGGAAGTCCAAAATTAAACAGAGGAGAATGGGTCATGATCTTCCACTGGACATGGTAAACACAGCTTTGGTAAGAGGACGTTGAGAATAAGACTATGAAAGTGCTAGAGAAAGCACTGGGACAAGCAAGCCAGCCGCCCATTCCCGTTCCCCCGTCCCTGTGTTGTAGTATGTAGTCCAGTTCTCGTCTGTATCCCAAACCATGAGGTCTGGAAAGGTTCTTCAGTGAAGAAGAACCAAGAAGAGCCAAGAACCAAGGCTCTCCATGACAGATAACCACGCTCAGATTTCCTTACAAAGTGTGTAACTTTCAAGTTGCCTGCAAGGGTTCGGGTTTGACAAATTTTCCCAATTCAGAAGTGTGATGCTGTAGCAAAACTATGGAGTCAACTGCTGAGAAACACAGGTTGTTTTGAAAGTAATATGTGTGGCGTGTGCCTCTGGGTACTTATGCACATAATTCTGGCAGCCTACAATAACTGCTTCTCTGACAATGTTGCCCTCATTTGTAAGTGTCACATTTGAGAAAAGGAAAAGCATTTTAATGTGACAGAAAAATTTGACTTGGGAGCTAATTATTTTAATTTGATAGAATTTTTGGCTCATCTGCATGCTTGACAATTATTTACAACTTACATTGGTAATTAGAGGTTGGGTCTTGTGCTGAAATATTGCAAATACCTTTGAAGACATTTGCTGATCCTTCTAACTTTTAGAGGAAATGAATTTATTAGTAGTTAATATGTAAAATATTTGTACTTCTGACCTTTTGTAAAACATTCTTTCTATATTTTAAATGATCGGTTGTCAGAATCATTTTCCTCAAAATGAAGTGTGACATTGTAAATAAGCTCTTGAATTAAGCAGCACATTAAATCTATGTATTCAGTGGCAACCTTTGATAGTTCTCATATATCATGAAGATTTTGTTGGTTCTGCTACAATTGAGGCAATGTCATATAGCATTGTGAATGATAATTTTTTACACTGAACTTTACAGTTTCTGGACAGTTTCAACATCATTCTTCTCATCTTGACAAAGGATATAGAGTTAAGCAGGTTAGTACATGATTTCTTGCCTTTTTTTGGTGCCTGTATATGAGAAAGGAACTTTTTTGCTGGAGGAGCTGACAATTTTTAAACAAATCTTCCATGGAGGTGGTTGTCAGATGATTTCTAAAGATGCGGGTTTTTTTATTCTGCTGATTTTAAGCCTTTCTTTGGGGTATCTCTTGGTCATATTTCTGCATAGTGTATGTATTGCTCTCATTTTACAGGTATATTAAAAAAGCCATAATCCATGGAAGTCTACTGCTGAACCGCACTAATAGCCAATCAATTAATCATCAATAACGCTTTTATTATAATAAGGTGCTGGATGGAATAAATAACAAAGTCGAACTGTTTACACATTCCAGAAGAGTTAAAGTATAGTGCCACCTTGAATTATAACCGACTAGACTGGCATTATCTCTGGAGTTTGCCTTGTATGTCAATACTGTTTAATCTTGTTCTTTGTAATGGGGTATGTCTTAAATGGAAGGACACTGGATAAGTCATATATATAAAAGAGATCTACAGCTTGCTGGCATGTGAAATTCCTCTAATATATATTTTTATGAAACTACCAGCACATTATGTGCTCAGCAGCATAAATAAAAAAGCGTGTTATGCTGACAATTTTACATTTACTACATTAGTTAGTAAATGCAACGGCCACCCTTACGTTCCTCTAATAAAAACTGCTGAGCCTTTTCATGAAAGATGATTGCAATTTCCACCGGCCTGTATATGCAATGAAAAAAACATAACTCATCAAAATCTGAGCTATTTGCTCTTAAGAAACAAGAGCGTTTTTCCTGAACACTTGACGTGACATTAACTATTCATGAGACCTGAGAGTGTTCAAACACTGCCTAAGTAAAACTGTTGCTCCTTTGCAACTTGACTGAGATCTTTTCTGAACCAGACCCTACAGCAGCCAGCAAAAGGGCTCTACACACATCAGAAATGCAGAGAGTGTCCAGGTACTGTAGCTGTGAGCTATTGATTTGCTAAAAAGTCTGAGTTCCTCCTCCAAAATTGATTCATGATAACTGCCTCCATTTGGGTCAAACAGTATTTAACCGCTTGTAAATTTTAATTAAATGATTTGTCACTTTGAACATATAGTTTGTCATCTTGCAGCTAAGCGATGTGTCTTTATCAGAGAATGACTCAAGGGGAAGGCATCCATCTCCTCTGTCATTTTGCCCCCCATTAAAATAATTTGGCTGTTGCACAGTACGTGAGGCTCCGTGAAACAGACTGTGCTTCCTACGAACAAGTCCGTCATGCAAATTACAAAAATACGATTTCTTCCTTTCGTCATTAACATATACTTAACTTTCTAACCCTTTTCCCAGCAGCACTTAGCAAAACCCATTTTTTCCTTCCAACAACTTACTTTTTCCTTTTCCATGTGCAAATGACACCTGTAGCTATTCTTACTCAGCTACCCAAGTATCTTTTCTGTGACTACAGTTATCCTTACTCGCAAGATATCGATTCTAGGCGAAAGTGAAGAGAAGCTTATAAACCGTGTAAATCTGTTGACTGACTCTAGAAACGATGGTTTATTTTAACTGTTTTTTGTGACGGTGTAGCTCTTACCCTCCTTTCTGCGCGACTAGCTACGGAGTCCTCATTTCAATGAATTTAAATAGGTCTTCCACATGTGCATGTTATACAACACTGATGTAAGCATATGAATTTCATGTACGTCCTCCTCTATCTGTGACAAGGTTTAATCCTTCGAGGCAGAGGGCCTCCTGCTTGTGCAGGGACACCAGCTGATGCTTTAAAGCTGTTGCTTTAATTCTGGGGTCCACCACTTGTGAGCTAAGAGAACTTGACAAACATCATGTAAAGTCCATCCACAAAGTATACAGGAAGCGCGTATAATCTCATCAAGTATCTGTTACTCTTCATTAAGGTGCGAATTTTCTTTCTCCCAAAGTACTTGCAGATTTCCACCCTTTAACCAAGGCTATCGTGTTAGAATATGCCATCCAATTTATCTTGATTCACTCTTCCCTGTGATGAATTATCCGGGGCTTTTCTGATGAAGGATTGCAGCAGGAGCTGGCGTGGCCGCTGGGACAACTCAAATTTTTGAGTTTTGGCAGCTACCTCCTGCATGTGTGAGGGGGAATGAAACCCCTCACCGCCCGAGCGGCTTTGGGCTGGCTTTCTGCTGGGGCTCCCCAAACTGTGGGGCTGCGGGGGGGCCCTTTCCAGAGCCCCCCGACCCCCCCCCGGCTGGTGCTGCTTCTCCTCTGCAGCTTTTACTGCCGGTGGAGGATTTTACATCAGGAGGCTTTTCCTGCACCAGCCTTCCCCACCCGCTTTTCAGCTTAATCCAGAGGATTTTGGAGACCTTATGGCTCAGCTTTGCATATATTATTACGCAAAAGAGAAAAAAAAAAACCCAAACAGCAGTTGAGATTTTTCAAAGCTGACTAGGAGCTTTAGGCATGAAACTCCTGTTAAGATTCATGCCTTTGAAAATCTCTATCAATTAGTACAGTATTTTGGTGGAGTGGCAAAAATAATAAAAAAAAAAGAAAGCATTGGTGCCTCTGTGGGAGGCCCCTTCCCAAGTAATGCTCATTAATGGTAGGGGATGAGTGTGTGGAGTGCATTATCCTCAGGATGGTGCTCCCACTACCTGCACCTTTCGATCACCTTCTGCTGCGCAGACGCCAAGTGTCACCGTGCCCTCTCCATCCCTTGCCTGGGGAGGACCAGTGATACTGATGGGAGGAGACACGACGTGACTGCAAGGAAACGTGCTGGTGAAAAACAAGTTAACTTCGACAGATGTATTTTCTAAGCAATATGTGCAAGGAGGTTAGAGAGACCGTTCAGGGAAGATGCTCAAGCACTGCACTCTGCTGCGTGAGCTCCTGCTGCAAACGGCCCCTCGACTGCAAGGGCGTACCGACCCTGTCGTCGGCTGCCGAGCTGCTGGGTGGCTGGGGACAGCTGCAGAAAGTCTCTCCTGCGTGTTATTTTCCATCCCCCTTCTCATCACCTTTGTGAAGTCAGGAATTTGGTCTTTTCAGTAGAAATACACTACACTCACCATTAAAATGCACTTTGAAACAGAGAACAGAAAGCACCAAAAAGGGTTCTTTCCTATTCTCAGCGATCGCCATGCAGGTGAGCTGCGGCTCAGCTCTTCTTAGCGTAGCGCTGTATTTGTGGGTTGCCATCAGATAAACTCGACATCGTGTGTCCCCCTCTGTTTGCGAGAAAGCAGCACACACAGACTGTCAGAAACGCTTCCCAGCCAGGCAATGGGCAATTTCTTCCTGCCATTGATTTTGGCTCAAAATCAGGATTTAGAAAGACAAGATAGGAAACAGTACATGGCACTTGGCAGGAACGTTAGCAACCTTCAAAGTAGTTATGGATGTCATATTCTTAAAAAAAGAGTAACAGAAGGGGAAATGATATATATAGTCCCCACCGGGTAGCAGGTAAAGTTTGGCAGTCAGTGATGAAAGCTTTTCACCTTTCCCTTTTCCTAACCTGTCTGGGAATTAAGGGTGCTTTGTTTTGAGTGTACACCCTACGCCATGCCTGTCTAAAGAGCTGTGCTTTGGGAAGACAGAGATGGACTTGGACGCCTTTGAAACCACCTCCGATAGTCTTTGAGACATGTGGGAAAAAGATACGTTCTGCTCCAAAACCAATTAATTTTTTTCCTAGTCTGTACTGTGTATAACCCTTAACTACTAAAATACTTGAAGTTTCTACAAAAGGAATTTTCCGAATAACTGAATGAGACCTGGTGATAATCTGCATTTAACAGAGTAGCATTTCTACCGCTTTGTAAAACGCAGCTCTCTCTTTGTTTGAAATGAAACACTAAATGGGACTGTACATTGCAGGAGGGGAGGACATAGGCGACTGTAGGTATGGAAACCTTACAAACAACATCCTGAAATGCCTCCATAGCCGGAGTGCTTTGCTTTGACAATTTACTGCAGAGTATTCAAATTACTCGCTCTTTTCCTATTATAAAATCCATACCCCGTTCATTCAAGTGAACATGCTCTTGAGCTTTCAAAACTGAGTTCTTCTCTGAATTGCCTCAGTTTGGCAGAAAACTCATTCAGCGTAGTTTTATATACTGTGCTTGTTGAATAAGGAGGCTGAATGGCAGGCAATCATTTCTGTTGCAATCAGAGATATTAAGAAGGATAAGTTCTATCAGTTTTTTTTTTCAAAGTCAAAGAGATGCATCCCTGCCATTGTGCAATACGATTGAGAGAGAAATCAAGCTGAGACATGTATCTCGAAAATGAGAAGAAGGACGTACAAAAGATGTCAAGGTCAATCATTTCGTCTCGGTGTTTGGAACGACAGGCATCACTGAATATCCCAGCATCACCCACCGCCACCGATCACAACGTGGTGCAATGTGGAGGCGGGTGGGTGGGAGGGAGCAGGATCCACTCATCCATTGGGATAGTCTTCTGCTGCCTAACGCCAACAGCTTTTTCTTATGGAAATGTCTGACTCAGCAGCTGAAAAATGGTAAAATATCTTGCAAAACTTTCATCTTAATGAAAACCGTCTATAAAACTTTAACCAGATGGCTCCACAGTTTTTTGTGGCACTGTAAAACTCAGAGGCTCAGTTAAAACCTGGACTTAATGAAAATCATGTACAGGAACAGGTGCCAAAGCACAGCGACAACTACAAAGTGAATTTTCCATGTAAACCTTACTGGATTAATGGAGTAGCACACGGTAAATTGGGCCTGAGCTCTTAACGTGTTTCCTTCCACCCATATAGTGTGCCTTAAAGAGATGTGAGGTTCACATAAAGACTTGCTTCTCAGAGATACAAACCCCTGGTCCTGCCACATTCACACTGAGGACTGCCCTACACCCCTGACAAGTGATTGTTTTTAAATTTTGGCATTCGGGTCATAAATTCTCATTAGCAGCTGGGCCTGGAAGAAAGCAAAGGTCACGGTGTAGCAGGACACTGTGCAAGTGGCTTGCGTCTATAATATAAAGTATATAGCCTAGATTCTGAGCTCTGGTCCAGCTCTGAGCAAACCATTTTTGTTTTATTCGTCACTCTCAACTCCACAAGCGAACGACCGCCGTCTGCTCACAGTTACAGTCCGTTTAAGCCACCCTGAATGTTCAGGGACTGCTGCGCTGCCCTCCCCGGTGTATCTGTGCCTTCAAAAGCATTTCCTATTCTTGAGAAAGGTCTGCCTCCAGTAATTGTAGAGTCCTGCACAAAAGCAGGCTAAAACCAAGACGGCACCACTCTTGGGAGCAGTGACAACTCATGAGAAAACAGTATTTGTTTAGTTGTTCAGAGCTGCGGTGTAAACCTTTTATGGCCACACTCTTTGAAGGACATGGGCTTGCCCCAACTATCCTGTTTTCACCTACGAATTTTTGTTGGATTTTCTTTAACCCAGAAGAGACTATTGGAAGAAAAACCCATCATACAGCCTTTCTTGGGTTGCCTGATGGCATGCTTAAGAGCTCATCTGGAAAGTTTAAAGAAGGACCAAAACCAGTTTAAAAACCAGTTTGGTAGACTGAGCCTTGCAACTGGTATATAATTAGGAGAAGATAAAGCTGCAAAGATACGCCTTTAAACATTAGGTTCAGAATAAGGAAACGGCTGATCCTGTATTATGGATGTCGGTTTTCATCCCTAGCTGGAGATATTGCTGGCAACTGGATCAAAATGTCCATGCTGCATAGATACTCTAGATGCAGCTGGCAAGAGACTGAAATTTCCATTTGGTGAGAAATTCAGACAGTGAAAAGACAAGAAAAGAAGTGTTGCCTGGAATGAGACAGGAAGCCTGGAAGGAAGCCAGTATTTTTTTTTTTCCTCCACTCAAAACTCAACAGGCTTTTATTTGAATTTCTTTAAAACTGACATATTCATGGAGTTTTCAAATAGGCATTTTCTGACAAGTCCCCTATTCCCCCGAGCCTTCCCTCCCTTAACAACCCAAGTTTGTCAGATCCTTTCCCACCAGCTGTAGCTGTAGGCTCTTTTATTTTTTCTGCACAGAGTTGGGACCCTCCCTGAAGTTATAGATACGTAGTTACATATACATTTTAAATTTCTGCACATGGTTACACATCTCATCTAGATGGATATATGCATATTTATTCCTGTAAGAATTACTGTAGTCAGCCAATTCTGGCTGATAAAACCTTCACATACAACATACCCTTATGTGATAAATAAAAACAAAGACTGCTCTCTTTCTGCTAATGAATCACATTCTGGAATCTCCTGCTTCTCTTTTCTCAGTCAGAACATGTCCTTATACGCACGGTCTTTTAGAGCAGCTTTACCACGTCTTGCAGTGTTGCAGGCTGGAAGGTTTGCACCGTGCCTTTTCCTTGCCCTTTCAGAGCTGGTGCAGGACTGCAGACTGGCACTGCTGGCTACGTACGCGACCCGCTACCCTGCTGCCAGAGCCCAGCAATACACGGCTTTGGTCACATTTCAGATTAGCCCGAGCGGGGTCACACTTACTGTGTTACAAGCCAGATAAGCAAACGTCTGATTTCCCGGCATACTTTGGGAGCATAGGTCTAAATCACGTCTGTAGATGAAGAACAAAATGTAGATAAACGGATCGCTACCCCCAGCCTGCCTTCAGAGCAGCCGTTTCCAGCCCGTGCGCCTCCGCACCGTCCCGGGGCGTCCATCCCCTGCCAGGGTTCCCCCGCCGCCTGTACGGCATCAGGTACCACCGTGTGACTGAGATGGGGAGACCTCTCGAAGACGCAGACTGAGATGGCCACGCGTTTTATCTATATTAAGAGTTAATAAACTGATGCCAGAGCTATAAAGAGCAGTATCTATCTACTAAAATTCCACTAACTGGGGAAGTTAGCGCTGTGCTGAAAAGAGCTTTCCCCATCTCTCAGGGCTGTGCTAGTTCCCATGCCGTAGTTCCTACACACTGTACACTTAGATACAGCAAACGCCGATGCCATTTACAGTAACATACACGAATCTGTGTAACGATAAGCCACCAACACCAACGACACAGATCCCTTGGAGCCGAGGAATCACGTACAGCCGTGAGCATCCCCCAGAAAGGCGGAGGAGCCTTGGGCTCAGGCTGCCAAGGAAGCCCGTGAGATGCAGCTCATCACTCGGCATCAGAAACACTTGAGCAGGAGAAAGGGTCAGCACCGAAGCCGCAACATCTCTGTCCACCTTCCACATCCTCCACCCTTTCCACAGACTACAGAAATTATTTCACAGGTGTCCCTGCGCTGCTTTCCTGGCATTTCTCAGCACAACTTCTCGGTTAAAACGTGAAATTTCAGCAAACTGATCAATGTATTATATTCTGAAATGTTCAGGCATTCTCATTTCTGTGTGAAACCCTGGATTTTGTTGGTTAAACAAACTGGCGAGTGTCAGAGCAGCTTCTCCTCTTAAGTGAGCTTCTCATATTTGTGGAAAAGCTCGTTAATACTGAAATCCCCCATGACAGAAGGCACGTAGGCAATACAGTATCACAAAAAGTGTTCTTCCATTTTACATACTGGTTTAGAGAGTAGGAATCAATGGACTAAAAATGACCTATTTCTAATCCTATTTTTCAGCTGATAGAAAGTAGCTCTTTTGATATTAAATGATGCATCTAGTCAGCAAGCAGTGAATAATATACTTATGATTTACTGTGTTCAAACAGTCTTCTGAAATGATGCAGTCTTTAAATATTGCAGAACGTCACTGAGCACACACTGAGTTATTTGAAAGACGCATTTTACTTAAACAGAAACGTTTACCTAATTCCACAGATTTCACTTTGGGGATGCAGCTTTCACAGAATGATTTAGAAATGTAAACTTCACTTGTTTGTAACAGCAGATGAATATAATACTTTAAAGGCCGTTATTTCCTATAGCGCAGCTGGTATATAGTTCTAAGCGTCCCTGGTTTAAGAACCTCCCTTGCTCTGCTGTATGTTCCTACAGTAACACGTTACTCACTGGATAAAGTCTGCAGATGCATAATGCGGGGTGAATATATAAACTAATTTTTTTCTGCTAGAGAGAACTATGCTGGAATTTCACATGTGCCTGGAGTTCTCAAATGCAACAGAAATGTCTGTAATATGTGATGAACATAAAGCTTTAAAATAATTAGCAAATAAGATTAATATATTGTTTTTTTTTCTTTAAAGACTCTTCACCTCTTTGATGCCAACCTACTCACAGCAAGTCCTGGTAACCTTATATATGCTTTTATATCTGTTTACTGGGACGAAAGAACCTATGGCGTTGTTCTGCTGGGGGCTGGAGGGTGATTCAACCCCCAAATGAAGGAGATGGAGGGCCGTCTGGGAGACCCTGCCTTCCTTCCCAGGGTGGGATTATTTGGGAGGCACTGAAGTGGCCCCCGAGAGTGAAAAGGTCTTTTAACAAACAGACTTCTGTTTCTAATGTGATTTAGACATTAAACTTGCAATGATCCAGCATCTGTTATCCTAGATCTTGATCATCCTTTCGTACTTGTTTTTTGGAAGAAATTCCACAAAGTGGGAAAAGAAAGAAAACGGTTTGAGTGTTGGCTGATGAGCGACCGGCTGTTTCTCAAGGCTGGTCACCCGCTTGTGCCTCAGGGTTCATCTCCACTCCAGTATTTGCCGTACCGGTATGTCTCCTGCCCACATGCAAAAATCTCTAGCTCAAGGTACATGGTGCTTTCATCATGTAAAAACAAAATTAGCGGCAAGAAAGAAAGCCATAAATTCTGAGATTCAGAGTCCAAGCCTTTAGATTTTCCTTACACAAAACATTTATTGATTAAACTGAGAATTGGAACTGCGTAAGAAGAGAAAAAAAGGGGGTGGTGGTGGTGGTGGTGTTTGGCATTTCCTATGAAACAAATAGAGCGTGCTTGAAATTAGGTATTATTTGGTATTCTGGCATATTAAACGTATTGGATATGGCAGTAAGGCAGATTAGGGAGCAGTAACTGAAGTTCAAGGAGTTGTCCAACCTGCCCAGAGTGCTCATTTTAAAATATGCCTTTGTTCCTGAGAAAATTAAGTAAGTTAAAGTCCTTCTCTCTCCAGCTCCAATTTTTATAAAAGTGCTTCATAACATGTGAAATCATTAATTAAAGAAGATTCCTCAATTATTCTCTCTGACCTGTCACTGTTAGTTGTTTAGTCAGCGTTAAGAATTCAGCAGCATCTTCAAAGGCTTCTCAAGACACCACCTGTGAACTAATTACACTAGAGGATGAAAGATTTGTGAGTAACTACAGCTCCTGGCAATGGCTGACAAAGTAGATACCAACTGTGGCCCCAATTTTTTAACTTTTGCAGCTAATTCTACATGCTTTAAGTGTTGTTGCTTAAAATTGAGAAAGTAAAATCCCAAATGTAAAAAGGGGCTCCAGCAGAGGAATGCGCAAGTATATCACTAAAGCTCTCAAACAGGGTGTTGGTTTTGCATCAGTCTTAAATGTTTTAAAGGATTTGTCTCCTATTGTTTGGAACTATAAGGAATCCTTAAGGATTTCTTTTTTTAAATCAAAATGTTTTGTATAGGTGATCACTGAGAGACACTTTGGGGATGTTGTCACATGGCTTATGAACATCTAGAAAATGTCTCAAAACTTCTGTGCTGAAATTTTACACATGCATCTTATAAATAATTTTTAACAACAGAAGGTCAAAACAGTTGATTTGAGTAATTATACAGAGTATGAGAAGAAAAACTGGTTAGATTAAAGGTCTTTTGCATGCACCAATTTCAATGCTGACAGAGTCTGCACACTGCAAGAGGAGTAGAAAACGCTGGAACCTCATCATCAGTGCAGTACCTCACCTGTTTAGACAGGCTTATTAATATTATTCTTTGGCTAACTAGCGCTTAAGCAACACTGAGAAAAGAGATGGCTGACAAGAAAAGTGACCTGTGGGAGTCAGAGGCAGTAGCAACGCCAGGCTTAAGCATCTTAAGATGTCCATGACATTTTCCTTTTCACTACTCCTTCCATATACAAAAATACATTTGCATACCCTTAGATACACTAGTAACAACGAAAAGAATTTTCAAAGATGTTTTGAGAATAGGGTAATTACTCTGTATTCAGAGTTGGACTAAAATCTCAACAGAAGGTGGTTTCAAGATCCTCAGGGTTACTACAGATTCTTCACTTTCTACAAAAAGTAACTTCCTAGTTTGGGCTTTAAGAAAGATCCTGGAAAACTCTGCCAGTGATGATAACGTTGAGCATCCCATCAGTCATTTACCTTGATTTATGGGAGATCCTTGGCCTGCAGTTCTCCCTCATCTATCCGCAGTTAAATATTGACTCAGTTTTGGTTTTTTTCATAACCTTTGGCTCGATATTGGAACACTGGAGAAGGATCTGTCTCCTTCCAGCAGCAAAACCTTCTCCAGGAAAAACATCCATTGGAGCTGCAGTGAAGTTGCAGATGACAGCAGCACTTCACCAACTAGCTGCAAAGCCTAGATTAAGTAAGAAGGAGGCTGATGGTCTGTATTTTGACTGATGCAAGACACGAGGAAAAGTGAGTTTCTACAGGATTATCCACATTTCGTGCTCCTGCCAGGGCACGAGGGGAAGCAGGGCAGACAGACAGAGAACCAGTCGGCGCTGCTGGCTAAAACTTCCTGGGCTGGCTTTAAACAAAGTCACAAATACTGTTTTACTGTCGTAAGCAGCTCAGACAAATAGACCCGGTTTTCTGCCACGATCTCCCACCCCAGCCTACCGTCTTCTCTGCTGATGCTGCAGCACATGAGGAACTCACTTTCTGACACTCTGGCAACTTTTTAATTACCTCTGCAGCTGTATAACTTCGTAGCAATAGTGATGGTATTATCTAGCTATTTACCAGACTAAAATTAGAAAAGTAGAGGGACTATCACAGCATTATTTAATTATGTAAGGCAAACAGAACATTTCAATGGCAATGCCACTGCTGGTACCAGTGCTGATTTCCAGGAGAAGGGACTCAGCCCTAACTTTTATCCTTTTTGAGTGCTTTTCTTTAAAAAAACCCAACCCTTTCCGTTGTCTTTCAGGAGAACAGATGTTGTTTTTCATCTGCAAACTGACCTCAGAGTCCTTTCCTCAGTCATTTAAAGTTGGATTAGCTCATGTAGTTTCCTATCTATTGCAACTTTAACGGCTTCTAAATTTCTCCTCTGTTGTGTTCAAAGGCTTTCATGTTCTCAATTTCATACTGTACTGCTCTGGAAAAACACCTCTCTGTTGAACACCATGCTCTCAGAATTAAGGCAGGAATCATGATAAAAGGATGCTGTTCATTTCCATTCCCCCATCGCCATCCTGCTCCCCAAAAATATGCATCATTTTACTCATTTGTCATAAACTCTGCAGACAGCAAGAATACAAACACATCTCGAAGCTGTACTACTTGGAGATCAATTTTTTAAAGTGAGAAAAGACTGTGCTTCTGTGTTGTAGTGCTTACCTATGGAGATTAAAACCCAAAACGTTACTAGAGACAATTCCAACCGTAACATACAGCATAAACCATCATTCCCTGAACAGAGCTTGGAATTGTATCAGGCTAAGGGGACTTTTCAACCAGTTACAAAACACAGCGTTAAAAGACACACAGACTGAGGTTCTCCTATCACTACTTTACACGACTGCCGTATCATCCGCGACTCTTTTCTTCTTCCTGGCTTCTGTTAACTATAAAAATAATTTCTTAGCTTATTTTCAGCTGCTTGGTAGTCCAAAGCAACTGTGAAAAATCACAAGGGTAGGAACTTTTATTACAAGCACTATCAGCTTTTTGCAGGTTAAGTCCATCCCTCCCCTCCTACTCCTTCTGCTGCCGTGTTTTGTGATGAACGGTGGTCATGCACAAATCGCTCAGCTGCTTTCGTGAACGGCTTTGCACTGCAGGCACAGTGGATCCTCTGCACATAAAAGAGACAAGAGTGCTTTGGAAAACTCCCTGCTGAAGCAGGGCACGCGGGAAGGCAGACAGGCAGCGCCTGTGCACAGCGAGTGGCCCCGCAGAGGACACCGGAGATCGCCCTTCCTAAGCCCTTCAATTAAAGCGCCAAAGATCTATACACTTGTCTTTCTACTCCTGTAAGTTTTAAGGTGGGTGGACCAGTCTGCTGCCTGGTTTTTCTTTTGTAAATCTCTGTTTAATCTGCATTTTTAACTGGGGAGTAGATGACCTCAATCATTATGGCTTTCTGGCGCAGCCTTTCTAATATTTTTATCTTAATTTGGAAATAAAAGTATGCTTCACGCGTGGGCTTTGCCAGAGGAAAATTCTGCTTGTGTTTGTCTCCCAGATGATCCTGATAACACTTCCCAGACTCCTCCCTGGAGGGGATCTGAGCGTTGCACATCTTGCCACATTACGCACATGGAAATAATATCAACCTGTTGGGTCTGACGCTGTAACTGCATCCCGGGGAAGGCGTTTAACGCGGAGCAATGGGAGCTAGAGCATGGTACATGAGACTCACGACCTACCCCTTCCAAACCCTTCGGGAAGTGGTTGGGAATATTGTTACGGGCTGACCTGAAGCCATCTTTTAACAAGCTCTGGGCAGGGCAGCCCCCGTCTGATAGCCTGCGCTGGGCTGACCAGCTCCACCGGGGCTGTCGTGCTGGGGAGCGGCAATGGGAACCCCCCAAGAAAACGGGGAGTCACCACCAATGGTCAGGCCCTTTTGCCAAAGGCAGGCTTTTCAGGAACACTTTCTGGCACCCTAAAATGAGGAGCACCTCACATCGGGGTCTTAGATCCATCCTACGAGTCATTCAGTGATGAGACACGTTCCTGTTTACAGCAACACCAGAGAAGAGTCAGATTATCACAAAGAGAAAACACAGCAGTTGCACCGCGCAGCTACGCTGCCCTGCGCACATCCACTGCATCACCCTGGGGCAGCGAATGAATGGGAATAAAACAGAGATGCAGGGGGGGATTTTTCTCAAAAGGGGAAATTTAAGAAGACGACAACACATGAAGCCTGGAGGGAAGACAGACCAATGAATGCACAAAGACAAGAAGGAGACAGTCCAGCACTACCACAACAAAGCTGCCCGTCATCAATTCCGGTTACTGATATGGCAATGCAGCAGTTATGAGTCCCTGGGAAAAAGTACCCAAACATACTTCATGAATGTATGTGGATACTGACCTGGGCTTGAGACAGGACTAGAGGTAGTAGGCTCAATAATTTCTACAAAAAGGGAAAAGGAAAAAAAAAAAGAGAACATTTGGGAGTTAATCACACATGGAAGACAAATACAGAATGAGACAGCAAACAGTCATGCAACAGACACGACAATTTTATTTAAAGATCGGGCTGGCCATCACAGGCCTGTGACAAACACGCAGTCAAACCAGACTTCGGGGCCTGTGAACTATACGACAGTGTCTTTCTTTTCCCAGCTACGTTATTTGTGCGTCACCAGTATACAACATCGGGACCACCACACTCCGAATATGCAAATATTTTTGCCCGCCACCTTGGCAAAGCCACCCTTGGCGTTCTCAAGCTCAGAAACTTTTCTCCTGGGAATTACTGAAACCTGGCTAGAAAAAAGGGTTTTTGCTCACTGTATTGAAGATCATTTCCTATAATGAATGTAAGTTAAGGTAACAATTTTGAACAAAGAATGTTTTTAAGTAGTAGTTTTGTGCTTTAGTGAACTTTTAAAAATGCACATCTTTTTAATTATTTAAGTCTTTCCAGAAGAACACATTTCTCAAAAACATCAAACATATTTTCAAGATGTTTACTCCACCTGGGGCAACCAATACAAACAACAGAAAAAGTTAGGAGAAGAGCACAATTCTCCAGCACTCAGGCTAATGAAACAACCACCTGTGGCTTTTCATTATAGTTTTACTTCAAAATTCATTATTCTGTGCCTTTTTATTAGCTTTGAATAGCGCTATGCAAAATGAAATACCAGTCCCAATCAATCTTGCACAGTAGCAAGCTACCAACCCAATGCAGCAATTCAATACTTTTAATAAAAAAGATTTAACAAAATTACCAAGCTCAAAAGATCATTGACCGTATCTTGACTACAACAAGAAACTAATGAAAAAAAATGTGAGCGAGTTGACAACACAATGGATGTGCAGGTAATAGCTGAACACACTATCCACTCTCGTCCAATTTTGCATTTTTCCCCTTACAATTACTTTTCAGGTTAATATGATGCAAAAATGATTCCAAGCGAAATAACAGACAAATACTTTCCCAAACAAAAAGTTACGAAGATTCTTTACCAAATTACCGATGCTAAGAATTCTGCTAATACGGATGAATGTTTCCAATCTTAAAAATATTTATCTGACATCTTGACAAATATGTCATTGTTGCTGATAAATTCAAATCACGTTTTTAAAATAAAATGGAATTTGAACTGTATCACCCCAACTCACAATTTTATTTGAGACTTAAAATCCATGAAAGTTGGTGACACCTTGAGCAGTCTTTAACATAAAAGGGGTTTGAAGTCTAGTATCGAGGTTTCCTACCCCTGTTGTAGGGGTAGTTTATGTACGCGGCAGTGGAGGGAGGGAGAGCTGTGGACAGAGGGGTCAGTCCGCCAGTCCCCAGATGTCCCTCGCTAGTTCCCACCACGGCACTCAGGGCAGTGGGAGAAGGAAGGTGGAGATGAGGGTGCTCGCCGTCCTGCTCCAGCTGCGAGCATCGCAGGGGACGTGCCGTCCGTACACCCTGCCGCGGCGCTGGGGTGCCGGGCTGCAGGGCAGCAGGAGCTGCCTGCTTCCAGCAAGCCTGGCACAAAGTCGGCGAAGGACATAAATGACGGCGGAGGATTCTCCGGGGGTTGCACTGTGCTTCAGATAAAGGTTTCTGCTCGACTGACCGCGGCACAAACAGGGGTTTTCACCGGTACATTTAATGGATATAAAGCAAAATTATACAAAGCTACAGAAATAATGATTGTGCAGTGAAGACTGATGAACCAAGTTTCAGCAATGTCTAATTTTTAGAAATCCGTGGACTTTGCTACACTGGCATGGATTAGGAAACTGTGCAGTAGCCACAGCAATGTATTTCTGGGTTATGAACCAATCATCTGCTGAAGACACCGATTCTGCTTTCTTCGCTGAGAGGCACAGGGAAGGCGCTGGCTGACCTCTCACTGCACGAGGAACCGAGGAGAGCCTGCCGGGGCAGAGCCCGCTGCGGGGCAGCACTGCCGGGCTGGCGGGGACCGTCCCCTGCCAAGGCCGCCGCTCGCGCTCAGAGCGGGGGAGAAAGAGAAACGCAATACGACAAACTGTTTCCAGCTGTCGAGAAGAAAAGAGACGTCCTCCTGCACAGAGCAAACATGATTTTAGCAGGAGAAAAAGAAACTGTGTTAAAACCAGAGACTTACTTAGAAAAAATGAAGAATTATCAAGAATTCCTCGATTTTGTATTTTAATGTGTGTTTTCTAAGTTTTATAGTAATTTGATTTAGTGGTCTTTAACTTCTTTCAAATCTTTATGTTCTGAGAAATTACATCCTGCTCCTCATACATAATTATCAGCTTTGCTTCAAATGTATTGTACAACGATGACAAAAGTTATTTTTCTGGCTATCCTAAAATAACAGGATCTTTTTCTTGCGAATTTAGGACTCAATCCTTCTTGTTGCTATGGCTTCCTATAAAGGAAAAGGTTCCTCTTGCTGCAGAATAACAACATTCTTTGCAACAATCAAGTAAATTAACATACTCAGTGAGTACAGTATTTCATCAAAAGGCAAAATACCATACCCAAACCAGTAGGGATTTTACTAGGATCGTGCCTCTTTTGGAAACACTGGAGCTAGACTTAATTGCAGGTGCTTAAGGTAGCATAAAGTCACAGATTCATAGCATCATTGAGGCTGGAAGCAAAGGCGGTATTATCATGTATTATTCTTGCAAAAATCTCATTTTTAAATACATTATTAGATCAAGGAATTGGAGAGATGGATATATTACTGGTTTCAAGTTCTAAAACTCTTGGCAAATCTTTATTCATGAAATTGTTCAGGTCTATAGAGAGAAAACAAAACCAGCTGGTTTTCCTATAAGCACGCTAGGCTGGTTCATTAAAATTAAAATATATTAATGACTTCTTAGTAACACTGGGAGGCAGGGATGTGTGGGAAAGAGTGGTAGTATCTGTACTTCTTTTTGCTGGGACCCCAATCCTACAATGTCAGGACTGCTCAAATTTTCAAGGGTGGCTGTGGGGAAAAAAAAAGAAAGTATAATGGGAAAATGTGATATTCTGTGGCATTTCTGCAAGGTCAGTGAAGAATTCTCTTTCAGCAGAACTTTTTAGATTCGTTTCATAAACCAGAGGAAAAGCAATGTCTTCACACCACCTCCTAGTTTGCCCTTTACAGACCTGGTGCCGTCTGAATTGCTGCGTGCAGGATCCTTGCTTTTATCTTCAGAATCGCCTACTCTGGTGAGGCAGGCGTGAGCCAAAAGCATCTCGTTATGTTAAAGCAGAGCTTTAATTCAAGCTGGGACCAAAAAGGTAGAAACAGGAGCGTCCTGGGCATCGGCATACTGGGAGAGCTTCACTGGCTGCTAAACATACATACAAACCCGGTAATTTCTGTCAAGGTCTAAATGTAATAATGCCCAAACCCACTTAATATTACTCGCTGGCCTGCGTTTGTCTTTGGCTGGGAAGGCCGCCTGCTTTTCAGTCCTGCGGCTGCACTCGCAGACCGACTGCTGCTGCCAGTCTGGGATAACGGGGCAAATTCCCACCACCACTTCAAACACGCGGTGGACGTGCAAGCGAGAAGGTCAGAACTCGTGGTGGGCATCTCTCCTGTGCCCCAAGGCTCCCGGGATGCTCCGGCGGGGCTCCTGCAGCGACCGTGCCGCCGAGGCAGAGCCCAGCCCCGCCAGGAACCCAGGCCAGAACAGATTCGGCCAGAACGGAGCAGCACACTTTGGGAAAAGCTGATGAAAGACGACGGTTTAATCTTCTCTAAGGTGTGTACAAACGTACCTGGTACCGCCTTTTAAGGTTCAGCTCTCTTTACCGATACCCCACCGACCACACGCTGAATGCTTGGGGATGCTGCCAGAGATGTCACCGTGGAAAGCAAGAACCTCACAGCGATGGTTTGGGACAAGCGGGTCTGGAGTTAGAAGCCCCTGTCCTGTCATTGCAGAGGCGCTGCCACGCACTGCAAATCTGGGGAAGTCACGAAGCAACTTCTGGAGAAGGGCTGGCACAGCCGAGGACCGGTGACAGCTGCCCTCCGGGGTCGAGGCCGCATCCCTGACTTGGGCAGCCTTAAGAAGAAAAAGGGGGAAGGTTGGGAGATCGAGAGATCTCTGCAACTGTGCGTAGGAGGGGAAAGAAAACAACGTAAACGTAGACAGGACAGCACATATAGTATTTGACGGCAGGTGGATTAAGTGCGTGGAAGAAGTACGAATGCCGCTGCAAACAGCGGTCAGCTAAGTGATGCTGTCAGAAGGGGCGTACAAATCACAGCCTGACACCGAACCTGGCCGGGGGAAATACCAAAACTGCCTGTAAGCAATGCAACGAGCCCTGGAAGGGGGCAAGTGTGACCAAAGGCAGCACAATGGGGAGTAGCAGCTGTGGCTGGAGGCGGGCTGGAACAGGGCAGAGAGCACCCCAAGAAGAGCGCTGCGTCCTACGCCGGCGTTGTGGCGGAGCAGAGAGAAGTAAGAGATGATAACAAGGGTAAAACAAACTGTCTGGGTTAATATTACTTTGAGACAGGTAGAGAAAAGTCTTCCTGGGACAACACAAGGAAATTATTTATCTGCAAAGTCAGATTTTGATAAGGACAACTAGGGAGTTTTTAAACAGAGAAATGCACCTACAGGTCCTGGTGTAACAGCCCGACTCCGTGGAGGTAAGGAAGGGGAAACGCGGGATAAGGTGTGCAGGTATCTGTACCACATTGTCACGGGAAGAAACAAAATGTAATGTTATTTTAAAATCAGTTTTGGTTAGCAGTGGTGAGTGTACGCTAGAGCTGACTGCTGGAAATAATCTGGTGTTAGAGAATCAGCAGTTGAGTGAGTTTAAATAAAGTGGAAGAATAAACCCCGCAGACTTGTAACTACAGCTCTAATCCGTAAAAGAGAAATCTTCGGAGAATATAAGCTACTGAAGACAGCTAGGACAAGGAGGTGCAGTTTAACGTCAAGGACATTTAACGTTGCCTTTTACCAAAAGGAAAGAGATAGTATCTAGAACTTCCTTTCTGATCCCAGGCAGAAAAAAGCTTGCAGAGAAAACCTCTGAACAAAATGGGAAACCACCCCATGAAAGGCTACACAGCACGAGGGGGAGAATTACAAGGAACAAAAGGAACTGGCCATAAAGAAGCAATGTCCAGGAAACCCAGCTGGGCAGGGAAGAAGTTGGGAAGGAACCCACAGCCAGCCTGCTGCAAAACATTCTTTAGCCCCATAGATACCTTAAGAAAAACGAAAGCGCCTCTCTTCACAAAGGTAGGGTGGAGAAATTAAGCATGGACCCCAAAATAATTTTTTTTGCTTTAGTTTTAGCAAAAGCTTAACAGATGGCATTCTGAACAACAAAATGGAAATGGAAATTGCCAGCCCAAAGTTAAAGCAAAATTCAATCAGCTCAAGATACTCAGGTCAGAGGGATTTAAATAGGTTTGCACAGAAAATTACCAGAACAACAGTAAATTCATGGGGAGGGGAGGACGGAAGGTACAGCAGGACTGAGAATTAAAGATATGTTCAAGGAGGGTAAGCACACACAACTACAACTTCATGGCATTCAAGGGTTTAGAAAAATACAAGATGGAAGGAGTGGTTAAAGGAAATTGGCAGGTAAAAATAAGCAAGTAAATAAAACCTGGCTATTAGGTTGCTAGCAGCCAATTACTTGTAATTATTTGCCTAGAAAATTTCGTAGTATATGATTAAGGAACCGAGTAATTCATCAGCCCCTGTTTGCATGAACAAATGGGTATAAACCGAGAGCGAATGCATTCAGAAACCCGAAGTGGGTCTGCAGCCTTTATAGCCTTGCTGTCCTCACGCTGCCTCCTCATCAGAGCTTGTGCAATGGAAAACCAGCTCCTTCAAGGAGGAAACTCGATTAGTTTATGGAAGGGATTACACGACGGAGCAGCCTGCGGTATAAGGGGATTAGATTCACTGACCCAGGCATCCTCCCAGCCCCAGCGTCTTGATAGCGTAAACCAACCTTTTTTCCCCCCCCGAGAGAAGATGAAAAACTCAGCAGAAGTAAACAATACGTTGTTTCAGCCTGTTGCCCACAGAAAACCAGCCTACGAGCCTCTGCCTCTCAGATAAAACCCGTACGGCCCCCCCAGGCAAGCACCCCGCCTCCTCTTCCCGTCTCCCAAACCCAGCAGCAACCAAAAGCAGACACAGAACTGCCCATAGTGCACGCGCTCGAAATTTTTCTTATCTTTCCATTTAAAAATGCACAGACATTATAGTGACGGATGCATGGTTACTACTTATACCGGCATACTTCAGTTCAAACATCCTTTTTCACGAGTTGTGACTAATCCCTCGCTCTTCGCTGCTAACGAAGCCGCATTTCCCTGTCCACTGCTCACAGGCTCGAGTTCCTCAGCCATCTGGGACGGAGTATAGCGACTCACGCACACAGCTCAGTGTAATTATGTTGAAACATAATTGCTATGGCATCTCACAAAGAAGAGTATGATCAGCATTTTCCAGAACAGTTTCTCCTGTGGAATTTACTACTTCAGCAACACGAACGATTTCAGTATTACAGTGCAGCCTGTGAAAAGAGTTCAGGAATGTAACAGATCTCAAACCGGTGCATGATGCTTCCAGTTACAAAACGTTGCAGGTTCGTACAGAGGGGTCTGCTGATGAAGGAAAGAAGAGAAAAACTACCAAAATCTCAGTCTGCACTTGCAAATACTGCAAGTTTTCCCACATTGCAAGTTTAAGATAAAATTTATCTACAAAGAACTTTGGTAAAACCAGAAGTTGCTCACAGTGTCTAATGGAGATGTAGTAACTGAGACCACTTTGGTGTTGCAAGTTAATTTATTATTCGCACAGCACTAGCACGGCCACAGTCTGTGCTGCGGGTGAGGGTCTCTAACGCCGCCCCCTTGGAGCCGCAGCTCACATGCTGGTAGGACTTTTATTCAAGATTAATTAAACCCAGAAAGGGAAAGGCAATGGTGAAGATACAAAAAATGTGAAGTCTGGAGAAAACAGGAACGCGATGGGACCATGCAGATGTACGCCTTCGTTCTCCTCTCTCTTCTTTCCATGCCTTGTCCTGGAACAAACACAAAGGAGAGAAGAGAGCTCATTATTTATTCCCATTCTCCTTCCTTCCCCCGTGCCCCCACGTCAGCTTTCCGTGTTTTATCTATACAGAAAATACAGAACTTTTGACTACATTCCCATTTCTGGTACCTTGTCAAACCCCTCAGTCTTCATCTGCTGGTTGCTGTCTCCGCATTTTATACAGTGCATTTGCTAATTTTTCTAATAATATATTTGAAATGACAAGACGCATCAAGCAACTGGACTCGGCACTCGGCATTCTTTGTCTGTTGAGATGGTTTTGCCCCTGAAAGAAATATCTCCTCCAAGGCAACAGAAAACAAAGTGTCTCTGTGCGTATCATTTCTGAAGCCCCGTTCTGCTCTAAATATTGTGATCAATTTCATATTAATAATATTTAATACATCATACATATGCTAACAATATTTAATACATCATACATATACTTTTCCAGCGTATGAAGACTGTAAGGATGTCTACTGCAAATCAAGGTCTTCAAATACCACAAGTCACAAAAGAGAGGCTTTCATCGACACAGAACCAATCCAGTACTGCTCCAGGTTAAGACAGGGAAGAGCCACTGGCCTGACCTTTCCCTTCCCACTTACCGGCGTCGCTGCCCAGCCGCCTGCCAGCCGCCTGCTCCCTGCGCTCCTCAGCTGCCGACGCGGGAGCACGTTCCTGCTGGTGCCGGAGCCGGCGAACGATGTCTGTCTGTCGCTCGCAGCGGGTGTTGATGCCACCGTGAAGACCATTTCGATCCATCAGGGAAAGATAATTCTTCAGCAATATAAAAATGACCGTGCTCTTCTCCAGTTCTCCGGAGCACCCTCCCAGCACAAGCGCAGCACCAGCCCGTCACTGGGACCATTACAGAAGAAGTCTGGAGTTAAAGCTAGAAGTCCAATTTTCTATTACGAAGATAGCTTATTTTATCACTCTGCAACCAGTCCAAAACGAAATTGTTTTGGCTGAGGCAATTGGTCCTGTTAGGAGGATACCATTTTTAAAAAATGAAAAATATTCTTTATTATGAGTAAATACGCCACACTCAGATTCTGTTTTTCAGGATAAAAAGCAATGCTCTACAAGTCTGAGATACAATTTAACTCTTTGTATTCTTCGCCATTACAGCAACAGGAAGTCTAACTTATTTTACAGTAACTACGATGAACAGAAACGATGAAATGTTTTAGTTGATTTCTGTAGCCCCCAACATAGTAACATTGGTTTCCGCCATTCTTCAGGTATTTTGATCCCAAGTGTGAAATGATTACTGGAACAAACTCAGGCTGCCTTTAGCCAAAAACTCATGTTTCTTGAAGTCTCATTTTAGGATATGACACACAAAAGAGCACAGAAATCCATTCTGCTGAATAATATTTGCTTAGGAAGACTGAGAAGTCAGATACACCATCAAGAAAAGGTACACAATCCGGCAAAACCATAGCACCACAGCATATTCTGGTTTTTCTTTCTAATGTTATTCTAGTTTTTTCTAGTATTTTGCAGTCTAGATATTAATCATCAACACTCTAAACCGTTTCCCGATTTGTATTCGGTTTAAAAACCCATGAGTTTTCTTAAGATTAATACAAATTATTTGAAAAACTATGATTAGATATTCATATTTACTATAGAATGGCATTTACATGCCGTGTGTAAGAGAAAGCACAACATTTAGTACAGGTTGGGGGTAGGTGCTTACTCAGTATGAGTAACATCTTATCTAATGAGAGTGTAATTTCTAGATCTGAGAAAGCGTCAAAACATGACGCTGCCGGACTAGCACGCTTACAGATCATAAAGGAGAGTATTTCCTAACAGGAGAATACAAAAATCTGGTTTCATTTCAGTCTGCGTCAGAAAAATTGTTGGATTTTGCGTAATAATATTTAGACTTCCTATGTACTGGGAGGAATCAGTAACTGGTCCAAAATACAACTGGCAATTAAATACAAACACATTAATTGATTAAACCCCCCCCTCATAACTACTTTTATTTATGACCTTTGATAATTAACCAGGCTTATTTAATCTAATTTCCCCTGGGCTTTATCAGCTATGTTGAAGATCAATGATTTATTTTGAAATAAAGGTCCTTAAGCCTAGGTAAGCCAGAGACTGTTTGAGTACAATGGAAAAGCATATTTAATAATAAATCTTTTGGATGGAAAGTGTAAGTGGACTGGGTGGAGACATGACCTTAATTTATTCTGTGTCTTTTACTCACCATTAATATTTTGCAATTGCATTTTGAGCTCTTTTACGGGTTTGAGTTATTATACCTTAATTGCCTAGTAATCGTTTATTTTATTTAAATGGTTTGTTCTTTTATTACAGGATGAGAAGTATTGAATAGCTCAATGTCTATGAGACAATAAAAAAAAAAAAATTAACCTTGAGTGTGAGACCTGAAATTGCCAGGTAGCTGACTCACTCCACCCTTGAGCAACCCTCACTGCTCCTCACCTACAGCAACTTGGTTTTGCTTGGCAGCAGGACTTTTTCAGTAACTATTCAAATGTTCTGAAGCCTGTAAAAAAATCACATTAATGACACCTTTTAGTGTATTCTTGCAAGTCCATTTCTGAGGAGTACCAGGCCTGAGCACCACACGTGTTCTTAGCTGGCACACAAAAAGTAATGGGATGAATTTAAATTTTTACTTTAAAATCTAATGGAATTTAATTTTCTTATGAAAAAATCAAAGAAAGATACTGAAATAACACATTGCTTTAACTCTGGAGTCTACTAAAGTTGTTTTTATTCATTTAATTTTATTAAGCTCCAAAATGAATCATCATACTTTATGCAGCATGAACTATTTTATAGCATGAAAAAAAATGTTTTAAATTTAATTTGATTGGGGGGGTTGTGAACCACTAACAAGCAAAACTTTTATTTCCACTAAGAACATTCAAAATAATATTTAAAATAAAGGTCACACATTTGATATTCTTGCCACTAAGAGTATGCAGCTTCCATCCCATCAAGGCCAGGCTGGACGGGGCTCTGAGCGACCTGAGCTAGCTGAAGGTGTCCCTGCTCACCGCGGCGGGGTTGGACTAGATGGACCTTTGACGGCCCC
>JAVKLA010000090.1:1088050-1102404 GCA_034782735.1 Sagittarius serpentarius | reverse complement strand
CGCGGCGGGGTTGGACTAGATGGACCTTTGACGGCCCCTTCCAGCCCAAGCCCTTCTGTGATTCTGTGATTCTATGATCCCCACTACCACAACAATTTCCCATCCATGACACGTTGGTATATGCTCAAGGCTTCACCTTTCACAGGAATGCCTGTACTTTGAGGAAATTAATAAATCAGGGAAACTTATCCTGAGCAAAGGGATTCTGGCAAAAGCATCCATTCATATTGCAGTCTACTTTTTGAGTATCACAAAAATATACCCGCTAGTTTACAGTCCCATCACTAGTACCTCTTTGCAATAGTATTTACAAGCACTAAACTATTCAAAAATGAAAAAGTAAAGTGAACAAATTTCAAGGAACAAAAATAAATTTGAATAAATGAATAATGAAAATTTTCAGCTTTGCAAAATAAATGCGAACAATGAAATCTCTGCAGATTTCAGAACGGACCTCAGCACTTGCAGCCTTCAGCAGCCCCACGCAATGTGTGGCTGAAGAAACTCCTGCAAAGCACGTCTAAGAGAAAAATGTACAACAAACCAGGCAAAAGGGCCACTTACCTCAGGACAGCAAAAAGTATTCATTCATTCATTAATTGCAAAGAAAATATGGTTATGGGTGGTTTGGAGATGGCAAAGGTTACGTGCAGAGAGAAGCCAAGAAAAGGGAAAGAACTCCCAAACCAGCTGGAAATATTTTGTACTCTGGCGAGTCCCACGCGCGCCCTGGGTGCGTAGGGCTGCCTCCAGCCTTCCGAATGGGCTCTGGGTGGGGAAGAGACCCATGGCAGCAAGACGTCACCGAGAGAGAAGGGATGCGCTGGATTTAAAGAGAAGGGAAAGGAACCGGCAGCTGCTGGTCAGCAAGGGGCTCTGCTTTTCTGCCGAAATGCCACAGAGACCAAAACTGTCCGGCCACCCCAGTATTAGGGACGCACTGCTTACTCTGTTTTAAGCCACCTAAGGATGGTTTTTTTCCAAAGAAACTGAGGCCTCTTCAGACGCAAAGACTTCTAAAGCACTGCATGTCTAGCCTGGGGACACCCACTGCAGTTTATGAAATGTAACAATAACTTTTGCAAACCAAGAAAACCTCAGACAGCACTTTTGCATTCTAAGAAGATACATCAATTGGGCTCGTTTGATGTCAAATCAAAAAGCGTTTCTCTCAGCGCTGTGTATCCAGTTACAAGACACTGTCAAGCATTATCAAAAATAAAACATAATAAAAGGCACAACCAGCTTGCAATCGCTGTTGAAGACCTGCATTTATGAAGTCTTCCACATGGTTTACAATTTGTTTTCCTGTAACTTTTATCGGAAAAGCACTACTGAGGATACGATTTATGGAATTCCCTTCCCCTGCACTTTTGAAGCATCTCAGTTTCTCAATATGCAGCTACAGCCAGACCCACGGCAGACTGCCAAAAAGGAAAAGAAGCAGCCGTTGTTTTAACCACCACCAGTTAAGGGAGATTTTTTGGAAGTTTCCTGTTGTAACCTAACCTGTCGCTGTGTTGCCTGAGCACCCGTTTCAACTGGTGTGTTGTGGTTTGCCCATCAATCCATAAATGTAAGCATCTGCCATGGTCCCTTCTACGCGACACAGAGAGCGAAGCGGAGAGCACACCTGAACGTCGAGGGATGATCAGACAGCGCATAGTTGCCAGTTACGGAGATTCCCATAAAAGAAAAAGCCTTAAAATAAATTGCATGTTTTTAATTAAAATGAATGGAAGAAAAGGAACGGCTCTGTTCATGGAAGAGGAAAAAGAACATTTTAGGAGTTTTCTGAAAGTGATCTCTAAATGTTTAATCAACCCTTCCCAGCCTGTTGCTCTTCTACACCAAGTTTATAGAACAGAGCTGCGTAACCGAATCGCAAAAGGGACAAAGAAAAAGACAGACAACGCAACCGTCAGGGGTGCTACACTGCGCGTGGCCTTCTGTTGATGCCAAAGGTCTCGTGAGGCTGCTAATGAGGCTGCCCCTTTCCTGGCACCATCACCTGTCTGCTGTCCGCGCCTTAGGCAACAAAACCAGGGGAAGCAAACAGAGAAAACTACTGAATTTCTACTTCCTATCAACATTTTAGTTTTGTCTGCATCACAAAAGTTACGTGAAATACAATGTTTTTATTTAGTTGTTCAAGTTACGGTGTTATAAAGGATAAACAATATTTGCTCATTACTCCTTATTTCCTATTTCAGATTTTCCAGAAAAAACCTGCAGCTTTAATGATTTTTACAGCAGTTGAGACCATAACAAAATGAAGAAAAAGTGACAAAGTAGTCCGCATCCTTTTAGCTTGGTCTTTCATTCATATGTATAAATGGGAAGCTCATGAATAATGTAGATCTAGAAATCTGTTAGCATTTTTGCTGTTCAGAAACATATGATTAGCACTGCTCTGACTCCCAATAATTATATTCTTGTTCTCAGAGGTCATTCTTTACATCTGCACAACTGTCGCTACATTTCTGGAAGTAAATAAGGCAAAATATACATTAAAGATGCAATATGACACATGCCACGGCACTACCTCCTTCCTGGGTGTATAGCGGTATGCCTGCGACTGCTAATACTATCAAACAAATGGTTTTGCCAGGTTCATGATAATAGGCAGGTTTGTTAATTTTCTCCCACGTCTGAGCATGCACAACTCCAATAAAAAGAGCCTGGGTGCAGGGGAATCCTCCAGGAGACACCTTCCTCTCCCACACAGCCCCGCAGCCCAGTTAAACCCTCTGCCCGCGCCAGCGTGTTCTCATTCACCCCGCGCGAGGCTGGAGCGTGTCGTTAAGCCACGCTTTGGCTTCGCTTGGGAAGGCCAGGTGACGTATAAAAATGCCTCTCCTTGCTGGCTGACGGCACCTTACCTGGATGTTGAAGAGGGGCAGACTTGTTTCCTTTCTGGCACGCACTGGAAGCTGTATGCGATCTCTAGGAGAGCGAGCTGCCCTCAGTATTTAAGACCTTCGATCAGCGTGCCCAGCAGCGCTTGCTCTGACGCATGCACGTTTGACGTGGGCTGTATTAAAGATCTGTGGGCTAGAAACACTGTAAAATGTTGTGCTCCGTAACCAGCAAGAGTAATTCTATTTTTTCCCAGTTTTTTCCATGGGATATCTTGGCACACTAAATTCTACTTATATGGTAACGCTGGTTTCTTCTATAAAGCTCTGCACATGCAGAAATGCCAATTCCACTATTCTGGTGCAGTCAGAGGCACCGCTCAGCCATACACGTATTAATATTGCGTCATGCATTTATGCTTCGGCTAACATGAATAGTTTGTTTCACTGGCTCAGAGCACAATTTCTGAATAAATATTATTAAGGTGGGGTCAGCCGGGCAACTCATCGCCCCGTTTATCAGAAAACAAGAAGGAAACGGGAATTTGGCTGCGGTACACTGGAGCAGCAGCTTGGACGCAGGGAGCTGACTGGGAAGAGCTCGTACTAACGTCAGGTACCTAACCAAATTGCTAACGTTTGTAGTCGATATATGGGCCAATAGACAGTACCTGTGCAATCAGGGTCCGTTACGCCCTGGGGCAGCCCGTAGAGATGCTCCCCCTTAACGGGGGGGAACCTGGGTTCCTGACCTAACCACCTCCAGGTTAAACTCCTGTAGGGTTTCCTGGGTGAAAGTCGTCTTCTGCTGCTGCTTGCAGCTCTGGGAATACAGGCACAGACAGCTCTTCCCAGAACAAAAGTCTCGTTCTCATTTGTAGACATTCTTGCCTGACCTATGCACTACTGCTGTGTTTAGAGTAAGCACCCCCCCACTCTGTGATCCTCATACGTGTATAACACATCCCTGGAAGAACTCGATGCTTTCAACTGCTCTGATATTCGCTTTCACTGGCACAGCAATTTGTGAGTAAGTTATTTAATAATTACTGCATAATTATAGTTCTGCTGATCCCCGATGAACTGAAATCCACAGACAATGCCTATCAAATGAATCATTACAAATCTTTATAAATTACATGGTGAAATGTGCCAATGTCATGATGAAATTCATAAAAAGTCTACAATTTCTGTAAAAGGAGACTTAATTAAACCGGAGTTACGGCTGCTCATCTCTATCCAGAGTTTAAGAAGGAGCACATCACAAGATTTGACTTTGAACTTTCCGAGAGAAATAGAGTGCCACATAACGCTACACGTCAGAGAAAAAAAGAGGAACAACACAACAGCGAACCTTAATGTGGATTATTCCAGTTACAAATGAGCCATAGAGAAGTACAACTGTTTTTCATTTGGTACAGACGTGTGTCGGAAAACAGGTAGAACGGGAGACGAACACTGCCTGGCTAATCTATAGAGCAAGTCATCGTGCAAACACTCAGAGGAAGAAAACGCATTTATTGCCTGGGGAGCTATTAAAAGCTGAGATCAAGGAACAGAAGTCTGCTGCAAATAGCTTACAAGAAAAGAGAGGCTCCAAGCACACCATCAGTGGGTTAAAGTAAACATCCAAATGTGTTTCTCAAAGGATTCACTTATCATCTCCGGCAAGGGATTTAGATATATCAGACTGTGATAGCTGCTGTCAAACCTGGTAACTTTTTCCTGGTCAAGGTAGTGAAATGTAAAATATTAGATTACCTATTACTTATGTATCGGGATCCTGCCTCAGAAGATTACGCCCCGGCCAAGGATGACCCCCTGCCAAGGTCAGAGGCAGACTGGCGCTGCTGCTGCTTCCCGTGCAGAACCAGCACAACTCCTTACGTGTCACGCGACAGCTTAGAACACTGTTGCACAGACGAACTGCCATTAGCATATTATAAACATAACATTAGCATGCAGGAACTGAACATGCTCTTTTTGGAAACAGAAATACCTTCCCCGTTCTTCTGGATACCAAAGTCACCTAAACCTGGCTGAGGTAACCCTGGGCTGGCCCAGCTCCTCTTGCAGTCCCGCCTCAGCACCGGGGATGCCTGCACTGACCCCCTCTACATCGTCCTTTCGCTGCTTTAGTAACACCCACGGCAAACTGGCTACTTCTCATGTGCTGAAAATGAAATAAATCTTCCCCTGCAAAAAGACAAACGGGACTTCTTTTCTTGAATGCAAAACAGTAAAAATCACCTTAAAGAAATCTAGAAGCGCGAGCAGCTAGAAAGAGGACATTAGGCAGGGTTAGACCCAGGCCGATTGTTTTTATTAATGCCAACCACATACCCCAGCTGTTAAACAGGATAATAAAATCGAACCAGCACTAAATCCCTGGGTGAAATTGGGTTTTGTTTAGCTTTGCTGTAAGGTGTTCGTTGGAACAGCGGAAAGGGAATTTTACGCGAGAGCCGCATCTTCTTTTTTGCATTTTTTTGTATGGAGACCTGAGGCTTTCGGTTCATTTCTTTAACTCTGAGGACAAATCCCTTTGATAAACTCACTAAGCTTTGTTGCTGAAATAATTTCGGTTGCTTGCCCCACCGCTCTCTGTGGAAGACTGCTGCAGAGCCCAGCTGTTCTAAGGGTTAGAAATCCTCCTCTCTGCCTGGATTTGTGCATGACAAATTCATACCCATTCAATTTTGGACCCTTCATCCCTTAGCCTAAGCCCTTATTCTCCCAAGCGGTGCTTTACTGTGCTGATTTACGTGTAGAAACAACCCTCTCCCACCTTTTGCTTTGCTCAACCCGTATCGCACAAATGTTCATTCCAGGGCAATTTCCTTTCACTCTGTCGCCATGTGCAGCATCCCGGCCAGGCGCCCGTTCCACAACCCTGCGCAAACTGAGGGAAAAGCGAGGAGTCGTTAGCCGTTCTGCAACGGGCTCCAACCGGAGCTCCTCCCCGTTCCGCCGTGCCGGGGCGGCTGCAGCTCGGGCTGGCCTCGGACCAAGGGCGTGAGGTCAGACACGACGTGTCCCTCCTCCCTCCCCTCCTTCCAAAGCGACAGTGTCAGCAACTACAGGTGTGCTAAGAGAAAACGTGGGAAAGCGTTTTTGTACGTTCAAGAAAAGTCCCAGGTACTCTGGGAAAAACTTCTTATAAATGGAGGGGTGATGGTTCCAGTCCCTGGACTGGGAATTTTATTTCAAATCATGCAGGTTTTGTAGGGTATTTTACGCAACAACTATTAACAACGACCGTAAAGACGTGAACTGCCTTTCTCACTTGCGTTGGCACCTGCGTGTCCCGGACACGAAGATCTATCTGCTCAGGCTGCAGACGGAACTGTGGGACAGTATTTACAGAGCCCAGGAGCAGTTTCAGCGACCGCTGGTCGAGAGGAAGTGCTGAAAGGTCAAGAATAAACCTTTCATTTGCAAACAGGAACGGACTGGCCGCGGAACTCCTCAGTAGCAGAACCATGTGTCTGACGGGGGACATACTGTAATTCAGACAGGATGACGACGAGCAGTGCAGGGAAACTTTAATCCTTTTTTCACATTGCGTCCTAATTTAGAAATCTGCCTTCAGGGAAAGCATTTTGTTATTTTGCAAAAAGTGCTATTTTGCTTCAAAATGTCAACCACTTAGTCATTAATCTAAAAGCACTTTCAAAAACCAGCCATACTTTATACAGTACACTGCTCTGATATTAGCAGGAATCTATTTTTTAAACTCAGCTCTACATTAAGAAGAAAGGTGAATTACCTTGTTGAAGAAGACGAAGAAATGCACAGAACTACATCGCGCTGTAAAATCATGGTTTTGAAAACATTAAAGTCTCCACTGATTTAGATAAAACGTTGTTGGATCCTGACTCCAAAGGCAGTTTCTCCAGCCTGCCACTTTCCCCTATACTCGCAGCACTCTGGAAAGCTCACCAATAGCATTAGCGAAGAAAAGGGGCTGGTACCTGATGCACGTTTTATTGGCTAAATAAATAGAAGCTGTACGTGACTGCTATACTGTGATGTGCCTCAGTTTACTTTGTGGTTACTTCATGAGATTTGCTGCTTTCTTCCTCACATCCCCAGTCGTTTAAACACTTTTTTTTCCCTCAGAATAGCATTTTAACCAAGTAAATTAACAGAATTTAAATGATCAAGTTCTCAGGTTTGTGTTTTATCTTTGAATAAAGCTAGCAAATCTAAGTATTGCCTAGTCTAAAAATAGTATCTTTTTACAGGCCAATTTATAAGAAAAGGTCTGTAACAGTAACAGCACCTTACTGCACGGTAAAATTTAGATTATTGTTGTAGATGCTTCATAGCGGAACATTTTAAAGTCAAGATATCAGCTTTGTTACCCTGCGATAATATGTTTGGAAAAAAGGTACATTTCTGAAAAATTCATCATAGGTCTTTTTCACTAAGTATTTCTAATATTGCAAGCAATATCTAAGCATCTGATGCTAATATTTTTCACCCTAGGTTTGGAAAAGCCCGGAGAAGTGCAAGCTTTTATACTCAATTTATTATTTAAAATCCAGTCAAAATCTCAACATATAAACCTGTAGGTGGAATTAAGGATAACACTGAGTTCTCTATTTTAGATGCTTATTGAAATACCTCAGCATTTTATTACATATGTCATTCAGTACAGAGATTAATTAGTGTTTATAGTGTGGGCTCGCTGAAAAAGCTCTCATTTTTAAATCTCCTAATCTATTTTTAGCTTTATTGCAGCCAAGAAAAGAATTTTTTTTTTCTTTCTGAATTTCTTCAGTTCACAAACTGTTCAGATGCTTGGGAACATGTAGCAGCGCTCAGGAAAATGTAAACAGAAGCTGTGGAGACCATCTCTATTTTTTTTAAATAATCTCTAAATTAGAGGACACTTGACACGATAGAAGCACGCACACTTTTCAGATAAACATTGTTTGGTTTCGAGCAACTGCTTCTGTTAAAGAACCTAGAATTTATTTGGTAAATTATCTCAGTTACGGCATTTTCCAACCTGTTGGACTATTCGCTTAAATACTGATGTCTTGTGTTTAAAATCTATTCTACGATCTTCACGAAAATCGATATCCTTGGTCAATAGCTAATTCCTCATTAAAGCCCCATGAGGTTTGGTCTCAACAACGTGTTATGAAAATAAGTTCTACACTTAATAATATTTTAATGAAGAAATGCTTTGCATTAAGCTTAAAATTTGCCACTGATTAGTGTAAGTGAAAGCTCTCTTGGGCTTGTTTTGTGAGAAAACTTCCTAATACACCCTCTCCAGTCTAGCGAATATTTCAAGAAGCCCCTTTTGCTTTACGAGATAGAAAGTAATCATCCTTAATCTCCTGACATGGGAATTTTTTTGTCCTTTGTTTCCTGTCACCTTTACGAACCTCCCCCTCCATTCTGCAAAATTTTTGAGGCCAAGGCTGAAGCCTGCATTCCAGCTCGAGCTGTGAAATATATTTATATCATCACATTATAGCACTTCTAGTTTTCATCCCATTTGTTACGTATGGTATTCTTTGCATTTTCAATTTTTCTAAAAAGTTAATTCACTTCAAGTTTTTCTACCCCTTGAAAAGGAACACTATTTCAAGAAAAGCTCTGACCACCGGTGCTCCTCGCGCTGGTCGGGGCATGGGCAGCCGCTGCCTGCAGCAGCACGCTCTAAGTTCGTTCCACAGATGACCTTGAATGTTTTAGGTATCAGTTAATTACGAAGATTAAGATGAGTATTTAGACATGCTTCTAGACATGCCTCAACCGCCCCGATTTATCCAGTTCAGTAAGAATATGTGTCTAAACATTGTTAGTTATGGTTATAATTGCACAAGTTGAGAATATAAACACAACTGTAATCAAACAGAACATAAAGGCAACTTTGGTAAGAATCCATAGCAAAGATCACTGGGTTTTTTTTTTGGTTTGGTGGTTTTTGGTCCCCCCCTCCCCAAAGACGAATACACTCTCAGGCCTTTGAAGTTTCTTCTAAATGTCAAGGAGAAACACATGTTACCAGCCTTGCTCAGATGGGCGCTTTCTACCTTGTCCCATCTCAGTCACTTATTGTCAGGTAATTCCTAATAAAGCTCAGGCTGGAAAACGGATTTAGAGAAAATTTCTCCTTAACTCTCAGAAACTGCTACCTGGAGCAGCAGTTGGCATCCATATGGAAGGATCTCAAACCCAACACCTAATAGAACTATTACGACTCACATAAATGGGGGATTTGGCCATTTATCTTACTCTGTATGAACATATGACTTCAAGGTGCTGAGTTTTTAACTCTGCCAGGCTCCTTCTCTCAGTAATATCTCATGAAATTAGTCCCCCAGGTGTACTTGTGACGTAAAGAAAACGCTCTGTTTTGGTTGTGTGCCGTTCAGCTGCGTTGTGCGCTGTTCAGCCTCATTCCACATCCGCATTTCACCCTGTGCAAGAACAGGGAGAGAAGAAAGGTTTTTACCTTGCCAGCGAATCCCACTGGGGATGGCTGAAAGTTTCCAGAGAGTTGTTTTCCCTTGGGAACATCGTCACTCAGTTAGAATGGCCTGGATGAATACACCTTGATCTTTGAGAAAGGTCCCTCAGGAATCGACTCCCAGATTTCAAACCTTGCTTTTCTCATTCCCCGAGTTTCAACACGCTGATGAGGAGCTGGGTGTCCGTCTCAGTCTCCACCTCCAGGATAGGTGCCTTCCGTGATGGATCACCACTGCTGCAGCAGCCGGGCCTACTAGGCCAACTTGGACGTGGTAAGCAAAACCAATGACTTGGACCAGAAACCCCATCAGCGAAGACAAGAGCACGCACAGAGGGGAAAAGAAGCAAAATCACCTTCCGTCTGTAACAGGAGAGGTACACCACAGGCTTTGTGGGCTTCCAGATGGGACAACGCATCCCGCAAAGATTTGGCTTGGCTTTGTAAAGGGTATACCGTGCAACCCTACAGGTGCGGCCCTGGGTGTCCCTTGCAGCCGGTCCGAAGCCGTAAGAAAGCATGACAGCTCAGACCTGTGACCACCCCTTTAGAAATGATTTGGAAGTTCCCAGAATGGATTTCAAATCTGCTCCCTGTCCGTCACCCCTCCTGAGACGTGGAGGAAGAGACCTTCCCTGCATGAGCGGGATGAGCAGATTAGGGCAATGACTGCACCCCCGGGAGCAGGGCTGGAAGGGACACCCCCAGTGAAACATTAGGACCATGGCACCAGTTCTCTGCACAGTGATGTCTACAGCAGACTTTGGGCTTGATTCAAACCTTATTAAATCAATAAATGTCTTTTGACTGACTTGCAGCAGTCCCTGAATAGGCTTCTAATGTGTACAGGAATTTTCACTTACATTTTTAAATGTATATAGGTATATCTTTTTTTTTTTTTGGTGCAGACCAGCCTGCCTGGCTGAGTCTATGCAAATTTAAGTTTGATTTGCTTTGCAGGCTGGTATTTGAGAGATAAAACAGTAAAACCTTTGTTAAGTAATTGGACAACAGCTGAAACTGTGGACACAAAGAGAATTTCCCTGGAGAGTGTATTTCTTTCTAGAAATGTCAAATTTGGAAGACCAGGCAAAGCTACTGAACTAAAACTTAGCAGAAATCTGTCACATATGCAAATACACTAAAATACGATTTCTCAGTCAATAAAACGGAACTGCTGAGTTTAATGATGACACCAAACTATACAAACAGAAGACAACCCAAGCAGTCTTTGCACCATAACTAAAAGCTATGTAAATTACTGATAATAAAGACCACCTGCAGCAGTGCCAGCCTTGCAAGGCCCACGCACAGCCCGGGTAATATGGGAAAACCCCCGCGGGAGGTCTGGAGGCGAGTCCCAGGGAGAGGGGAGCACGGCCAGCCATGCAGCCCAAACCTTGTCTGCATCGGGAGAATTTTATTTCAGGCAGAATAACAAATGCTCATCCTGAAGGAGGTCTTGGGCTGCAGCTGGGGGCATGCACCATGCACGAGGGGAGCACATCAAACCAAGTGCCCGACAGACGGACCGGACCCGCTGCACCGCTAACCCGAGCAGCGCAACCCCTGCCACCGAGTCCCTGCAGCACAGCTGCATTGTATGGCACCTGCTCTACATACGGCTCCAGAGAGGCTGATTTTAAGAACTTCACATCCTAGCTCCCAGACATGGGGGGGGGGGGGGAAGAGAGAAAAAATGAAAATAAATTTTGCTAAAGCAGGCATAAATGCATACAGAAACCTTTAAGGTTTAAGAAGAGTCACTTCAGGAATACGACTGCAGCCTAGGCACCTGAACGTCAAATCACTGTTGCAAAATGGCAACGGAAGGGTACCTGTCCTAGCAGCAAGCCTGCTTGGCCACCCCGTCCCCGCTATTATTGACGATGGCAGTGCAAATGTGTGTGTGTATTGGTACAAGAAGTTACTAATTTTGGATGGTTCCCTTGCTTGTTTCAGGAGAGGCTTTTACGGACTTGGAACCAATTACTGTGCCATGGCATTGCTCTTCCCTCCCTCTGCCCAGATCTGATTTCTTCTTACTCCTGAGAAACCCTGCTCTCCCTTCTTCCCATAGTGATGATGACGGGTGGAAATAGGCTTCAGCTGCCCTAAGAAAATGTCTGGTTTAAATATGAAGGAAAAGTTACTAATGTAGGAAAGAAGCATGTCTATAAAATGACCGCAATGGTAGAGGGTCACTATGGATCAAGGGGAGCAAGTCCAACAAGTGCCAGGAATGACGACCAGCGTCATGAATGTGCCTTTGGTCAGATCACTGAGGTCATAATCTCTGAAGTCCCTGCTAGGAAATTACCATGGAAAATGGCTGCCTGTCCCCTTATTTAGAAGATGTCATAGCAAGGCCATTATACCATTCTGCAAGTACCCTCGACACCTCTGTGTCTTTGATGTTCCAGTAGATGTAGCCAACGCTACAGCAGTCACACATAGCACCGCTGAGGAACATGCATATTATTACGTTATGTGTAATTTACAATGAGTTAATTTACATTTTTGGAAGAATTTTTTTTTTTTTATTTCAGACATGAAAGCCAATGTACTAAAAATATTAATACAGCAGTTTAATTAGGAATCTCTATGTAGGAACCAGGACGCAATACAATCAACACATATAAATTGAGGGCATGGTCTGGCACTTCCTGGAATGTAGAAATGTTTGAGACAAGTTTATAAGCATGTTGCACTAACCATAAGTTCACAGTTGGATGCTTATTCAATAAAGTAGTTCTGTTTAGCTGCAGCAATTAAATTAGCACAGAAAGTACTACCACATCTCTCACACACCTTGCTATGCTCCTCAATGTCACTACTGACCTTTGCTGCAGCTCTTCACAACTGTTTGCATTTTTGAGTAATTACTGACAATATATCTAAGATTTCTGTATAAACCTGAACATCAGTAACACCTGTGGATCATATAACCAGGCATTTAAAGAAAGTAATTCCTTTGGCAGCTACTAGTAACGGACATGGATGTTTCCTCTGTATTGCAAGTTTTCTTAAGAAAGGCACCACTTAGCAGAGAAGCGATTTACAGTATTTTTAGAAATGTATAGGAAGGTGTTTTTTAGAAAATAAAAATAATACCTTTACTTAAGAATAAACACACACATATCTACTAGAGAAGTAATGACTATTTTCATCTTCTGGGAGGTGATGGCTCACATGAATCTAGACTTTTGTGCGTGACACATCTTCAGGGGACACACAGAGATCACATGTGTAGCAGTTAATTTAATGCCTCTATGAACAGTCTCTTATGCAGATTTATAGTTTCTACAGATGTATAGATTAAATCTACAGGCATATCAAAAACGCAGGATTTTGAGCAGCTGCTCAGTTTCCTGCCCTAATTTAATGAGTGCTCAGGCAGAGGAGATGAGGACAGTTGTCCCTGCTGGGCTTGCAGAGGCGTGAGGTTGGCACTGCACCCCTGACCGAGGTAGAATACTAAAATGATCTACCCTAAAACCTGACTTACACGGCCTGGATCTCCGATGCCACGGAGCAGAGCTAAGAGCCCAGTGCCTGGCCCAAGATCTCCAGAAGCTCATCAAGGGCTTGTGGTGGCAGCATCTCACCCCACGTCCCACTGCGGGGAGCAGGGGCTGAGCAACAGCTCCACCTTTATCCTCACAGATGAAAGGTAGGAAAAACCTTCTACCACAACTCACCTTTGATAAGAGAAAGTAAGAAATCCACTACCAACTGTGCCTTCTGGCCAGGAGAGCACAAGGACAGGAGACATCTCAGCAAGTACGTTGCTGCTTTAGCAGCAATGGAGACCATCTCAGTTTTGGCTGCTTGAGGAAAATGGCTGAATAAACCTACCTCGGTGCTGATGGTTCATGATAACTCCCTCCCCTCACAATGGCCTTGCAAATTTGTTTGTAGGAAAACGCTTTTGTCTTAAGACTGTGCTAATATAAAAGCAAAATCTGCTTAATTAAAAAAGGGTTAATCCATTCCCAGTTGGCTCCACGCCCCTGTAGATGGAACCTCCTACCCTGGGTACACACCGTAAGACCTCATCTTCTGGGTTTAATGAATCAGCAACTCCATGCTTTATTTACAGGAAAGGACTACATTCTTCTTCTTCTTAAGTACCAGAAATTCTGGGAAAAGCCAGCGTAGCCAGTGCTAAACATCCGATCAATTAGGCCCATAGATGGCAGGATGGGACTGTCCAACAAGCACTCCTCACACGGGTGCTCTGGGAGAATCATGTACTTCATACGCTTACCCACAAAAAACAACACATTTGGATGATACAGAGGACTTAGCCATGAATAATTAGCAAATTGCCATTCATTATTAATTTACTGGAACCACTGCTTCTCTGTATTTTTCCCGCAAGGCTCAGTCTTCCTATTTTACAGCTGCTGAATTTATTATTAATAGCTAGATCTTGGACATGGCCAACAAGTTTTCCATTAGGGGTATGATAAATTTCGTTATGTTTGTGGGATCTGGGATGTTCATAACCTCAAAGATGTGAGGCAATTCTGCAAACCGAGCAGGCTATCTGTCCCCCGGACAGAAGTGGCTCTGGGTGACCTTTTGCTGGGCGTCCCCAGCTCACAGCAGCAGTAGGGTTGTCCCCTGGCCATGGGTGAGCAGCCATACCCCAGACAAGTTCTCCTCCTGCCTCATCCGCCCTGTGGGCACTGTCAGGTACAGCTCTGCCAATCACAGAATCATAGAATCGAATCACAGAATTGCCTAGATTGGAAAAGACCCGTAAGATCATCTAGTCCAACCGTTAACCTAACACTGACAGGTCCCCCACTAAACCACTTCCCTGAGCGCCACATCTACACGACTTTTAAAACCACCCAGGGATGGGGACTCCACCCCTTCCAATGCCTAATGACCCTTTCAGTAAAGAAATTCTTCCCAATACCCGATCCAAACCTCCCCTGGAGCAACTTGAGGCCCTTTCCTCTCGTCCTGTCGCTTGTTCCTTGGGAGAAGAG
>JAVKLA010000090.1:1053902-1087950 GCA_034782735.1 Sagittarius serpentarius | reverse complement strand
CCCATCGATCCAGCCTGTCCAGATCCCTCTGCAGAGCCTCCCTACCCTCAGGCAGATCAACACTTCCACCCAGCTTGGCGGCGTCTGCAAACTTACTGGCACTCGATCCTCTCGTGCAGATCCATCTGCCGTCTCCTTTGCTCAGTCCATGTCGCAGCCGCACAAAGACAGCTTCTACCTTGTCCTGACATCCTTTTACCCGCTTTATGACTTTCTATTAGCTCAAGGTTGCCTTTATGGATCACAGAAAGCCAGAGCCCTCTCGGTAGTAGAAGAAATAATCCTTTTCCAGGTATCCTTGAGTTTTATGTCTGCATAGGCTGCAGACACCAATAATGGAGGATATTCTTAGCTCTGTCCCTGAGAAAGGCTCCCAGCTGTGCACAGCTACGATGTCATTTATATATTATACCGGGATGCGCAAAGAAAGAAAATACAGATTTTCTAACTCTGCTCCAGACATTTTTCTTAAAAAAACCTCAACAGCAGACAGAAACAGCCAATTAGCAATTACTTAGCGATACTGGGCAAGGTGCCAATACCTAACAGCGGAGGTGTGCAGGCAGCCGCGCTCAGGATTTGAAGCGCTCCCGCTGTAGCTGCGCGCTGTGACAGCGTTTTGGTAAAAAACCCCGTGTCTTTGCGCGCCCGTTGTGATACCGCCCGGGAATGCAGCGGGGCACGCGGCAGGGCTCCCGAATCGCGGCCGTTACTGGCAGCTGCGCTAATGATGCTATTCCAACCGCTCCGCATCTCAGACTGTATTGCAGCAATGCAATTAACAGTTTAAAATACAGGCTGAAATAAGACATCAACATCTAATTTTTAACATTTGTCAAGTAACACGATGATCAAATTATAGTTAAAACCTTTATTTGACTATCAAATATTGCAACCAACCATTAACTGCTAATACTTCCCCCACACATACCTGAACCAGCACATACATTCAGCTATCATTGGCAACACAGTAAAATGTAAGCAGTGTTTCACAAGAGAAAATTCTCCCTGAAGGATTAGAGTCCATACTTAATAAGTTGCTAGTCTGTAATTTTTTTTTTTTCAATTCTTTTTTTAAAGTGGTACTCTTTCTAGATAATATTAATGCAGACTATGAGCAAGGAAAAAACTCCACCAAACCATCTTCATTCCCAACAGAAATCTAGATCACCACCTTTTGGAAACCTCTCCTTGTTTTGACTCGATCAAAAGAATCATAGTATAAAATAAGACATTTCATCTTGCTCTTTCAGTCAAACGTCTCAGCTAACATCACCCCATACTCCATTCTGTGAGGTCAGGATCAGACCCAGATTTGAGTAGTTTCTCTCACACTGTTCTGCTTCACACATCCCATCTCTTTCATGATGCAGAACACCTATTTTTACGATTTGTAACAATGTGCTTGGTACTTATATGACATTTTCAACCTCTGCTGCATCTCAAAGTGCTTTTTAAGGGTGGCTACATGGTACCTCAACAATATAAAATTGATGAAATCCTGGCAGCCGCTAAGAGACAGATTCAGCTCTGCTCTATTCAAAATCAAACCAAACCTTCATTTTACCTTCTCTGAATTGCAAATACACCAAATACTATCTGCTTCTAGTATAATATTCCTTTGTTTTCACTTCTGGCATTTTGTGTTTAAAATAAGTGCAACATTGTTTCTACTTGGTTAATGATTTCTCAAATATTAAATAAAATGGCAGCAAAGGCTTCCTGCTGTTTTCTGCTTATTACACCTCTTCTGCAGCAATTTAGAATACCCCGACAATACATACCACGGCTAGAAGGCAGTAACTCCAGGATTTAACCAACTGAAAATCTACATTTTCACTCAATAAGGAATATCTTTATGTAAAGAAAAGTGTGTAGGATACATTCTAAGTTTTGTCTTTCAGTTTTATCACTATTAGAACAGATTAGCACTGAAGTTCAACTACGGACATCTTCGGATGCCACTAACAGATGGGTAGATACTCAACAAACGTGAAAAACTACAAATTCACAGATAAAAATATCTTTCAAGCAGGACACTTGAGACCCATTTTAGGTAACCTTTATGCTAAAAATCTCACTGCTTTGCTTTACCTATTACAATGCTTATTCTCTTTTCCAAAAGATTTAACTTCAAGTCCTCCGCGACTTCTCTGCACCAGAGGCCAACGAGCGACAAACCACTTGTGAGCGGGGCTCTGGCACACCCCAGTTATTCCGATTCAGCTCAGTATACTCCTTGACACTTGCTGAAAAAGTTTTTAACTTTGTTTACAGCGGTACCTTCGTGATCCGTTATTGCGATTCTGAGCAGAAAGATTTTGTCATGCTAATTCTGTCTCTATACCACGACAGCGGGTTGGGTTTAGCTGTGGTTTTTTTGTAGGTTCATAACTCATTGATACCCCCAAAATGTGCCATCGCTTTCAGAACAGAAACCCGTCTGCAGCACAGAATAAATAACCAGGTGCATTGTTTCCCAGAACTGAGGAACGCAATGGTATTTATATGCCTTGTGAAGAAACCAGGGGAAAAAAGCACACTACTATTTTTTGGCTTTTGGATCCATGTATATGGAAACAAACAACCATGAACATTTGCCACATGTCCACGTTACTTACGGTTGAGAGGCAGGCTGGCATTGGTCGTCCCTAGCTTGTTGGCAGCGACACATGTATAGTTGCCAAAATGCTCTTCTGTCACATTGGTAACAGTAAGAAGTGATCTTGTACTATAATTTTTAATAGTAATTCCTTGTTGACCATTGATCAGTCTAGAAAGCAAAAAGAAAATTTCTGTAACTCATATACCATAAGCAATAAATTTTTTTTTTTTCTTTTTTTTTTACAGGCATAACTGGGAGCACAGTAAGCTGTTTGCAAGCTGCCGATGTAGCCTGTCGAGCAAAATTACCATAGCGGCAGATCGGAGAGGCCACGGGCAACACTGGAGCTGCGGGGTGCTGAGGGGAAGAGTTTCTGCCTGTGGGTCCTACAGTCGAAAGAAAAGGAAGACCGACACCCACGGCCCTGCCTGCCTGGCCACAGGACAGAGTATAAACTCTCAGACAGAGAGCTTAGATGTTAAATTGGGCAAACCTAACCAAAAATTTAAATACCCTACTTGGGGCAGAAAAGTATTACGGTAAGTCTTACAGGGAGTGTTTTTTTCAGACTCTGGAGATTGCTTGTGTCCTTACACACCTCCAGCCGACGGCGGGTGAGGATTAGGCAGCCAGAAATGCAACTGCGCAGGATTATGACCACAGTTTACTTTACAGGCCTCTACGGCATTAGACTCGCAATTAGGAAAGATGTGCTACAGCAGCACTGCATCCTGAGACAGCGACCTGAACAGAAACGAGGTAACGAAGCGTAGGAAAAAGCCGAACCAGGGCTCTTTTCACCGGGCTCTGTTTCCCTGGCATTGAGCTGCTCACCCCAAATTTCACAGGAACTGTGCGGGTCTTCTGGTGTTGCTTCCAGAGCCACATCAGAAGCACCCCTGCCACACTGGGGCAGAGAAAGATGACCAATTTAAATGTTACTGTTATAGATAAACCACGTCTGATCAAACAAGGAGATGAGAAGGGTAACCGTGTTATTAAAATACTAGCTACAGCTGATGACTCATAATTCCTTGTATTTCACATAAGGAGCGGAGTTTCAGATTAAGTATACAATTTTTGTTTGATGTATTGAAAGACATAATCACATATCCTGGGAACGAATGCGATCTTTCAGCATTCTGTCTGAAAACATTTCAAGTCTATCAGTAATTGCACTTCTGCATATTGTGGGTCGAATACTTTTCATTGTTACGTGAGTGCCTCTGTTCCCTTTTAATGACTACATGCTGCTGCACATACAGGGGGTTTCTCTTCCCTGTGCAGTCTGTGTTGCTGTAAAGGACTGTGGTCGGCTCCGCGCAGCCCATCCTCAGGGAGAGGACACAGCACATCCCACGGACACACGTGGTTTTGCGAGAAACACAAAAAAAATAGGATTGAAATGCCTGGTTTGGGGCAGTTAGAAGATCCCATCTTTTCTCCAGACTTGTGAAAGTCAGAAGTTTGTCCTTTCAACCTCTGCCCAGGGGTGTTCTCCTAAACCTGCCAACCTCTGTCCCTCCTCTTCCTGCCTCTCCTGCAGAAAACCCCCCGAGCCGCCTCCGCTCCAAAACACACCCTGCCACGACGCTCCCATGCCAGCACGCCGCGGCTCGCAGCCGGCGGCAGCGCTACCAGCGTGGCGCGTGGTGCTCGGGGAGGCAGCGCAGGCGGGCGCGCAGCAGCACACCCCGCTTACTGCCCCCAGCCCCAGGTCAAACGCTTCCTCCGGGATGCCCCTTTCCCTGCAGGGAGGGCACAGCCGGCAGCCAGGGCCACCATCCCTTCCCGCTGCCTTTCGGGGTTTGAACCCCCGGTCCCCTCTCCTGCCGCTCTCCCAGGGGACCTCGGCGTACCGGAGTGATAGCCCCACTTCCACCTACGGCTTATTCCTACCAGCTGTTTCCAAGCCACCTCCATCCTTTCGGCCCATAACTGCAGCTTGAACTATAGCATTTCTGTTTTAAGGTTGTAAGGTTTAACTCATTTTTTTGTCTGGAAAACAATGGGGTGTTGGGATTTCTGCCGTCTCCACACCCTGTTCGAGGCGACGTTCGTATCAAAAAATTAACTGTGTCTGCTTGATGTGACCTGCTGCCTTCCCCAGGCTGCCGAAAGGACGAGCGCTGTGGGTGCCAGCTCAGACCCCTTCCCCTCCTCCTCTCGCCCCCCTTCCTCTCCCTCCGCTCCTGCCAGCGCAGCTCGGACAGCGTCACCTTCCCTCCATGTCCCTGCTAGGAACTGGCTGACGCTGGGGGGCCAGAACTGGAAGCGGAGTAAATGGAATCGGAGAGATATGCATATCAATAAGCTACGTAATTAACAGACTGAGGAGTTGGCATTAGTTAGCATGAACTCAGCACTTTTGAGGATTTCCATTTGCAGTTGTAAGAACCAGATGCTTTTACTTTTGAATTAATTACTCCCGTGTGCTGCTCTGCCTGGCTTATTGACTGAGCACGGCGTTCATTACTTGTCTGCGTTTTACCAAGTTACTTCTCCGGCTGGAACAGCATTTTAACTTGTGTGCAGCCACCCTACACACTTTTTCACCTTGCTGCTTTGTATTACTAGTTATAAAGGGAAGACTGATCTCCTTTTTATCCCAGAGATTATGCCTACGCATCCGAAGAAGATCATGCATCAGTGCCAGCCCCGAGGGGTACCTACTTTTGGTTTCATTTTTGAATACTTTCACATTATTATAATATATTAAGCCATTATAATGAGTTTTGTTATTTCAAATGTAAGTCTTGTTTGCCTTGTCAAGGACAAGGGAATTCATATTTTTAGACAGGTGACTTTTGGGCTTCTTCCCTGTGGCTGTTTAATGTCTGAGATCTCCTTTCTGCGCAACCCGGTGACATAACATACTTGAAGAGTTGTGCATTTCAGAAACTGGGAGTCAGCACACTGAAGCCATTCTCCTCTCCGCAGGGAATCCTCGTACAGTTTTAGAAGCCACACACTTTTATAATTTTAAGATGCTCTTACTAACTTTAGTCCCAAATTTCCGGTCCCTTCCCAGCTCACCCCACCCTCCCCGTCTCGGGGCACCCTCAGCTCGGGGTCTGTGCGGCCACCTGACAGCTCCCGCGTGGCGTTCAAGGCACCGCGTTTTGACAGACGAAGTGCCAAATGGTCTGCAACCTGCCCGCGAGACCTCTCCTCGCTACAACAGGGGAGCGGAGGCGTTCAGCCCGCCCGCTCCCTGCCCCGGAAGGCCACCCAGCCTCCCGCGGGCTGCAGCTCTCGGGCTCTGGGCTCCTCGCCTTGCGCTTGGCCAGGGGAGAACGTCGCAAAGCAGGCTTGCGCGCCAGCGCGTACGGCAAGTTAACGAGCAGCAGCTCCCGTGAGCTCGCCGATTAGGTAGAATTAGTCCTGCAAGCTCTCTGCCTCAAAGAGCGGTAGTTTTAACTGGATGTAGTCCGCGACTGCTTTTATGTTTAGTTTTAATGGCTATTTTATGATGAGATGATCCCTGGAGTCTGGAAACGGTGTGTTTGGATTTACATTAATCTAAGTAACAACAATACAGTTTACAGACCCGAAAGGCTTGTTTCAGACACTGAACATACACTTAGGGTTTCAGATCTAACTCCCACTGTTCATTTATTCAACAATTCATCCACGTCTACCAAAAAAAAAAAAAAGGTCCCAAACAAAGACTAACTGAAGAAAATGGGATTCTCTCTATTCTATTAGCAGAAAACATAGCAGGGTGTGCACTCCCAGGATATAAATTTAGTCTTGTAGTATATCTGCAAATTATCTGCAGGATAACGTACATGCTGCTCTGAACTACCTGCGAGAGCTGACTCTTCTCAGTTGTGCGTTAAAACAATGGCTGAGCTGTCCAAGGCTCATTCTGTGCTGGCTTTCCACCATCCAGAGGCAAAGGGGATATACTGGAGGAAAAAGCAATGTGTACGTATTGCCCTCTTTCCTGCAAGTAGTGGAGGTTCAGACGTCCCCAGTACCTTTCTAGTCATATATGTCTAGCATATCTGCCAACAACAGTTTAACAAAGAAGGATGCACCGTGAGATTTCACGTAATATTTGAGCAGTAAGACACAACAGGACAGTACATGTCTTGCTGATTATAGCAAGCCTCAGGGGATACACCAACTGAAACAGAAAACAGAAGGCACAACTTCGGTGTCCTGAAATGCTCCGCTTAGCCTCTCCTGCTGCTGCTGCGGCACTGAAAGCGCTCAGGAAGAAAGGAACTGGTCAATCTTATAAATAGAAAGGTGATTATCACACTGGAAACGGCTAATTGAATCCAGAGTGCTAAAACCTGCGCTACAATACTTTCTACACAAAGTGTGTTTCTGCTGCAACTCCCCCCAACACGTGCACAAGATAATATGCATCTCTGGAAATAGGATGCAGATGAATTTTGCCGACAGAAGAAAAACATTTACTGTTACATATAGTAAAGATCAATTATATTGTTTTCGAGAACGCTTTAGGGTACTGTCAAAGTGCAATAGTTACAACTGCTCTGAAAAGTCACGAAGGAAGACGAGCAGCTAATGCTCCTGAGGGGGAGCAGCTGGCCGGTGAGAAATGAGCTGACAGATGGCTTTCCATGAAAAATGGTCATTAATATTCTCATGTCAACTCCCAGGTTTAATGGGATGTTCGAGCTGAGAAACCCAACAGTCGGAAGCCAGGAAATTCCAGAAGCTAGAAGGTGCATACGGACAGTCACTTGCAAGGGACAATACCCAGCTGCTTTTGCGCCAATATGCAAACCTCACAGAAATAAGCTCTTAGACAAGCTAAGAGCTGTAAAACAAAATTTCCTGTTCAAAAAGAAAAATATCTACCTGTTTAATGAGCTGCTTTTTAAAATAAAGATGACCCTCCAGAGATGTCTGTTACCATTACATAGCACTAATGACCTGAAAGTGAAGCTGACTGGAAACAAAACGAAAGCACATGGTCAGTTTTTAGGGTTCAAGCAGTGAGCGCTCCCCTGACCCCCTCCTGGATGCTGTGACGGGCAGCAGCTCTGCTCAGGTCTATGGCCTGTAAACCCGTGGCCTAGACGGCTAACGGCACATCTGGGTGAAAATTCATACACATTAAGGTTTGGTTGAAAGTCTCGTTTGTGAAACAGCCTTTTCACCCACAAAACCCTCAGTGGGAAACCTACGATGATGAATTTAAAAAACCCTAAATCCTTTTAGTAGACTTTTTCAGTGCCTTTCTGGTTATTACACTTAAAAGGCTGTAATTACTAAAGCATGTTTAAACGTTAGGCTCATTATTGCAATTATTGCTGTCACAGCCCAGCCACGGACGGCCTGCTTACGCCTCATTTTTGAGCACAGAAACTATGACCACAAGGAAACCGAGAGACTCCCCCAAAAGCCGCGCCGCATGGCTGTTGGTAGCCAACACCTCCAAGCGCCCGCTGTATAAAGCTCGGCACTAATTTCAGGACAGCCAGCTGAACTTGTCATCACAGGGGACAAACCCAGCCCGGCGGTCTCCTCTCTCTTCCACCCGGGTCCCCGCGGGCGGGCAGCACCCCCAGCAGCACGAGGGGGGCGGCGAGTGCCGGCTACTTACTTCCTCTCTCCTTTGTACCACTCAAAGACCGGGGCAGGAACTCCTGCACCTTCGCACCGTATCAGTCCGTTCCCTCCAAGCATCACACCGCTGGATTTAAGTTCCTGAATTGTGGGGGCAACTGAAAAAAAAGAATTGTAAAATGGATATTTGCATCTAGATACGCAGATAGTTTAACGCCGCTTCTCTTCAGCACGCTCTACGTTACTCTCAGCCTGGCGCATGTTTTCCAGCTTGATTCACATTCAACCACGTTTTCTTCCAGCAGTGTCAAAATTATCCCACACAGCAGATTCTGTTATATGTTCTGTGTATGCGGTGTAAAAAACACAAATGAGACATGAAGAGATATCAATCCCATACTTAAAAAAGCTCTTTTTCCAACTCAGTTACTCAACATGAAGTATAACTACTTATAAGCATTAGTGTCGTACAAGATGTATTTAAAACCTGAGAATCAAAAAAGGAACGTGAAGCCCCAACACTGGTGCCGGCTGAGAGGCTGCGGGGTCCCGCTGGGCTCGGTGCGGGGGATCCCTCGCAGCTGGGGAGGGGTACGGCAGCGCCCGGGGTGCAGAGTCCAAAGCAACGACAGGGGCGGCACCACTTATCCTCCGCATCGTGTCTTCTGCAAATGCCCCATAACCCCCATAGGCTTCGATGGCCTTTGAGATCTTGTTTTGCATATTAAAAGAACAAACTTACCTTTGCAGTTACGAGCCAAATGTAAATACCATATAACAGCATGATTTTTCCAGTATATAGATTTGGATATAGATTTGTTTTAGTAATATATATATTTTGTCTTTTTAAATTGTGAACATTGTAAGTAGCAATAAACACTTTAACCTTAGAACTACAGGTACAAATAAAGATTAAAAGGGATTGTCAGTTTTTCCAGTTGCCGGCGAAAGGCAACCAGAAGATGAAAATAAACCACAAGTCCCTCAGGAAAGAGATTATCAAAGGAAAGGCTGAACAATTGCCTTCTCCCTGGAATTTCTTTTACATTTTCTGTTTTTAAACAGTAATTTATGTGCATCATAAAAATGCTATAAAAACCAAAACACAGAACTTATAAATAAAAATCTGTTTATTTTTTCCCAAGCAGTTTTCCAGATGTTGCTTTAAGGTGTTTATGTACATGTAAAATGCTGACTGCCTCTTGTCTGCTTCTTTCACCATCCCATCCATTGCTCAGCACGCCACGTTAAGAGACCATAATCCTTTCCGGGAACCAGCCGCCCTAACCAAGCATCAGAGATACGGAAGAGCGGAGTGACAGGCAGGTTCCCGCACAGGCGGGTCAGCTCCGTCGCACACCTCAGCGCACACCCGTCCCTCACCACCACCACCAGCGGCTGCTTCTCCAGATGTGTAGGACATCGCCCAGCAATCCAGCTGTCACAACCCAGGGAAAGCAAACGCGCACTCTTAGCACTTACACGCAAGTCTCAATGTTTAACAAAACCAGGTGAGTGCATTTCGGGTGGGGTTAAACAGAGAATTAGTTCTCTCTCGCCCCTCGCTCACGTCCTACCCCAAGCCAAGCAGACAGACTACAGTTTCCCACAGCCAGCAAACACACTCTCTGCCTTCAACTTTCGCTTCCCAATGATTACATTAAAACAGTCCGTAAATTCATTAACTTTCAACTGGTAACATTAAAATTTCAAGTGGATAATAAACGTATAACCAATTTGCATGACTACTTCCCCATAATCTGCATAGGAAAAAAATTCAGATTTTTTTTGTTGCTCCATAAAAATAAACCGGAACTTATAAAGCTTACTCCTTCCTGAGAAATGAAGCAGTTCGTGCAGCCAAGACTTTTATAAAAAATAACCTGGAGTGACACCGATCACGTGAAAAGCTGTGAACCGGTCACATCTTGCCTTTGCTCCTACAGCACCGCGTGGCACCAGCAGCTGCTCGGAGCACCACAAAGCTCATAGCTCAGCTTGTGCTTCTGAAGCATTCGAAAGAATAACAACTAAAAATGTCCAAGATGAACCACGCGAAGGCAAAACTTGTGCTAGATAAACCATACGAAAGCATCACCTGAACGATGGAAGAAAATGAAAGTCTACTGCATGGGCAGACGATCAAAGGAGGTCGCCAGAAGCTGGACTGTGACTGGGAGGAGGTCTACCTCTCGCACAGGGTTTCCGCCTGCCCTGGGACCGGGGACCGCCTGCCAGCGTTCTCACCGCTTCCCTCAAGTTGGACAAAAGGCGTGAACACTGCTACAGAACCCCTACGACCTTTCTCCGCCATTAGTTCACATGCGGCCGGTGCGCTTGAGGCTGGTCCCAACGTGCCGCCGAGCTCCTGGGGTGGGGAGCACCACCCTGAACAGGCAGGTCCGGGGTCTCCGGGCTGCAGGGCACCGACCCCAGACCCCGGCGTTCAGAGAAATACCAGCTGGCTTCCCCGTGTCCCCGTGCCTGTCTGACATCGGGGTTCTGGGTTGCTGGGGGCCCTGGTCCACCCACCTGCCCACAGCAGAGCCAGCCCACCCCAGGTGCTCCCCATGGACCCCTCCGTCCTGAGGTTTCAAAGCTCCAGGGAGACCCGCAGCCTGCCTGGATTGCAACGCACCGGCACTTGCTTATCCATGCAGTTACAGGTATGCACCCTGCTGCAGTTTTAAACTATTACTTATTTTGTCCCTGGTGACATGAAGAGTAGGTCTAAATTTCTCTTTGAAGAGAGCTTTTACCCATTTAAAGACTTGCAGGCTCATTCTCTCAGTCCTCATTTATGTAAACTGACTCAGTCTAAAAGAAACTCTGTTCGTTGTCCCTCATTTCAGACATCACCTTTCCCCAAAAACGCGCGTGTCGTTTGTGGTGCCTGGAAGTCCTCCAGTTCACCCCCATGTTGCTTGCGTGAGCGTGCCCAGCACGAGACGCAGTACTACCAGGGAGGTGTTGCCAAGTGGAACAGGGAGGCTGCTCCGCGGGGTCTGCACGTGGTGCTTTCCTACACGTGACGACATCCTGCCGTTGCTGACTTAACACGGTGTTTCTTCCCCCATCGCCCCATGGGATTTCTGTGCCATGAGCCCAACTGCCCATCTTACATTTGTGCAAGTCCTCACCTGCGGGGTGGGTCCTACCCCATGCTTCTCCTTTACTGGCCACCTTTCGTTTTTGTCACAGCTCTCCCGTGTCGCGCCTGCTCCGCGGGGCAGTCTCCCAGCAGTGCTGGGAAACCTGCCCTAGGGAGGGACGGAGATTTGCTGCACCCGGAATAAACTGAACGTGGCAGGCCTAAGTAAATACAATCTATTTTGGGGGACACCAGAGAGAAATTCCGGGAGAGGTGCTGGAATAACGCACTGGATCCATACACCGGGCAAGCTTTTGTGAGCTGGAAGTTGAGTTTAAGCTATTGACATCTCATGCATTTCCATCTCCACTGAAAGACGTCAGGAAGATTTTCAGTGATCATGGGTTTTGTCTTTCACGCGCTGACAGACACTGGGAAGACTGACAAGGACCGCGGATTTTGCCCTGTGCAAGACGAGAGCCGCGACCACCCCATGGGTTCCACGGGGCCTGCAAACCTGCAAATAGCAGGAAACAGTACTTTATCCGTCCCCTTCTCCACATCACCACGTAGTGACTCCTTGGAAAGCTTTGTCGTAAGAGGCAAATATTTTTCCGCATTATGCAAAGGGAGTGAAAATATCTGGTTTTTTCTAATTCAGAGTGGGCACAATTAGTAGCAAAAAAACCTGAGGTTGAAATTAATGGACCACACTGTGTGCGCACTACACTGAGAAGATTTAATTCTCATGAGCTAAGCAGAAAGAGCAAATAAAAGACCAGCAACAGCCTGAGTCATGTAGGAAGTTTTTCTCGAAAAAGTACCACCTTCGTGCTTCTCAATGTGGCCTGCTCACCTTTTGCTTGGTGTTTTGTGGTTTGGGGGGGATTTTTTTTGTTGTTGTTGTTTAGTTTTGTTTGGTTGTGTGTTTTTTAAACAAATGCAGAACATCACTGGTAATAAATTTTAAAATTAAATGATCTATAAAAACGCACAGCTTGCCGATGCTTTTTCAGGCAGGAGCCCCAGGCACCGCGCTCCCGGTGCAGCTGGGAAGGGGATGCCAGCTGGATCCCAGCTACAAATCACGATTCTGGGCTTCGCTGTCTGGTGAGGCAGAGTTTTTGTTTGGAAAATACTGGAAAACTTCTGAAAAGCAAGTTTTCTTAGGTCTCCCTTTCAGAAGGATTTCAGCTTCTGTGTGTTCGGAATAAAAATCAATATTCTCTTCTCTAGGAAATCCCTGGTTAATAGTGGTATGAAAACACAAACCAAAGATAGCTTTAGAGTCACCATTCTCTTAGATCTTTCACTGTCAGGTTATTTGTTTGGTTTTAGTACAAAGACAAACTCGGCCATGCACACACATTTCTGGTGCACCGACTAGTAACGCGCCGAGCCAAAAATCCATCAGACCCTACTGCTCCCATCGGGGTGGAAGACTGGGTAACTCCAGATGAAATTACACACCCAAATACCTGCTGCTCTCATTGCCAAGGCTTGTTTTGGGAAGGAGAGAGACAAATACATGGGAAGAGATTCTCGGGCCTCCACTATTTCATATATTTTTAAAATGATTTTCCATGTAGTCAGCAAAGACTCATTTTTGAGAAGACGTTCGCCATTTGGTCTCATTGCTGTCAGTCACGCTGCAGGTGCCTGCGTTCTTACGCTGCTGGGGCGGCACGTGTTTCCTCCTATGTAAAAGATTTTGAGGTTGTAACAATCAGAAAGAAGGCTGTGTTGATCCAAATACATGTAATTTAGCAAGAGGAAAGCTCATACATTATGTTAACAAGTGCTCACAAGGTTCAATTCAATTCTGCCTTCGCTGTTACCCAATAGACAGGTTTTTTTGGCGAACATCCTCCCTGACACCAGAGCTGCCCGGTACAGCGGGGGCGCACCCAGGGAAGAGAGGGATGGAGGATAACACCACCCCGCCTCCGGCCAGGGCCGACGGGCAGGTGCTTGGCAGGGGCTGTAATAAACGTACAGAAAATAATGTGCTTTTTCCTCCCAGGTAGCACCTCAAGAATTTAGAAAATTCCTGGGACGGACGCGGCGACGGTTCCCCCACCCGCTCCTCCCCGCTGCGACGGGACTCTGCACCTCCCCGCACCCATCAGCCCTGCCCGGTCGCCTCCACCCGCCTCACGAGATCCTCCTGCAGCTCTGCACAGCTCGCTTTCTTTTCTTTTGCATCGCCGATCAAGTTGCCAGCCCTCTGCTGCGACACCCTTTTACAGGGCGTTACGAACAGCACAGCGGGGGCTTGCAGCGTGCTCCCCTCCCCGCGGAGAGTCCGCGGCGGGGGGGGGGGCGGGGGGGGGGGGGAATCTGACCCTCTTAAATTACTGAGGGGGATGATTTAAATCCTGCTCAATCCCAATGGCGATTAGATGCTTTCCAAATCCCCTGGCAGGCTTCCTGCCAGGCCACAGGAGCGCTCCCAGCGACGCCAGCACCGCTGCCCACGTTGCAGCAGGCAGTCCCCCCCCGTCGCCCCCCGCCCCGGCAGCGGGCAGCTGCTCCCGGGTTCTTACGGCTGCTTAGGGAATCAACAGCAAGGATAAACCTTGGCCATCTAGGAAAACATCTTCTTTCAGGAGTTTAATAATGACGACTTAAACTATTAGAGAAAATCCGTCAGTATCGTTAACAAAGCAATCCTGCTCTGTTCAGCTGATCGATCAGACAGACGCTAGCAGGCGTCCTGAGTCGGCAAGAGAAGGCAAGGGATAAATACCGACGGACACAAGCTTAAAGGCCTGATGAAAGGTTAAAAAGGTCAAAAGAAAGAGCAGGTTTGATAAATTTTAAATAAAGTAATTACAGCTGGAAAAATAGTGGGAAAACAAGAGAAATTTTGGTTAAAGACTCAACACGAAAGAAGCGGAGGGTGAAGGGAGGCACGGGGTCGGCAAGGCTCCAGCGAGCCGTCCCTCCGACTCCGCAGCCTCCACAACTGAAGGCTTTACCGGGTTTTCCCCTCCGCCAGTTACAGGGGAAGAGAGTCCAGTCGTGTCGCAGAGACACGGACGTGCTTCTGAGCGCGTGCCGAGCACTTCATTACAAATAACAATCAACACACAAGCAAGACAATGACAACTTGTCTCAAAGGTACGGCGCATCAGCAGAGAGCGAAACCGCTTACCTGGAAGAGCCTACGGGAGGGAGGAAGGGGGTGGCAGCCACAGAGAGCTCCCAAGGGGGAGAATGTAATAGAGAAGTTAGTGGTCTGACAGAAGATGCTGCAGTAAAATCTAACAGGGATGTTGACAAGAAAACTTCGCGTAAGACTAATAATTTCAAATGTATTTGTCATTTTTATATCTCCTAAATAACGGTTATATAAAATAACAAAGAAAAAATAGATGATTAGATAGATCTGTCAGCAGTACTGGGCTTTTGTGCCTCGTATTTGTGGGTTTACTCTCCCTACGATGGATCCTTGTTCAATCCGCTCCCGCAGTTTATCCCCGCGGAGCAGAGCACTTAAAATAAACACTTCATTTCTGACTTGAAAATAAATTACTGGAACTTACTTAATATCTGTTTCTCAAATATGTGTAAGTGCTTTGCTGGGAAAGGCTTTTTCCAGTGGGTGCTCAGAGACTTGGCTTAGCTGGAGTTTTACTAACGCCCTTTTGCGTTCGTCCCTGCCTGAGATGGCTCAGGAGGTAAGGCAGCTCTTGACCCCAAATATGTATTTACTGTCCCCACAAAAATCCGTATGTGTGTATCCCCACCAGAGGGATTTGACATGAGAAGCGTGTGAGGGAGGAGGCGAGCCGGACCCGACACGCACCGGGAGGCGATGGAAGTCGCCCCAGCCGCTCGCTGCGGGCGTGGCACCGTTTCGTGGGAGCCGCAAGTCTCACCCAGCGAAGCGCACCGTGCCTGCACACCAACCCACACCGGCACGCACCCGGGCTGTATCAGCGATTGCTGAAACAGCACGGGAAAAGTACAGCTACCTACTTTCCTCCTTATTAAGGAGTAACAGAAAAAAAGCACCTCGCGGGACAGGAGCACAACATAGCATCAGCAAGAACACTGAGGAGACGGTTGAGTTATTCCTCTCCCACACAACCAAATACGAGGCGAGTTCATTAGGCAATTTGCTCAGGTCAGCGTGCGAGCCTCAGGGGGACCTGTCAGAGCTTTCAGGATGGGTGAGCGCTACATCAAGTGCGTACGCACACTCCGACGTGGGCCCATCCGCTTTAATTTTAGTGACACAATTGGAAGTTTCAATAAATACCCCTATTAAAGTCTCATGTGCTGATGCTGAGTACTCGCTGCACTCCATCTCTCTCTCCCAGCGTGTCGGCAAGGAAGACGTGAAAACTATCATCTTTGTCTCCCGCTCCTGCGCTAAAGGAGCTCTCTAATTACTTTCTGCTCAGTTTCTGCTCATCTGATATCACCAACACGTTCGCATGAGTCAGGCGTTTGTGCTGGGAAACCAAATTTTACAACTCCTGTTCCATCCAGAAAGGAAGTAAAGTACTGCTGAGTCTGGTTTCCTACCCAGATATTTCCATTTTGCTTTTAAATGTCTAAAGGAACAGTTAAAACAATGCGTGCAAGACAGTGGCATTCAGCTAGGCACAGAAAGCATGCAAAAAAGCTCCAGCTAGAACAGGTTTCATCTTTTAACATTTTAATGAGCTTCGGGACTTTTATGCATATTAGTTGTGTTGCTCTAATTACTCATTATAATTCTAATGTGCATTTTATATTTAATTACAATGCTTATAAAGATTTGGTATGGACAGTAAATTATTATAACTAGCATGTGCATAATGATTATGAGCTGAATTTATTAACTTTTACACTAGCATTCAGGGCTGGCAACTTCCAATTTCACCTTTGTGATTAACCATATTGTCTGATTAAACTAACATTTTTGTGGCATTAATTGTAAATGTCAAAAAAGTCTTTTATTTTTCCAGTTTTCATCAGATTTTAATTTGGCATCCTAACGCAGTCTTTTGTTAGTGAAATTGCTCTCCAGTGTGTTAAGATAAAGACTTTCAGGTAAGAGAACAGGCTTTCCGAGATCTGTTTTCTGCCCCAGAAAAACAAATACGAGCAATATTCAAATAAATCCATTTATACACACACACACACACACACACACAGTGTTTTACCAATAAAGCAACAAATCTTTACAAGTGAAACACTATTCCTTGTACTTTATATAATTAAGACGGTCTTTCAATAGTCTAGATTACTTGATTTTCCTAACTTATTCAGAGCAGCAACCCTAATTATTCCCAAATCAATGGAGTGGTTTAATAAATGCCTCTTCATATCAGAAACTTCTCCAGCATGTGGCAACATTTGAGAGACATGCCTTTAACGGTCACTGGGCTCAGCAACTAATAGGCTTTTTTTTTTGCCCCCATCTTTTCTTGATGACTTATCAAAAAACACCAAATTCAGTGGGATCTTGACGTGTACATATACATACACTTTATATGCAAACGTACAAGGTAGCAGTAAGAATTCAGTTCAACTCCTGCGTTTCTAGATGTAACCCAGCATCTCTTGTGTGCTTTCCCTTTTCAGGATTTAACTTTACAAACCAGTATGCTTTAAATGTTGCTTAATTAAACAACTGTGTAAATACCTTGTGCTAGCCGGCAGAAAACGAGCAGATTCTCAAGCATTCCCTGCGTGTGATCTGGCATGTCGCAGGGTGCATCAGAATTCCATGAAACGTGCGTCTCCCTCAGCTCCGTCTAATGGATTGCATTATAGCAGACCACCAAAATCACTGGCTGCTGTGCAATTTATGTTTTTGAATATAAAACCTCCCAGCGTTGAGAGGAAAGCTTAAAATCCGCAAGTAATTGTTATGTGGGAGAGAAAAAAAATCGGTGACACAAAATAAAACTTAATAAATAATAGGCCAGCAGACAGGAATTCTTAACAAGGTGTTTTGCAAGTATGTGAGTGACAAGAAAGAGGAAGAAACTTAACAAAACCTCCCCAAACCAGCAAAGCAAACAAAGCCCTTTAGGGAGCTACACAGGAAAATGCGAGTTAGCGTGCAGGTGGAAGGACGGCTTTGTTTTTCTGTCCATCAGATTTTATCTTACTGCATCACCTATTTAATCCTTCTGTTTTCCAACAAAGCATTTTTCTAATCCTCTTCCCTTTAAGGTAGCTCTGTAGATGTCCTGTTATCCCCTGCTAAAAGACTTGCCCTAGCACGGGAACAGAGACCCTCTCCTGGGGCGGCTGGCGCTGCGGGTGACAGCACCCGAGGGGCGGGCGGCTCCAGCCAAGTCCTGCCACCGTATAGGAATTCACAGTACGAAGAAAAACCTCAGCTGTCGGGGATCTCGCAATGTACAGCAGAGCAGCTGGGGGAGGACAGCCGGGTCAGGAGCATCTCATATCTGCGTGTGCCCAACGGCATCGCACTCGCCCTTTTCCGCGGGTGTAATCGAAACCACGATGGACAAACGTGAAACAAATCCTGCATTTGCATATGAGACTTGTTGGTAATTTAGAAGGAACAGATGCACGAAACATAAAGAGGGATACAAACGTTTAGTGTCTGCTGGTGTTTGATACGGTGCAGTTGGTGTTCATCTTTCATTGGCCAGTGCAGCTTGATTCAAATTTAACTGAAGCCAAAGTGTTTATACGGACTTCAGTGGGCTTTGACTGAGGCCCAGAAAGATCTGCAATAAAAGAGAATTTCACAGTTTTCAAAACAAAAAAAGTAAAAAAACCCTGCAACTTGAAAGAGCGCTAGTATAACAAAGACAACTCTTGTCACGTAATCCCTCTTTCCATATGTCATTGCTCTTACTGCTGTAATTTGAGGGAAAAGTTGTCATCGATACTTTCTCATTAGCAAAGAATAGCCGAGCATCTGTAACTACCCGAGTCGAAAGAACAAACTTTTGTGTCTCATGGCATAAAATATGGTATCGACAGGACCCAGCAGAACCGCTGGTGGTCTTTTTTGAAATATATGAAGGGGGTGTATTAGAAAAGGGTTTAAAACTTTCAGCATGGTATGGAGGGAGACTGAGAGGCACAACTTCCCAGTCCTGACACTGCACCCGCTGTAGAGAGGGGGAAAGCACGTTTGCTGGGATGTGGGCGACACCCCGGCACCGTCGGGCAGCGGCTGCTGAGGAGGGTGCGTGGGTCTGTAACGGGGTGCAGGTCTCCTGCTAGAGGAGAGGTGGCAGAGCCCGAGCAAATTGCTGCAGAGCCTCAGCAACATATAACAGAGCACGACACCCACAACGAGTCATTTGCACGTGCTGGCTGGGGGATTTCAAGGTGAAGAGCATCCCTCTGGAACTCAAGAGAACGTCTCCCCCAGGAGAAGGTGTCTCGGGAATGGCTGGGGTTAGCTTTTCCCGTACGGCATGCGCATTGGTGCGTAATTTCCATTCATTCTATTAAGTTACATTTCTCCGCGTGTTGAGAGGGACTACTCGGCCTCACGCAGGCAGCGAGGAAGGCCCGGCGATGGGGAGCTTTGGGCTGAAAGGCAGGGCATCGTCTCCTCAGGTAACAACCGTGGGGCTTAAGTAGTGGGAAAGATAAAGAAATTTTGCTCCACGCAAGCTTGCTGTTAAATAGCGCAGTGCTCCACGCAGAGGAGCAGATGTACATCTCTGGGTAGCGCTGGAGGACCAGAGCTAGCTTGGGAAAGGCACGTTACCGCATGGGAGAGGAGCACCAACACGGCAGGACACGGCGGGAAGAAGGATGGCGTGCTGTCGTGTCCGTTTGCCCAGGGCAGCTGGGCACCCTGCCGGAGCCGGGCTCACCGGCTGCCCCGCCAGGCACTCGCCTCACCAAACCTCCCTCCCTCGGCTGTTCCTACTGGAAAAGCTTCTGCGCAATTAACGTGCCCTCGCACTCTGCCGCGGTTCCTTTATCTCAGCAATTTATTCAGACGTGCGTGTGGAGGTGAAAGGGGAAGAACGGGTGTTGGCATCCTGGAGCGGTACTAAGGAAGGAGGAGGAGGAAAGGGGATGCTGTCTTACATCTGATGCCCATCCAGAAGGAAGAGTTGGCCGGGAGCCTGGGTGTGAACAAACATGAGTGCTTTTACTTTGCTCTTTCTCTCCCTCTAAGGAAGATAAAAGCAACGGACTTCAACAAATTCCAGGAATTACTAAGTAGATCTTTTGGCAGTAAAGCTGAGGGGAAAGTGAATTAAAGCAAGCTGGTAGTTTTCCAAGGGAAGAAAGTCTGGAACAAAAATGCAAAATATCTCAGAGTGGGTCAGAAATGCAGCAAGAGAACCCGCCCGAGTCCCACCCAAGCACATCCAGGAAGCCAAAGCACAAAAGCAGATAAGGCAGGCACGAGACATCGAGGGCAATGACAAACCATACCATACGTACATTATCAGTATTAAAGCAAAAAGTTACCCTGCCGCTCAGTACTACCCCTGCATGGTGCCCAGACCACCGAAACACGCGTGGCGGTGCGTTTCTGTGCCACCACCCTCGCAGCTTGACCCTACCGGAAAATGCAACACCATCACTAATCAAAAAGCTGAGCACTGGACCCAGAACGAACCCTGGGGATCCACATCCCTTTGGCCTGGCAAGGAGCCTTTCGATGATGATTTTCTAAATAATTTTGCATCCTCACCACGGACATTTTTTTCTCATCCATGTTTCTCACGCTTGCACCTGTAAGTGCCACACGTCAGAAGCTGATGAATGTCAACACACGACATCTGCTGCCTTCCCCGGCAATAAATGGGAATTAGCGAGACAATGTCATTTGTTGATGACGAATTCATGGTAGCTGTTACCCTCACCAGGTTCTCTCCCAGGTATGAACGCATCCTGTTACAGTTCCAGCACGTGTCTGGGGACCGGAGACATGCCAGGCGACCGCCGGTTCCCTCCGAACAACCGGCACGCGGGGCCTCGGTCCCCAGGACCTCGCCCAGCCTTTCTAAGGTCTCAGAAATAACAGCTTCATCATCGTTTGCTTTACGTAGATCTCTGATGAAGTTTAGCATACTCATCGGATGACTTGAGACAACTAGTGTGGTCTCAGCTGAAGCACTGCAAGTCGAGAAAAGCAGAAGGAACTGGGATGAGCGAAGCTGGAAAAGGTGATTCAGTAGGGACGCGTTGCATCACTAAACAGGTAAGACAGATGAAAAAAGGAATCGGCTCTTCCCTATCTCCTTTACGGGCCAGGCAAGCAATAATCAACCAAAACTGAAGCAAGGGAGATTTAGGTCTGGTAAGCTATTGCTGGAAGAGATTGTTTAAGGAAACTGTCAAGGTGTTCCTTCTCTTTTTTTATGTTAAAAGAAAAGGTTGACGATTCAAATACCGGCACCTGCATCTGGACAGCAGCATCAGCCTGACTCCTCAGTTTCTCCTCTGGGTTGAATTTTTGTGGTCTCGGAGATCCTGGGATTATTAAGCGTTAGAACAGTTCCCATAACGGCAAATTCCTTCACTCATTTCTGTAGATACTAGTGTTGTGTTTAAGGTTATATGCCATTTTTCAACACAATGGGGAAAAAAGAAATTATACTCTTCTCAGCTTACAACAGTAATGAAAACTCCAGGTTCATGCTTCACTACAAAAATGAGGTAAGTACTGAAACTGGTTTTGGAATTCAAAAAAATAATTCAAAAGACAGAAGCAGAACTTTCCTGCAGAAAACTTATCACGTACACCATGGATCTGATTTGATAGATGCTACATACATAACAAAGTAGCTAGGTGAACTCACCAAAATGATATTTCTAAGGACAGAACTCATTACTACTGTATAATAAATGGAAGCATAAGTCAGAGTTAGCACTGAACAGATTGTTTGGGGTTGCAAAGACAGCAGCTGTCACAGCTTGACAGCTTTCTTGTTAGTGAATCAGCTTTACTGACAGTCTTTTTGATTGAAAACCACTGTTCGCTGACAGTGTGTTATAGCTGATATACATATGTATCTCATGAAGAATGAGAAAGAGCCATAAAAGGTCTAGAAGCTATTGCTCTATATTAAAAAGAAGTGAAGTTTACATAAAGGGTTTTTTGGTTTCTCCCCCTTCCCCAGTAATCTGCAGCAGATGTAAGTTGATAGAAACAGGACAATCTATACTGATATGTGACAAGCACACACGCACGCAGAGTTAAGTCCAAAGTGGGTTTTCCAGCTAAAAGCAATAAAGCCACAGAAATACTAGTTGCTTTCAGACACTCTCAGGAAAAGCTTGTGTAATTGAAAACGAAGTTTAGAAATAAAATTATAGAAATAAAACTCAGTGCACCTCTGACAGGGGCTTCCCAGGGATCTGCTGGAGTAGGTATACCCATATTAATTAAAAAAAGAGCCCGTCTGAGTCACATTTTACTTTTCTCTTATATGCTCCACCTGTGTCAATGGTTTCGGTTGGCAGCTCCACGGGACAGGGAGCCTCGGCTTCTGCTTTCTGCAGCACACCCAAAATACCTGTGCAAAACCGCCTCCGCCGCCGCACGGCCAAGTACAGCACAGGCTTCCTCACGCATCTCGGTTATCAGAGCCGCCTGCTTTGCAGTGCCCTGGACTCTTCACTGAACACACGTGGTCGGCATACTTGTGGCACCAAAAAAATCAGCTGGCTGTGGTAAAGGTGGTATTGTACGGAAGCAAACGCATCTCAGGGGTCGGGCTCTCCCCCCACCCCCGCCCCCCATCTGTATTTATAAGACTGTTCATATAAAGTAATTTCTTCCTCCTCACTTTTGTGGTATTTCAACATATAAAAGCCAATGAACTGGGTAGCATGGTTGTCACTTTTATTCTGAGATCATTGCTTAAAACAAAGCACACATGATGCTGTGCTGAGGAAGACCAAAGCCAAAAAATGAAAGCCATTTACAAACACCAGGAACGTCCAGGGCTTTGCAGTTTGTCCCCGATGATCATTTAATATTCTTGCTACAACTGCTCATTTCCAAAGAATGTCACATATTTTTCAAGAAGAGACAATATATCACAAATCAACACCTGGATGCAGACTTTGACTTTACATGAGAAGTCCGGAATACTGGGATTTCCCCACTTAAACATTTGCCACATTGAAAGATAATTCCTGATTTGCTCTATTTCTTGAGATTCTCTTTTACCACTAGTAATACCAGGTGCAGAAGCAGTGAGCACCTGAATTTTGAGATATTTAATATTAAACAGGGTTTTGTTCAAAATACACTGGAGACACTGCATTCTGAAATGAATTTTTCTGGATGCTTGAACTGAATTCTTTCAGTCTAGAAATTACTATTGCAATCTTTGCGCACAGTGTGCGACAGGTATCAAAGCAGCTGAAGCAACAAGGTCCACACCGTTACTTGCCGGGCAGCAGCACCGAGCGCAGCCCTGCCTGAAAGGTGTCAGAGCTTTCACAAGAGCTGGTGTTTGCTCTACAACTCTACGGTCCAGAAAAGGTCACATCAGCCTCAAAATTGTTTTGATTTGAGAGGAGGCAGAAAATATGAAGAGAACCAGCTTTACGAATTTTAACGCCTGAAGAATGATGCTGGCAATTTTTGCCTTCTTTTGTGTCAACAGCACTGCTTTGTTTTAAACTATAAAAGCAGAAATATTAGTTCTCAGAGCTCCCCGAGCTCAGATCTACTGCCTCCACCACACACTTGCTAATACCAGCCAAACGGCAGAAGTTATTAAAACGTAATTTAGCAATCTCACCAGGGGACAAACAAGTTGTAACAATATCATTACAGTCTTATCAGGGACTGGATGTCTCGTTGAATGCCAAGTGTAGTCAGGGTAGGAGCCAACAGGGACCATCGCTGCACGGCATCACGGCCGTGCCCATACCCTCACAAGTTATGCTAAATGGATTTCTTTTGCAGAACGATTTCAAAGCAGCAATGACTGCTGCTGGAAAAAAAGAACGAAAAAGAAGAATCAGGGGATCGAGAATTTTGCAAGATTGACACACTGTTCAGACTTGTCATTTCCTGACCCCAGCTGGTGTCCCCAGCTGCCCTCAAAGCCCCTGCAGACTACCAACTCAAAGGCACCGTGCTTGTAAGGGACAGGGAAGGCCAAGTCTTAGACCAACAGCAACAAGGAATACTACAATTACTAGGAGAAATATTGCTTTACAACATGTTGACTATTATGAGAAATACTTTACGTAATTGTTTTTGCTGAAGAGCAATCTGGGCAAGTGAACGCTCCTGGAAGCTGAAGAGCTCTCCATTAATTTTGGCTCTAGTTTGGAGTCTAACACAGCCTGCTGTATACTTCAAATTGCTTCTTGAAATGCATAAGCTCTTTAGAGATGAGTCATCTTCTATTAAGACTTCGATTTGCCTGAACAGTATTTTAGCCGGTATTTAAAGTGGGATCACCTGGAGGCTGAAGAGCTAGCGGTGGTTCAGAGCTGGGAGAAAGCATTCCCTCCAGGCAGGAGGGACTTCCCAGGAGTGCTTTTCTTCAGTCACTACAAACACTTCCCCGCTTTCCACGCCACCAGGTTTGAGGGGGTTAACATCCCACCTGCAGATGTGACGTTCTAGCACCTCCGAAGACGAGAGGGAGCCGCACTCGAACCCTCCTGGGAGCCAGCCCTGCCGGGAGGAGCGCGCTCCTGCTGACGCCAGGGGAAATTGCTTTCACCAGCGACGGCCTGGAGCCTCTACATTGTGCCTTGGCAACAACAACCACCACCAATATATTGTTGGTAATATTTTTCACCGATATTAGGAGAGCGTGTCATGGATGCTCCATTATTTGTTACAGCACAGTCTCCCAGAGATGCATAAACATAATGAACGGCATTTACTGGTATACTATAATTATACAATATGTGGACCTGTAACTACTGGCAGCGTGTAAATATGTGCAAATTAGTACAGTTATTTTTATTTCAAGGACTTGTTTTCCTGGGGACAAGGAACAGAGATTACTTTCAAATGGGTAATCATGACAGTCCTCAGAATTAAGCACTACAGAAATTACAAATAATCAGCACCCATAGGCTTCTGAAACAATAAAGTCCAGATTTGAATAACAAAAAAAATCTTTTAATAGCTAGGTCAGACATGCTGCTTCCCCAGAAAACAGTGCTTGAAAAAGGATTTGTTTGCACATCCTTTAATAGCTCTCTAACTCCTCAATGCGGTTCACAGATTGGTGTTGGAGACACTCTTCACGTAGTGAGGGGAGAACGTGAGGTGTTCTTTGGCGTCTTAAACCCTTAACTTGCCTTTGCAGCCAAAAGCGGGGCCACTGCAGCAGCAATGCGGGTGTTACGCTGGAGCATCCTCTCCTCCTCCACCGAAGAGGCCGCCTTGCAGCCTTGGGCTGCAGCCTGATATGCCACTGGTCAACCCAAGATCTTTACGGCGAGAGGAGGCAGCCCACTCGACAGCCTGCTGTCCTCACACCTCTGCAGCACGCCACCGGCAAACACAGGGTGCAGCTGCCTGCTCCCCGCAAAACAGCACGCCCCCCCACCTCAAAAAAAAAAAAGAAAAAAAGAAAAAAAATCACTTGACAGAGTTAAGCAGAGATTTTCTTTAAGATGACGACAAATGTACTCCTTACCTGTTGGAGGGCTATCTTGAGTACTAATACTCCAACTTCTTCAAATACAAGACCTCGTTTCATGTTGCCAAAGCCCTTGATTATGTGCTGTGGCAGCAGAATGCCATCTACATGACGGAACATTATAATCAATTTTGTCACGCTTCAATACGAGCAACGTTTTTGAGAAATAGGCAGTAACTGTGCAGCAGTTTGCAGAACCTAATAGTAAACTATTATACCACAGAAAGAAATCAATGTTAATTTAGGAGCCAAATTGCACTCGAGTCAGAAACTTGAACTATATTGTTTTAATCTGACTTCTGAAATGTTAATAAAAATACCTGAAGGACATAAAATGACAAACATTGCTTTCATAAGAGGCTTCTTTCCCTGCTAGTGAGGAGAGATTTTCTTCAAATCAACTACATTCTTTCCCGGACTACCAACTGAGGTGGTTTTAAATATATGACCAGTTTTTATTGAATTGGTGTAAGTCATTTTTCATTAAGTGTTACTATGACATAGGACACCGCGTAACTCCTACAAGTGATCTTAGTGATGAGAATAGCTTGCAAATTAAGTAAGAATTTAATCCTAATGTTGACCAAAAATAACAAAAAAACCCCCAAAGTAAGAAAACCCCAACTCTCATTACACTGTGCATGATCAAAGCTCCATTTTACAGGATAGCAGAAAATTCTTTGAAGATCTTTACCTTATGTGAAAAAAACCCTGGTCTTATTTGCACTAGTTTCACCTGAAATATGCTGCTAGCAGCTTCTTGTCTGGATGGCTGGACCCAAAGACAAGCTCTGCTATTACTGACTTAAACCATGAGCCAAGTTTTCATCTCAGCTGTGCTAGCACCTAATCTCCGTTAGCCAGAGTGGGTGGCTTTGTATTCTCATATATTGACTCACCCATATAGAAACTAACTATGCTGTTATTTCTCTGCTCTCAGCTGTGTATTATGTGCTGCAGGAAAGAGATCCTCTCCTTTGTTCCTCTGAAGGCCTTCCTGCACCTTTTTAATTGAAATAGTAGCTCAGACGTTAAAGTTATAACTACTGAACTAGACCATCTGTACAACACAGAGAATCCAATTTTTAGAATTAGGTACTATTTAACAGCGACAGGAAAAACAAGTCAAGAGATGGTCCTGACGGACTAACACACAAACCTCCACACCCACGTCACTCCTGACCCGCCTGCGCTGCAGACTGCCAACGCGTCCTTCGAGAAGTCAGTCCACGGTCCCACAACAGCACAACGCGGCGCAGCACTATTCTCACCATCTAAAAATGTTAGCACAACTCTAACTTTGATCTTTTGCAACAGTTTTCAGATGAAAAAAAGTGAAGGAGGGACACCATCCATTCCCCAGGTCTGTGGCAGGTAGGGCAAAACGAAAGGGGACCAATCCTCGCAGCCCTCTTCCCAAAGAAACCAGAGAATTTTCTGGAAAACGGGGCAGCTTGAAGTCACGCCCTGGACACAGCTTATGCCTGGCCAGGGACATCTCTTACACTTGCAGACTCTGACCCACCACGCAGGCCCGTGCTGTGCACCAGCATCACCCTCACCCCCACGTCCGAGATCAAGAAGGCTTGAACAGAGTCACGTTCTGGGAAGCTCACACTGCAATAAGCCCCACTGATCCATTAACAGAATCAAATATGAACCAGTAGTCAGATTTCCAGGAGTCCCCAGTGTGACTTAGAAGCCAAAATCCCATTTTTGAATGGTAACCTGAGAATTTAGGAAAACATGTTTCACAGAAGCCAGTGAAACCGCACTCCAGAGTGCTTTTAGCTTTGCAGACTGTAATTTTGATACTTCAGAAGGGTATCGCAAAGTTCAGCCTTCCGAGGCTCCGTATACCTCTCGAAACGGTCGGTGGGAATTGGGGCTGCTCAGTACCTGCAAATTGCTCTCTGTCGCTACAATATCAGCAAATACTTCGTGATTAAAGAGAGACCGACCTACATGATGCAGTTTTAAATGTGTGAATTTCAGCCAGATGGATAATATCAACCACTGCAACACCAAGATAAGGTCTTTCTGTTCCACGGTCAAATATGAACATATGACTTCATCTCATGTGGGTGCAATTCTGTTTGAAGAGTTGACATGACCGAATTTACTTGATATAAATGACACCGTAAAGAAAAACAGTAACTTCTCCTCCACAGTTTTGTTCTTTCAGAGAACTGGTTTTAGCTGGTGTAAAAGGAAGAACTTTGTAACTGGATGGAAGCGTCCTCACCGAGAGGAAACGTGTGATTGAGTTTCAGGTTCTCTAAGGCTGTGAGATGCAGCGCCCTGGACTGCTATTGTAAACTTCTGGTACAGCAGGCAGGAAGGATGTTCCTTCTCAGGCTGGCCAACAAACAAACAATATTGCAAAAAACAGAGACTCACACAAACGTGTTCAATACATTGTCCGTGTTGTTTTAAGAAAAAGAAAAAAAAGAAGTCGCACTTAGGGATCAAAATACGTTTACGTAGATTCACTGGTTTCTCCAACGAAATTACTCCTGGTCTCCTAAAGCCAATGCTGACCAGAGACCCCAGGTCCTAAATTTAGTCAGGGATATAAATATGAAGCTGCACATCTGTAGCTATTAAAAACTGAAAGAATCAGAGTTATTTATTTATGCTTAAACACAAGCCCCCACGCCCCCTTATATTAGAAGAAAGCAGAAATTAATAAAACTGTAAATTGCTCTGAGTAATTTTATACTTGGTACCAAAGCAGAGGAGGACTGAGATCTTTGGAAAATATTTGGGCCTTGCCTTTTTATTTACTAATGCATTCATCTTGATTGAGGGGAATTTTCTTTGTTGAATCCAAAATAAACCACCTTGCCAAGGAAATGTTTTTCATAGGTCAGCAACGGTTCACAGCAAGACACTTCCTGGGAAAATGAAGTCACAGCAATGTGTCCAGGTATTAGCAGCCCCAACAAACACTGAAGTCCTATAATGTTTTTCCCCAGTAGGTTTAAGGTTACAGATATAATTAGGTTAGAGTGGCTTGTACAGTATGTCTGATTTCAAAGTAAAATCAGAGTATTATGCATAATATTATGCAAAGCGCCATAGCAACAGTAAGGCAGACTTCTAAGAAATGCTAATGAGGTAAGCTGTTCTGCAAAAACCCTAACCTGTCCAAGCAAAAAACAAACACATTACTTAAAATTCATACACGAAACTCACACATTCCTTCTGTTAAACCCCCCGCCCCCAGCATAAAATATCTTATCAAACCATCACGGTAGGGAGGGCACGAGCAGCAAGGGGGCACAAGGTCTGTCCAGCAGACGCCTTTCGTAGCCGGCTCGCCGCTCCCCGAAAACCCAGTCCCACAGGACTGACACTGCTCCGGCTGAACACCGGCGGCAGAACGCGGATGCCGGAGCCCGGGCGGGCAGCAGCCCAGGGTCCCTCTGCTCTGGACTTGAGTGGGGCCACCGCAACGTGGGCGATGCGGTGCCTGCCCTGAGCACACAGACCCGGCGCCCAGCGGCAGGGGAAACCTTGATGAAAGGAGGAAAAAAACCAAAAACCAACCAACCAACCAACCAAACCCCCCACCCAAAACAAAACTTAGGTGATTTACTGAAGAACATGAAACACATGTCCAAAGAGGAACGGGTGAAGGAGGCAGAATTGTTCCAGACACAGAATTTGACCAATACAGTGACCACAATTAATTGTTTTACATTTCAGGTTAAGATAAGGGAAGAATAATGCAGCAAGTAATTGAATAAACCAAACTGATACAAAACCAACTGGCCTAATAAACTTCAAAAATACATTCAAGAGCTGGATTAAGCAAACGCAGAGCTACAATGCTATTTCTGAGGTGGGGGCAAGTCCCTAACACAGCCTTCACAAACGTTTTTCAGAAAAGGAGAGCGCAACGGGAGCCAGGGAATTACAAGCCAGTCCATCCCCAATCCCCATAAAAATGCTGTTCAAACGATCAAAGACGTGAAAGCACCTGGAAGATAACAAGACGACAAGCAGTCGCCAACAGGTTTGTTAAGAATAGACTGTTTCAGGTCATCAGTTCCTGCAAGGAACGGCGGTGGGTGCCACAGCCCAACTGCAGCAAGCCTTTGACCGTGTCTCCCACGCAGAAGCAAGCTGGGCTTGGCCAAAAGCTCCCTTCCCGTGAGTGCAAGTTGTCTGGAAGGCTGTGCTCGTGGGTCTGCTGTCCTGTCTGCTCAGCTGGACAGCAGTCCTGGCCCTGCTAATGGTGTAGGGGGAGGTTACTAATACCATTATCAGAGGTGAAAACCCTGGAACAACCCTGCAAATGGCCTGGAAACTGGATGAAGCCAAACAGGAACGAGTTCACCACTTAGGATTCATCAGCAGGGTGAATACGGCGAGGGGGCGAGACAGTCGTTCTGCAGAGAGTGACCGGGGCTGCCGGGGGTAAAACCCCCCTCAAGTGTCCTGCTCCCACAGGGAAGGCAGGTGCCCTAGCCAGATACACGAACGGGCATCAGAAATACTCCTTCCACATCCTTGGCAATCCAACCCCTCACCTGGCAGCTAGCTCAAGTTTTAAATACCTTATTTGAGAAAGCCCTTCCCTAGCACCCACTGGTCTACAGGAAAGAAACGTTTAGTCAATCCCTTAGCAAACATGACCCAAGAATAAAGAGATGAATCAGGGCTGGTGAACATAAGGAGATTAAACATGAGGAGCACAAGTCCGCTGCCTCCAGTGAGTTCAAAAGGCAAGACTGATCTGTTCTCCATTCCTCAGAGGACAGGTGACGAATGGGGTTGTAATTCTGCAAGGAAGGTTCACATTAGACACTGTGAAAAATGTTCAGCTAAGGACTGTGATTGAGTAGAGTAGGTTGCCCACGGAGCTGCCATCACTGGAGATGCCTTACGGAGGGACTGGGCAAACACCTATTGGCAACACTGATTCAGGGGCACAACTTACAAGGTTAATGCAGTTTTTACAGGTTATCGTATAGTCTATTCACTTCCATTCTCCTCTTTCAAGATCTAATAAAAAATATCTGTACAAAGAAATGATGTTGCAAGCAGACACGGCTCACTATCTAGAATATCTTGAGTTGTCTTTATATTGTATGTATTTACTGTCTACCAAATTTGGCAGACCAGCTTTCTCTCCTGCAGACTGCAGCACATCGGAGGCAGAACTGCTGCAGGTTGAGCCCAGGCTGCACTAGGCATCATTTCCCTCGAAGCAACTTGTGCCAGAGAAACTACTTGGGAGCCCTGGCTCAGAAATTAAGACCCGTCCTCCCTCCTGCGCTGCCAGAAGGCCCCAAGACAGCCAAACCAACAGACCCGGCAGGGCCCCACCACACCAGCGCTTCCCGGCGCCAGCTGGGCTTCCTCAGCACAGGAACTGTAATTTTCACCTCCCTGGTAAGTACCGACGAATCTGGCCTTCAATTTGCAGCATGATGGGGTTCATAAAGGCTGAAATTAAATTATTGTCTTTTAATTTCAACTGAATGACTTTCTTCGTCTCCAAAGCCACCGGATTGTCATTCGGTAAAGTCTGCAAGATCCAGCTTTAACAGAGGTGTTCAAGATACGATTACAGAAGCCCAGACCCTTAGTGCATATTATCTGAGAAAAGCAATACTGCAATACAGTTCCACTTTAAAAGTCCACATATTTAGGTAGCTGACAATTTTACATAAATTAAAATAAATGCCAGTTCCATGATGCACACGTCCTATTCTGCATCATCTCAGCATGGCCTCAGCAGTTCTGGAGATTCTTGCATTTAGCAGCTGCCTTTAACATTTTTTCAGCATGGCACTAATAAACCAGGAGAGAGTCGGCAAAGCTACAGTACCACACGGATAGCTTCAGACCAGCTTTCAGACGACGTATTAAAATCTTCGTAATCCAGACACTGGTTCGTTCAAAGTGGGGTTCAATATTATCATCTATAAATCAGTATTTGCTTTATAAAATGTAATGGAAAATGCTAATAAGATTTACTTGTGAAATGAAATTGGATTATATCTTACCTATTTTAACTTGATTTGGTATAGTATTCCTTCTTCATAAACCAGCAGCTCCCATTTCTTTTTTCATTCCCCCTACACCCCCCCTCCTCTCTCAGAATTCAGGCAGACAAATGCACCACGGATTCTCAGGCCACAATTTTTAAAAGAGAAATTACGAGGGACAGACATAAATTAAGTAGAAAATGTAAATTATGCAATATGAAGCCGTATAAAGAAAAAAAAACCCTGTAAAGTCATTAGAGTTATAATGTATGTGCTGTAAGGCAGATAGCAAGCTGGTTGTTTACGTATGGTTGGAAGTTGCCCAGCCAAGAAACTTGAAATTCAGAAGGTAATTTAGACCTGGTAATTTTCCTGTACATGCTTGAATGACTGAACAACCGCTATATGCGATGAATATCCATATTCAAAATTATGCTTATATCCACCGTAACCGCTCAGGGCTCATTGGTACATTCTATTAACTGGGCACAATAAAACCCTGATTTATTCTACAGTTATCAGGTCTGCAGTAAAGAACGTTCCTTTTAATAACAGTGAAACAGTATTAAAAATTGTCAGAAGAAGCAGTTAAGCGATCATACTCATGCAAATGTAGTGCTGTACCGTCATCGTTCTGTGTGCTGGAGATCGTATGTCAAGACATCGCTGTATGAGACACGGTGGAGGGACACAGAGATGAAGCAGGGATTGCTCAGACTCCGAGATGAAGTGATGCTTCTGTAGCACACGACCGTCCATGCCCGTTCAGATCGTGAGCGTGCAAAAGCAGGAGCTGAAGCATAAGCCGCACACGTTACTTCCCAGAGTATTTTCTATCGTAAGCACTACAGGTGGGAAAGGCAATAGCCATTTTGTGAAATTACAGGCTCCCTGTAAGACTAAAGGAGGAGAGTTTGGTGTGCCGGTCATGGCTTCAGCGATGCTCGCTGGGGAACCGAGTCACGAGTAAGTGGAATTAAAGATGTGGTGGAAGTACCTGGCAGATGGGCACACCATCCCCGCACCAGAAGTGCGACCACAGAAGAACACCAGGGTGGGCGAGGAGCAGCAGAGGCTGCGGAGCTGGTGCTGAGCCCACGAGTCAGCAGGAGAATTAAGTTTGCAAAACCAGAGAATATAAAGGAATGGGGTTTGTTCTGGGGAGCTGGAGGGAGAAAGCCTTGCTCTTTATTAATTTGTTAGACAAATTAACAGATACCTTAAAAGAAGAAACAGGACTGAAGAACACTTGACAAGGGGAACTGCAGAAGCCGGGGTAACAAAAGGACCTGAAGGCTTCCTCTCTTCTTTTGTATTTCTTTCATTAACATCTTCCCACATTTACACTTGAAAATAAATTTGATACGAATTTCTTGTAAATTGTGACTAGTAGACAAACCACAGCTCTCCTAAATGAAGTATCTGGCTTTTACTGACGTAAAGCTGGCCCGCCAGGGCAGCTCAACAGACAGCAAACGGGCATCGTTCTGCCAGCCTGATCGCACGCACGACATGCCTTTTTGAACGGTGCCGAAGCGCTGGGAAGCGAAGCTCACCCCAGCAGCACCGGCCACCGCAGCGCCGCCGCACGTCCCGCCCGCTGTGAACAACGCGCCCGCGGGGCCGATCACGGCAGGGCGAGCTCGCCCAGCGTCGCCCGGCTCCGGCATGACCCTCTCCTGAACGCAACAAGCCATTTTTCTGCCTGGTCAGAACAGATGAGCAGCAGCAGCAGCGAGCAGATGTTCAGAGCGCTTTTGCATTGCGCTTAACTGGCTAGGGGACAACATACAAATCCAAACAGAAGTGCATTAGCAATTAGCTGACTATGACAAATCATTCACATATACAAACTGTTTCATGCTGTAGCCAGATCCTAGTTTTACATTGCTTCAATTTTATTTTTGTCCCCTCCCTTTTCTTCTTTAGCTGTAAGAAAGAAAGAAAGAAAGAAAGATACCCTGCACATCCCCAGTGCACTTAGAAGTTTGCCCGAATCTGACACAATGCCACATGCATCCACACTACAGCCACGGACACTTCCAGCTTAGCCCAGGTAGCCGAATCAGGACAAAGATCAGCTTGGACACTTCAGTCAAGTATTTACCGAGCTTGTCGGTTGATTTAGCAGTCTGCAACGTGTTTCTTACCGCAGACAGAGGTACCCTTACGCTGCGTGCTGCAGTCAAACCTGAGCACCCCTTGCTTGCGGTATGCACCAAAGAGGAGCATGACCCTCTGGGCCTGCACATCCTTTGACGGAGACACACCGTTTCTCCCGTTACCCCCTCGGCTCAGTGCTCAGGGAGAGCAAAACCCATCCCACCTGCAACCCAGCCTCTGCTGCTGGCCTCAGGGGAGTCGTCGGTCCCGCTCGCCGCGCAGACCCGCAGCACTGGCTGGTGCAGGAGCAGCCCACCACTGCTCAGCTTTCCCTTCTGTCAAGAGTCGATCTTTCCCACCCACAAAGACATCTGGCAGACTCAAAACTCATGTTAAGAAAACAGCGAGCTGAGGTCAGAAAGAGTTCCAACTTTGACACAAAACTGGGGTGCAGGGCACGCATCAACTAGCACATCAGCTGCATGTTGCATTTAAGCTTGAGTTTTGGCTTTGGCCAGCTAAACTGATACTTTTATCCAGACTAGGACTCATGTACATCTAGATCCCCGCTCAGAAGGCAAGAGAGATTCCATGAGCTTATCACCTCTTCTGTGCTTTTTTTTTTTTTAAATAAAAAACCCAAACACCGTAACAACCACTAAGCAGGCCCACCGACTTTTCCCTTTCTGTGGGCGCTTCAGAAAGGTCCCAAGACAGCTGGTTTCACTCTTATTAAAATCCTCATGATATGAAATAACACAGATGCAATACTTGTTTTGCTAAAACTAGACTGAGCTCACCATTCCTTCTGGTCCCTATTGCAAGTTACTTATCTAACCACACAAACCACTTTGGAGTACAGCTTGTGGAAAGGTGTCACCCCAAAACACCCAGGGCACACCTACACAAATATTTGCACAACTTCTCTTATTGACAATCTTCCGGTAACAACATACTGCACAAAAAAATAATGGTCACTTGTTAAAATCATAGAATCGCTTTTTGGAAAAGACCCTTAAGATCATCGAGCCCCACCGTTAACCTCGCGCGGCCAAGTCCCCCACCAAACCACGTCCCTGAGCGCCACATCTACACGACTTCTGAATAC
>JAVKLA010000090.1:1005660-1053802 GCA_034782735.1 Sagittarius serpentarius | reverse complement strand
GGACACGCTCCAGCACCGCAGTGTCCTTCTGGTGGGGAGGGGCCCAAACCTGAACACAGGGCTCGAGGTGCGGCCTCACCAGTGCCGAGTGCAGGGGGACGATCGCTGCCCTTGTCCTGCTGGCCACACCATTTCTGACACAGGCCAGGTTGCTCGTACCGTAAGACACCATCCACTGCGTTTTTTTCCTCCCACATAATCTATAGTTTTTAGAGCACTGCCCGCTTTCGGGAATTGAGCAAAGCTGGTGTAGGTGGAAATATGTCAATGAGGGCAAGGAAGGAGCAAGAACAGAGATGCAGTCTGCACAAGCCTCCTCGAGCTGCTCTGCAGTTGAAGTCTGTCCTTGTGACTTGTAAAGCAAGGACTGATGGTCGCAGCACGTTGTACCAGAGCCTCAGTGCAGAAGCCTCAGGACCTGCAGCCAGTGTCACCAGCTTATGTGACCAAGCAGTGCAGAAAGCTGCCTGTGGGACCTACTGCGTGATCGAGCTCTTCTGCAAGTGTTAGTGCATTGACCCACCGTGTTCCAGGACAGCACGAACTACAAGTACCCCGGTGTCAGGTAAATGAGGAGGGCCTGGTCAGCTTTTGAATGTGGGCACGTCCCATAAATGCCCGGGAAGCACAGGCAGCCTCACCAGCAACCCACCCGCAACAACCCACCTGCCCTCTTCCCAGCTCCAGCTCTGCAGCGACCAGGGGGCGAGGGGCTTTGCTACCTACAGCGTACCGATAGGGACAAGATCTGTGGAGAGACACACAAAGCTGAGATCTCAAAAAATTGTGGCCAATACAGACACCACAGCAATTTTCAAACCAGGAACTGTTACAAGTTACAAGCTGGGTAATCACACTTAAATTCACAGTTAAAATGAATGAGAATAATTATTCCTGGTTTCTTTAACATGTTGGAAGGAGAAAGAACACTGTTCTGAATGTTTCACGTCATGCCGAGTGCCAAGCCAAATTCAGTCCCAAGTCAGAAACACCCCCGCAGCGTGAACACCCCAGAAGGTCACACCTGACAGGCTGCAGGGACAGCTAACAGCCTACCTTGGCGGTTCCCGGCGTTACCAGCAGCAAAGTCCGTCGTGCCTTCACACTGGGGCAACCGCACAAAACTGCTTGCTGCCTCTACTGGGAGTGCCTCAAATTTCCACGGAGGTCAATCGCCATCTAATCTCTCAAATAATTCCAAAACAAATTTCTCCTCTCCTTATGTTATTGCACAGCCATAACAAATTAAATCAGAAACACTTCTGCCCCACAACCACAGCGGTTACTCAGATAATTCCTCAAAAAATTACTCCAAAACCTGAGTGTCAACACCACAGCCCAGCGAGAGCACCTGCTATAACGCTTGTGACAGCACGCCAGCTCTGCTGTCCCCCTGACAGACAAAAGGAGGATTTGAACCTTAACCTCATTTTACCTTCCTTTGGGGAGGCTAACTCGTACATCAAATAGCACAGGTCATTTTGCTACTGTAATACCCAAACACACTACAATTTCACCACAAGCAGCAGTTCACTGCATTAGATTTTTCTTCTCAGCCGCTTCCCTCTTCTCCACCGGATTTAGTGATTAAAAAACAACACGACTTACAGTTTACTGTGACTTTTACTTTTTTCACGTCTGGGACCGAGACATCATTTTCTGCACTGCATTCATATTCCCCAGCCTGGTCTCTTGTAATTCCGTAGATGTCCAGGTACTGTCCGCTCTCGAAGGGTTTTGCTGAAATGAAATAATCAGAAAAAGAAATCACTGGAAGCTGAGCACAAAACACCTGAAACTTCACCAACATCTGAACGGCAACTGGAGGGGTTTGCTGGGTTCTGCAGATAACACACGTCCAAGGGGAGCTGCGGCAGCTTTCGCTCAGAAACCCCGGCTCCAAGCTGGGCTGCACCCCCCCCCCTCCCCGAGCTCCTGGGTTGGCCCAGTGTCCTCGCCTGCCCCTGCCCCACAGTCAGGCTCATCAGCTTCCAGATCCACAGGAGCAATTTGATAACGCAGCTCCGTACCTGATGGGCCTTACAGAATCCAAGGCGTGGTCCTCAGTCAAAACCTTGCCTTAAGAGTGTCAGCATCCATCAGGGCTGGCGGTTTGCTCCTGGGAGGAGGCCCGCTCGCTCCCCTACCGCGATCAGAAGCCAAGCCAGCTATCAGGGCAAGCTCAAGGGACAAACAGGCCAGCCCTGGAGCTGCTGGTCCACCCCTGCTGCCGGTGGCCCCAGCATCAGCTTCCCATCGCAGGTGCCCTCTCTTTTCAGGGACCGTCTGAACTTGTAGCTACACATCAACCAGCTGGACACGAAGGACGGGAACCCTCATCAGCTGGGCTCCCCTGCACCCCGAGGACTGCCAATGCCAGATGCGTCCCGGAGGCAACCACCTTCAACGGGTGCCCGTGGGTGCAAACTGGGTGGGTCATCCCACGTCCTCCCTCCAGGGAAAAAGACCTTTCAGGCTTGCTCACCACACCACTCAGTGCTTACATGTCGTGCCCTAATAAATATTTCATCGGATTAATTAAAAATTAAATAATAGCTCTCCTCTCCCAGAGGACCAAACCCCAAGAAACAGGACCCTCAGTGTTTGCCTTGTTACGCAGAACTAAGGACAGTCAGTGAGAGCACTACTGAAAATAGGAAGGGGTCTAGCTGATGTAAATCAAAATGAAGACCAAACTGAAATATTAGTGTATGTCACTCGTTAGTGCATTGTAACTGAAAACATTAGTTGTTTTAGAGAGCAAGAACAATCATATGATTCAAGAGCTAATTTATCTCCACTTGACATGGAGTCATAGCATACACAGAAATTTTTTGTAGTTTTCTAAATCCCAGCACCTCCCAGCTTTTCCCTACTGTGGTTCCTGCCTTGCAGTGAGCCCTTGGATATCCTTCAAATCAAAACTGCTACCTGCTTCAAAGTTCGTCTTTCTGTCTTTTGAGCAGCACGCTCTAGGTGGGGAGCAAACGAATTGGTTTAGATTCCTCACAAGGCATTCACCACGTAATACGTGAAAAAATGTTGAATATAATTTCTATCTTAAAACAATATAACATAGCAGTCATGACTACAGATGCTGGAAATTATAGGCCTAAAGGTGAAAAAGACTCGCTGAAAGTGTTTTCCCAGACAGACAAGCTTTTAATTGACGGGTAATAACTTTGCAACTTATGGAGCAATGACAAAAATCTGAACTGGGTAGTGAGAACTAAGTATTATGTTCATGTCCATCACAGCTGTGAATTTCATTTGCTTGTCTGTTCACGGATTAATCTTTTAAAGTGTGCAAGGTTCAAAACATCAATTATAACAGTGCATCGCTTAGCAAGACAGCACTCGTTAATAAGCACAATATACCATGCCTGTCACGCGGAAGAGCCCAAGTAAGCAGTGGTTATGTAAAGCAGAAAGATAAGACTGAAATTGGAAAATTATTGTGAATTGAAGTGAACACTCCTAAAACGCAATGAAATAATTTATGGGATATCAGAAATTGCATGAGAATGGATTTTTTTCTCTTCCATGTTGTTCGTGGGAATAAATTGCAAAAAAACCCCTTCCACGAACAAACCAGCTGTTACTGTTCACATTGTAGCCCTCGTCCTGCTCCACTTGGCCAGGCTGAATCAGTTTCTAGGAAAATTTTATTTACTATTGGTTTGAAGAGCAGTGAAGGATGCGAAGCCCCTGCCTGCACAGGGGCATCTGCCCGGGCAGAGGAGAAACCTTCCAACAAGACTTCTGCTTTGTTTCTAATACCAAGGAAATTATACAAAATGCAAAATTCTCCTGTGTGAGGAGCGTGCCACGTTAAAAATTACTATTAAATTAAGAGATTGTAATGCTCTCCAATGTCATTACTTCCTTGTATATATGGTATGCACCAAAATATTGTATACTGAATTCTGGGAACAGTTTATGACGTATCCTATCCCAATTCCCAACATCGGTTTGGAAAAAAGAAAAAAAACCCGTATCTCTAAGTACCTGGAATTTCATGAAGATAGTTACTTGTGTTTTGGAGTTAAGCTAAAACCAAACATTCTCTGCTTTAAACTTGTGTTTTAATACAAACATAACACACCAGGCGATAACCTAGTTTCTTGCCTCCCAGCTTTTGCTTTCTCAACCCTTCCTGGATTGTAGCTGTGCTTCTGGCGCCCGTTTCGCCACCTGAATGGGGTAAGGTTCAGCCTCAGCCGGGGTCAATACAGCCGCCACTCCGTACTGACAGACGCGACAGGTTTACGTATTCGCCACAATCCTGCTACAGCACGAGCAACATCAGTTCTCAGGTCTGGCAAGCTGTCATCCGGCCGGCTGAAAAATACCAGCTGCGACAATATCCGCGCGTTCAGGGGCTGACGCCAGGCAGCTCCCGGCTGCTGCGGCGGACCGAGAGGGCAGCGCAGCAAAGGGCTACAGCGCAAATGCACCAGTGCCGCTGGGTGGAAACTTGGTGGGAGTTCCCACCACAAATCCCCCAAAATAGGGACGTTATGCTGAGCTATTCACCTGATTTATGCTGCGAACTATGCGTGCATTTTTATAGTGCTGTAAACCCCATGTATTTTATGCAACTCACATACACCTTTGAAAATATTAAAATTAAGTCATTTTTAAACCCTCATGTCCCCAGAAATTTTGCATCCGGCTCCTGTAAGAAAGCTTTTAGTTAATATTAGAGATAAATATTTTTCTTAGGGAATACAGAGATACAGTGTTTCATCTTTCCTATTCGTCTGCACAGTATTTCATCTTCCTCAGCTTGTTTTTAGTTCTAGAGATGTCCCATGGCTGTGTGGAAGAACTTAGTGTTATGTGAAAGATATATGCATAAGTATAAGTAAGTGTCTTTATGTTACGTTGCATGCACATCCAGCTCAAAAAAGGATATTCGTAAGCAGCAGGGAGAATAAATTGCGTATGCAGACACTGGTGAAGGAAGACAGGTTTCAGGAGACAACTCCGTTTTCTCACTGTTTTCTTCTGTGATGTCTTACAGCCCGGGGTAACTGCGCCTTGCTCTGCCCTTCTGCAGACCACGTGCGTTTTATGGGCCTATCAAGATATCAGGGACATGCCTGGCTGTCTTTTCTGGCCGTAGAGCCAAAAGACTTACCAGACTTGGTATGTGAGAAAAAGAAATCTGGAAGGTTCATTAACGCCAGTCCTTCAGCCCGAGGTCACGTCAGCCAAGACTGGAAAAAAAGGTTAGCTGAAGTAAAAGAAACATAGACGTGAGAGTGCCTCATGTCCACGGCCGTTCCTGATGGGTTTTTCAGAAGATCTCTTGGCCAGACTGACTGATACACACAATGACATGTCAGCGATCTGCTCTGGGTAGCTTAGGCTGTAAGACCAGGTTCTCTAGCCGGGAAGGGAAACACCTGTGAAACTAAGTTTGAATGCCTGTTTTCTGCTACTGCCATGCGATACGATGCCTGATAAATCATCACACTTGTTATTCCTCAGGAGAGTACACAATTAAAACTGTTTTCTTACCAGACATATGGTATCTGGCATCAGGTGTAGCACACGTACACACTGCCATATGGACCAGCTCTCAAAGGCTTGGACAAATGAGTTTTGCAAGGGGAGCATTTTCCTCCCCTGGTGTTAAACATAAGTCAGTAAGAAGAAAAATTTGGTCCAAGTCCAGGGTAGTTCCAAAAAACTCTGAGGACTTCATCTAAGCCAAGGGTTTTGGATTTGTTTTTGTTTTTTTTCCTTATTCACTAGGATATTAAGTAACTACGATATAGCCCCAGTTTACGAACGGTAAAACCTGTTCAGAGCTCAGGACTGGCTTTTATGACCCAATCTTTGAGGTACCTCATCCTCGAGCAGAGAGTGAAAACCCTCGCAGGGCTGGGAGTGGGGAGAGCCCGCGGCTGAGCTGATGCCCGTCCTGGCTCATCGCGGACTCGGGGCATTTCGATGGCGCACAGGTGAGACTGGGCAGAGCCGAGGGACCCGTCTCCCAAAAGGGAGAAGGCACAGGGATCCCAGCTCATCCTTACGTGTGCTGCCTCGACGATGAGAACGGGGCTCAGTACGAGAGAGCAGAAGGTCGTCTCCAGTGACGGTGTCGTCACGATGCCATCTGATTATCACCAGATGCTTTAAGTAATCCATAAGGCCCCCTTGATCCCAGAGGCTGGGTGGAGATAAGAGATCGAGGGCGCAAGGAGGCACCTTTCTTTCCCGGAGATGAGTTGCCGTGGGATGCTGAGAACAGTCTGAAGTCTACACAATTGGATTCACCCAGAAAAACGATCCGAAGCCGTTTCTACTACTCATTATGGATTCTGGGTTTGAAGTTGCACCAAATGCTGTAATTGGATAGTCCTCGCCAAGGAACCGCAGGTAATCTGAACAGCTCGTTGTCTATTAGGAGAATGGCCTTATCACATTAGGGACCATTTAAACATTGATTGCCGAAGGCCATTTAGCTTTAGAGAAGCCACTCTCCACATTTGAAAAGAAAAATCAGACAAAATGAAAAGAAAAAAAAAATATCCAGACCTGACAGTTAAATTGAAGGCTGGAGGAGATCTTCCAGCCGATGACACAAAACAAGGAAAGCAAGCAGAGCACTTTTGTAAGAAAGGCATGCTGATAAAAGGAAAGAGCCGTGAACACGGACTGACAAAGTTGGAAAGTTTCAGAGGTGGAGACAAACGGGTACATCTAAACGTGAAATACACAGGTACGGAGAGAAGCGTTTGGAGAGCTGGCCGTGTGCAGGCTCACAGCGTGGGCGATGTAAGCCTCAGGCGGTTATCAAGGGATGTTGTGTGCAGAGGGCAGAGGTTGCCCCGACAGGAGAAGTTGTCACAGTTAAGTTTTCCTCATTCTCTAAAGCGACATCAGTTTCTGTCCCTGCGCAGAACCGCCGCCACGCTGCAGTACGGGACAGATTCACGGAGCTACGATGTTCTGGAGCAAGTCTGAATTTTCTCGTTGCAGACTTTGTGCCAGGGAACACGTGGCCAGCTCATACGCCAGGGCACGGACTGACTTTTCTGCCTTAGCAGCCGAGTACCAATATAAAGGGGAGCCAGCTCCATTTTAATACTTGAGGAGAAGATACGGTCAACCAGATATTGGAACTAAAAAAACCCGCTTGATATAGTAGGTTTGTCTCACGTCAGGTCTTCCGGATATTTACATGCACAGTTAGTAACAGGTATATCAGGCTGCGCTCTGGTTTTTGAGGATCTGTTCAGAACTCCGTGCTGCCTGCAGAAGGCAGGGGTGTAAGGGCAGTCTGCTGCAAACGCCAGGTTTTTTCACTGTCAGACCACAGCCCGAAGCAGGGAGATCACCCCGCGGCACCGGGACAGGCAAAGCGCCCTTCGGCAGGAGAGGGGTTTGCGAGGGATCCTCTTACGCAGGGGCTGGCTCCTGCGTCTTCTGCGGCCAACAGCTAAGCGCGAACACCGCCAGCCCGCAAAAAGCCTGAAAAACCTTTCTCTGCAAAACAAAAATTAAAACCGTGTAGGGAAGAACAGGGCAACGGTCTTTTTAGTAAGAAAGCTACACGATTAAATCTCACTTGAGCTTATTTATAATTCATAGCACTTAACGTGGGGATCTGGCTCTTGGGAAGGGGCTAATTACTCCCAATAAAGCCCGATGCCTGCGGCAGCTTTCGGAAGAGACGCGGTCCTTTGGTCAGCCAGAGGGTGCGGGAAAAACGCCCAGAAGACGTGATTCTGGGAAATAAAACCGGAGGTACTGGGGGTATGGTCAGGCCTCCCGGGAGCATCTGCCGTCACCAGCCTGCCCGGCCTGGGTTTTCTGCCTGCCTGCCTGCCGCCCGCCCGGAGGGGACGTCCCCAGAGGCTGAAACACCCTTGTCACAAAGTGCTCCGGCCACCACCTCGGTACCAACACCCGCCACCAGAGTGGGGCAAGACAGAAATACCAGTAGCAAAAAAATAAAAATAAAGAGTAAGAGAAAAGTATCTGAAAAGTGAAATGGAAGAAAGGAGCATCTCGTCAGATTTTTGAAGTCAGCTGTTACTTTTCTCTAAAAATTTCTGCAAGCCCCCAAGTTGGCACGCTCTCTTCAAAAGACCAGCATCTCCCAAAATAGCCATGAGGGGCTCTATACCAAAGGAAGGAGAAAGAGAGTGAAATCTACAGTTCCTTGGTTTGGTTTTTAACATTAAAGATTTTGTTTCACTGAAATACCTTCTATGATTCATAAATCACTCACTCGAAAGTGCAGTATTTCTCAAATAAAAATGAGCTAATATCTGAGGGAATAAACTAAGCATGTATTAAAATTCTAATTTTCATAGCATTTTATGAGTTATTAATGAGTTAATCTACTTTTACTGAAAAGCAAGAAGTATTTCCATTTGTTATAAAATCATAAAAAAATCCATACTTATTTCTGTGCAATGCTTTTGTACGGTTTTAGTTTGAAACTCTGTATTTCACTAAGGTTGTAATCTTACTCTCGTTTCTCAGTTCCTTCACAAAGACCCAATTATTTGACCATCTTAGTTTGAATATTCTTCTCCTGACAACTGTATTTTAACAGGAATTTTTTTTTTTTTTTTGGCTTTTTTAAAGATTTGAAGAAGAGGTGAGGATTTCTAGGAGTACCTTTAATCGTTCCTGAAGGGATGCTCAAACTTCTGGAACGGTCCTGATAAAAATGACATTTTTCTGAGAAGCCTTCCTCAGAAACCCCCCGACCACGGACAGTGTAATGTCACTTGACCCCAGAGCAACAGATCGTGATACCGAATGTCACTTAACTGGATCCTAATACTCAATCTCCCAAGAATGGTACTTACAAGTATTGTTAAAAACAAAGGCCAAAAGTCCCGCAACTTGAAACCAAAAGACACCGTCTTTTGTATGGGAGGGGTGTGATTCTGGAAGTTCCTTACTTTTTGTTTATCCAAAGGCAAAGGGAAGAATCACAACAGGTGGTTTATATTGGGTACTAGTGTTTGCACTGCTGTCTTTAAACTGTTAATTAATCCCCTGATTTACTCCGCGTAGAGCGCCACGCCATTTCCCCCCCGAGTTCTTGGGAAGCTGCCAGCTGTGTGTTTGATATCAGGGAACCAGTGATTTAATGATATGCGACGCCTTAACCAACGGAAAAACTTCCCTTCAGGATCACGAGCCAGGCCATTAAATTCACATAAAATATTAATCGCAAAACTTCAAGTCCCCAGACAGTTGGAGCATGGTCCAATCCATCTATGCCATCACGATGTGCCCATCGGTGTGGTATTTAGCTGTCCCATCCACAGAGTTTTTCTCACTTAAGGACTGATGGAAGACCCCGAGTCCCCCGCGAGCCGTCCCGTGCCCCAGGGGATGCATGCACGCTTCGGGTGTTTTCCAGGGAGGTCCTGCTCATCCATGCACAGGAGCAGCTCCTTGCAGCGCGTCTGCAGCTGAGGAAGCGCTCGGGTAGGAGGCAGCAGTGCCAGTTGTTGCGTTTTGGGTGTACAACCACCCAACCAGCTTTGTATGCCAAGAGGGGTGCGCTGCGGCAGCTCGTCCTCTGCCGGATGAATAGCGCGCATTTCTGCAACCGAACTAACCGCTCGGGCGCCCAGCCCCAGCTGGTGTGAGCAGCAGCCCAAAGCCCTGGTGCGGTGCCTTCGGGGCTAACAGGGAAACGTGTGAGGCCACCAGGCTGGAAGACTTCCTGACTGCTGGAGGTCCCAGCCAGAGCTGAGGACGGGGAGAAGCAGGCATCCCTCTTCAATATGAAATGCAAAGCAGTGGGGCTTGTGTAAAGTACTGCAGCACGGAGCTGTAAACCTAGAGCTGAGCCGCTTCCTCAAATGGCAGAGAATGAGGAGTTTAAGTCAAGGCAGAAAAAGAAGGGGTGTTCTCCATAAACCCAGTCTAGGAGCAGGACACGAAAGCTTTGTAAAGCCCCAAGGCGCCTGAGCCCTAAATTAACGTTACCTTTGTCAGCGTAATCCGCTGGCATTGAAGGTATTACTTCTGAAACCAGCTGGTGCCAACACGTACAACAGAGAGCCAGGAGGCAATCTGCGGGTTTCTCTGGTGGCTCAGGACAGCTGAGGGCACATCCCCGTCCTTCCTTCCTCCCGAAGCCGGGATAGACAACGTTGGCAGATGCCAGGGGCTAAACGGGGTGGCAGAGGAGCAGGGAGCTATGAGCAGGACTATCCCGCTTATCTTCTCCCCTCCGCCGCACGAGTAAAACCACCCCGGTCGCAGTCAGTCTTAGCCCATCACTGCTGATCGTTCCTGCCTTGGTCTCTCTCTGAAGGTTTCCTGGCTCGTCTCCAAACACTTCCAGCTCGGTTGCAAGGAACAGATGTTTCGGCTCAGTCCGGTAATGCTTCACCTGACCGAGGAGCACAGCGCTAGCGCCGTAATGAAGCTATTGCCTGCAAGATGAGTAATGATGGCGTAAGGGAGGCATATCACTGTCACTGCTGATCAGGTTAAATCACTGAATTATTTTGCATTCTGCTTCTTAGACACCTAGAGGGAACTGGCTTCGCTTTTGGCCTAATGCAGCAATAAATCCACCTCCATTTAGGAAAGATGGCTGCACATCATTGCTGCTCAGGACGCCACGTCTCGAGTGGGGCAGGATCTCACTCCACCCTGCAGCCCGTGAGCACATCGCCGGCTCCGGCCTCAAAGGTTCGTCCCCTGCAGGCCGCCACCTTGATGAAGTGATCGCTCCATATGAGAAAACCCTTCGTTGCCCTTGGGGCTCTTACCAAGCAGCTGGGGAGGTGAGATGGGATCACTTGGAACGGGAGACAACGGAGCAGCGACTCCAGGCATTGCAGACCCAAACCCGTGAACCAGGAAACAATAATCACCAATTTTAAGCTATCCGGGAGAACGCAGCTACCAAGTGAAAGACGTCTTCTCGAACGGCGGTATTGCCAGGCTGTTTGAAGTCGCTGCTAACTGGACTCGGAATTAAGAACCTGGGAAAATGTACTTCGATGGCAAGATCGTTCACACAATGCGGTTAGTGCTGGGAGTAACTTCACTGTGCAGAGGCAGCAGCTAAGCGGAGGGTGGATGAGAGCAGCTTCTTATAGATCAAAAACTGCGTAACGCACAATTGCAGATATACTACAGGGAAACAGTGGTGTGAAATAACCCGCACCAGCAACGATACCTGTTAGACTCTTAGAATCCAGTAGGACAAAAGACACAAGCCAGAAACTTCTGTTTGTAAAAGTTTCAGTTTTAAAACCGTGTTCAAGGAAGAGACGGGGCATTTTAAAAGACGAGCTCACACTCTGTAGACACACAAAGCCCTGGAAATCTGATAATAATTCGTGTCAGTTAAATATTTTCAGCCTGAAAATCCAGGTGCACTTCAACACAATACTTATTTCTGTCTCGCGTGGATAACATCTGAAAAACGGCGGTTCTCTAGGAGAAGCGCAAGTGGAACAAAATACTTGACATTATCTGTGCTCATATCAAGCTTTGTTTGTTTCTTAGGATTGAGCCAGAAGTTTTAAAAAAGCCTCTTTGCTTCTCCCCCCGCGTAGTATCAGCTTTCTGTAGCAGTCTGCTGCAGGAAGGGTCTTGCAGGAGTCACACTCTGCCTGTTCAGGGACTAGCATTGCCTTTTGTCCTGTAATTGAATTGAATCGGCTCTTAGGCTCATTCTTCCCAGACAGCCCTCATTTGAGTGCTCTGAAGATGTATTACACTAATATATCGTCAGAATGACATTGCTATGATGATACATTAATGCAATACTTCTTCACAGCTTTAGGGCTGTCCAGAAACAATAGGACGGGCATTAGATTCAGTTCAGTCGTATCACACTCATGCGCACATGCCCCGGCAGCAAACGAAATGTGTTAGGGAAGGAGAGGAGTCATCATGTGAATGTGTTCAAATTCAAATTCACGCTAATTCCTGGATAAGTGTAGCTTTCCTCAGTGTTAGTGAAAAACTTGTTATTGTGCACGTGCTAAACAGTTCTTAGGGCTTTTTTTGGGGGGGTTGTTGGGTTATTTTGAAAAGGTTTCAGTGTCACTATTCTCTGGGGACAGGACTGAAAGCACAAGGAGAGTGTCCTTGTGCTAGGGATTTGCCTTTCACTCAACATGGGAAAATCTGTCTTCATTCAGCTAAATTCATAATTTCTGAAAATCTGCTCTCCCAAATGCATGTGCACACATACATCCTGTTTATCCTCCTGTTTTAGGAAAACAACTAGAAACTAGACTGGAAGTGATGGGGATAAAACTGTGAGAGAAGGGCAAGAGAGGAGGGAAGAACTGGAAAACACGAAACCAGAAGACACCAGGGATGATGCTGAGGATCCAGGCTGAGCTGTTACAAAGGCAGAGGGGGACTGTTCAGTAAGAACAAGCCAGAGAAGCCGGGATGGTATGGTCAGGAAACGCTGCCACACACTACGCAAAACTAGCAATAAAACAGGAGATTCCTATGTCACAATCTTGTCTTTTAATTCTTTTTTTTTTTTTCCCCTGCAGCCAGTGGCTGTGAAACCTGCTAGCGAAATGTACACCAGCGTGCCTGTCTCCTTGCTGAGCCAGTGGCGCTCAGTCTCTACGCCGGCACGTAATACAGCACAATAGGAGTGGATGTGGAGATGAAAACAGTGCTGAGGACCTCATGTGCATCGGCGCGGGGGGCTGGGGTGGCTTTGCTTCAGAGCAGATCTGTGCTGGCCCCGTGGGCTGAACTCCCGCTCGTGGCAAGACCGCTCCAGGAGAGGTTCACTCCAGGAGAGCATCCACCAAGTTTCCTCCATTTCAGGGGACGGAGTTCAGGCTCTTTGGGCGCATCCATATCAGCATTTTAGTTTGGACCAGGAGTGCACTTTTGGGGCGAACCTCTCGGTTGCCCTCACGTCTTGCACCACGCTTGGTGCCGCAGAGCGTCCGTGCGGCGCCCAGCCTTGGGCCTGAGTCCGCCGGGGAACAACACACAGCGCCAACGCAACGCCGACACCAACCGACTGGAGTGAAAATACTTGTCTGAAACATACCAAACTCCATCTAACAACACCCGCGGGAAATATTATGATTGCAAAGTCAAGCACCCTGAACAAAGCCAAAGGTGAGGCTACTCTTGCAATATTTTTATGCCCCTCTCTCTATACATTTGATACAGACCCATCCTGGTCACTGCTGTCTAAACGCAGCTGTGCTTCATCTGAAGCACTTCGCTTCCCCCAGCATCCACCCAGGTATTTAGCTAGTTTGGCAAAACGTAACCATACGCGTCTGACCGATCGCCCCATCTGCTCTGCTAGCTCTGCGAGCTCTCACTGCGTCCTTCCCACGAGAGGACGCAGCCGCTCCGATGCCTCCGCGCATGTGCTGCAGCGGCAACTGCCAAAACAACCTACTGGGATGTGGAGAGATACCCCACTTCTCTCCATTTGCTTAATTCAAACATAACACATGAAATACGTCTAGAGCCTGAACATTAGACTATGGTGTGAATTTTCAAGAAGTGTAATTTTGTTTTAAGGGAGTTAGGTAGAAAAAGTTTTGGGTTTTCCATAAGACTCTTTGAAACTATGGAATTCAACCTATTTTACATTTAGATAAACCCAGGAAATGTCAGGCTTTCCTCGTAAGCCTGTCCTAAGCAGCAAAGCACTCAGGCGGTGCATGCTTCTGCTGCTGGCCCCGGCTCGGCTCAGCGGTCCGAGCGCGGCCGGGCATCGCCCCAGCATCCCTGGTCATCGGTCCCTCGGCGGCGGGGAAAACTCGTCTTTGGAAAGTTTTCTCAAAACCAAGCAGAAGAGAGTTTCGACAGACAGCACCTGAATTTTGCCAGGCAGTAACATCCGAAGATTTCTGAATGGCTTTTCTTGTTACTGCTCCTGGCAGCGCTGGCAGAGCTTGCTTTTCAAAACCGGCAATGTAACACACACACACACACACACACACACACACACACACACACACACACTGTGCAGAGAAGTGTTAAAAGCTGGAGTTATGTTTCAGGCAGACCTTAATTATTTAAAATTCTGGTTTCATTCTTAAACTACTGATGCTGCACTTTGCTCTTAAATGTCAGAACAAAATAAGTAATACCTGCAATTTATTCAGATGACATTTCAACAATACGAGATTTTCAGATTACAAACTACAGCCCCATGTTTCTTATGGCGTTACGCTGAATGTGTAGCGTTTGCGGATTTACATAATGGCTTTGTATAATGAATATTTATATAATGAAAGCATTTACATAATGACTGCAAGTTAAACATGCACAATAAAGATTCCAGGCCAATAATTTATGTACTAAGTTAAAAATCACCTCTAAATACATTTTATTTTTATTCCTACGAAAGGTTCACTTTATCTCTTGTTCAAAAAAATTGAATCCAACCTTATCCAAGTAAAGGCTGCATTGATGAAAATCACGGTAATATTTTGGAATTAGTCTACATTGAATCATTTGTATTCAGAGATTTCAGTTTCTTATCTTTCAGTAGCAGCTTTGACAAACAATTTCAGAATATTCTAAATATGATTCATTAATATAATTTAGCGTTGTATCCTAGATGTGATGCTTGCATGTAAGCCTCATTAGTGCCACTGGGAATTACAGGAGAAAACTGGTAGAAATTATGAAGTGCAGATGAAGCTTACGTTTAGATAAAGGTAATTTGCTGCAGACGGAATATAAACCGTTACAGAAATCTGGTGTTTTCAACTCTCTTGTATTTTGTTTTCTCACAAGTCCAGGCTTCTTGTTTGCTAGACTGATATTTAATTGGATTTGAGTGCCATTTATAACTGTCTGTACACCAGAGCATACACCTGAGCACAAAAGTTACTGTGTTCAGCGTTACTGAAATGGAAAAATTCTTCTTTATTTGGTAGACTAGCGGACAGAATATATTCTGTAAATTATATGTTTGCTTCCATCACAGTTTACAAGGTTTCTGAGCAAAAAGTTATTGGGATCCTGTGTCCTCCCACTCTGGACAGAGTTCTGTTCATTAATCAACCAGGGGACACCCAAGGCACGTCCCAGCGCTCTGCCACGGCCGCATCAGCGCTCACCTCTCGGAGGAAACGCGTTTTGTAACGATGCAGCCTTGTGATGCAGCATTCGCAATGAGTTTGCCAGGCCTCAGCCTCCATCTCTGCCTGGACTTGTCCTGCCCTGCCTGCAGCTTTGCCGTGCCTGGTTCAGCCGGGGCAGCATTTCCTCCAACTGAGCAGGCGTCCCTGGCTAATCTGTTTTACCTTTGCCTTTCTGCGGTACAACCGCGGTTTTACACAGCCGGCAGTAGCGAGCGGTTATTCTGAGCGTAACGAGGTTTTTATGGCTGTTAGACAACGATGCAATGCAGAGGAACACAGGCTGGTGGGGGAGCCGGGGCTTGACAAGCGGGGACAGGGGACGCGGTGCAGAGGAGGGCAGGCACGGGGTGCACACAGAGGGGCAGGGGCTGCCACAGGAGACCCCACGGCTGTGAACAGCTCACGCACGGTCAGCTAAAGAAACGCCGATTTGGAGCTGGACAAAGTGGGGGTTTAGAGGTGTCGGAGAACAAAGGAATGGTATCGGACGTACGTAGAAGGCACCACGTACAATAAATTAGGACGAAACACGGAGCTGCAGAGCACTGAAGAAAGAGCAAAGGTGTAAAAGCATGATAGCAAACATTTAAAAATGACCCCAAATGGATCCTAAATGGAGGAAGAAGAAAACACCAACGTGAACCTCGTGTTTCTCCCCCCGAAGGATCCTGGGTGCTGACAACTCACCGTAACAGCCCCCCACCAGAATGAAGCCACCAACCTTCAGCGCCCGTGGGACGGGGCCAAATCAGGAGAAGGGATCGAAACTAAGTGTGTCTATAAAAACTTTAACTGCATCAATATTTTTGCTTTTTCTTGGTAAGTCACAGAATCACAGAACGGTTTGGGTTGGAAGGGACCTTCAAAGATCATCTAGTCCGACCCCCCTGCTGTGGGCAGGGAATATTGGATCTAGGCTAATAATGATTCTTGAGTTAAAACTTCAATTATATCTATAAACCGAGCATTTATTGTTACCGCATCACACGTACCTCCTCTTTGCCCATAAACAAGACTGAGCAGTTCACGAGCACCAGGGCAAGTGCCTCTGGAGGTGCAGTAAACCAGTCATGCCGTGAGGAGATGCTTCCAGTGCCACCCCAGGCAGCAAGCCTGCGGTAGGTGCGTACCCCGCTGGTTTTACAACGAATCGGCCCCCTGGACAAGAGAGATATGGTCATCCGGGAACGAGTCCAGCGGAGGGCCTGAGGGTGATGAGGGGGCCGAAGTATCTGAACCGGGGAGCAGCTGAGGGAGGTGGGGTCTCAGCCTGGGAGGAGAGGCTCCGGGGGTCCTATCCCTGATCAGGGTGTAAAGGAGATGCATCCAGTCTCTCCCCAGAGGCGCTGGTAACAGGGCAAGAGGCAATGGGCTCTCACTGAGACACAGGAAATTCTATTTAAACATGAAAAAAAGCTTTTTTACTGTGAGTGTGATCAAACACTGGCACAGGCTGCCCAGAGAGGCTGTGGCATCTCCATTCTTGGAGATACTCAAACCCAGCTGGACATGTTCTGAGCAGGATTTGGACCAGCTGATCTCCAGAGGTCCCTGCCCACCTCAGCCAGCCTGTGGTTCAATTCTGGGATTTTCCTTTTTTTTTTTTAAGTACAAAATTTGTTAAGCCCCTGTTTGTGTTTCATCTAACCTACTGCTTCCTGCTGAGAGAGTAAGGGACGTGGCAAAACCAATCCAACAAGCCACCCTTCCCCAAAGAAAATCCTAAAAGGCGGTGGTCTGTGGGATTTGCAGGATTACGTGCCAGCTACCTGGTCAAGATGCTCCAGCAGAGGATGACAGAGCGAGCAGATGGTGAGTGAACGCTGCTGTCGCCTATGGGCTCTATTCATATACGCTCCCAAGAGGGGCTGAGAAGGCAGAACGAAGCAGGTACTGGGCAAGGGAAGGGGAAAAAAGCACAGGCTGCAACTGCCTGCCCTTAAATCCTCGGTGGCGAGAAAACATACCTGCCTGCCCGCGGTTTGCTGTGCTAGGTGCTCGGCAGGGGCACATCATCATTGCACCATGAGCGCTCTGATTGACTCTCCCTGTACCATGATATCTTTGATTGGTCTTCTCCTCAAATTTCATTCTCAGTTCTCATTGCGGTAAGTGTAGTGGGTCTGCAGCTGAACGATCACATTTTTCCTCTCAGCCCTCATTCTTGGTCCTTTGGTCAAGATACAAAACCAGTGGGTTCACTGAAAGCCCTTCCTTGTGATTACGTACACTAATTTTGTCTGAATTCAAGACGAGTAGGGTCCAATTCCTCCTCAGACCCCTTCTCCAGCCTGAGTGCACTAATTCTCCTTTTCTGCTTTCTTCCTCTCCAAGAAAATTGTAACAGCTCCTTTCTGTAGACAATCCAATGCTTTAAGCTATTACTCTAAAGTATCACCACAGTTTCCAATAAAATTTTATTTGACATTTAGTTAAAATCCATTTTCTGCTACAACTGAATTTTTTCCCCTGGTCCCTTGATGGACACTTCAAGCAGAATTCATTGTCATTGTCTTAAAGGTCAAAAGTTTTTTTTTTTTTCCCCCAGACCTTGCTTTGTAAAGCAAACTGTTACTCAGGATTATGAGACACTGCAGTAAGCTGTGACAGTCCATGAAAGAGTTCTTCCCTGCAATTACACGGATTTTATAAAAGGTGTGTGAGCCATCAGAAAGACCTTCACTGCAAAATCAATTATCATTGTAGAGCCCCTACAAAAGAACCAGTGCAATACCAGTCTTGCACGCAACAGCCAGCTGGGAGCAGGGAGTATCTCCTCTCAGAAACACAAAACCCACCAGGATTTCCAGAGCCAGTACCTCTGAGGGAGGGAGCGGGCATCTCCCCACCTCTGAGCAAGACAGACCCTGCTTTGCTCGCAGGGAGCCAGCTTCGGTGCCTCTGCACCAGGTCAGCCAGCGTAGGGGTGCCTGCAACGTCAGCTGAAAGTCTTCCTTTAAATATGTTATGAGGAATTAAAAGCATAAATGGAAATAACAGATAGAAACTATGCTTTTACATACCATTTTTTTTTGCGATTTTTCACACGTGTAATTTAAATTATTCCACAAAATCATTCTAATAAACTATGCTGTATCATGGAATTATGGTTCAATGGTAGTTACATTAAATTAAATCTATTGCGTGATGTGTTAATGCTTTTAACTTTCACGCCCACTTCTAGAGAGCCGAGTGTGTTCTTGGTTATTTCCTTGCTTTGCTTTTAATTGGAATTGTTTGATAAATGTCTGCAGCCTGTTAAAATAGGCTTAAAACTGCTGTCTCACTTCCGCAAACTGAAAATGCAAAGCCTCTTACTGGTGAAACGTTGCAGAAAGCTCCAGGTGAGAGCGAGCTGCGCTTACCAGACGGAGAGATGTGTCTCCACGAAATGGAAGGCTCTGGCTTCCCCGTGGCCAGGCACACCAGAGTAACGTTGCTTCCTTCGTTCACAACGATGTCGCCCGAAATACGGAATATCTTCGGAGAAACTGGAACGAAACAGGGAGAAAGTTGTAACGGAAAGCCGCTGAATCAGTGCAATCCTGCCAGAGCAGCGACAGCTGAGGAGAGCTGGGATACCCGTATTGCCATTATTGACAAAAATACATGCAGCTGTTGAAATACAACTATGCAAAAACCTTGTTTAGGTGTGACCACAGCTACTTCCCTCCGGTTTGCAGAAGCTCAGCCCGGATTCGAAATTCTACAAATAAGAAAGCAGCCATTTCCTCTATTCTGTGCCAAGCAGGTATTGTTATCGAGTGCCCAGTAAACTGCTACTGATGGATGCTCTTGTTTAAGAGAAGGTTCAGCTTGCTCGTGACAGTTTGAAAAGAAGATGAAATTAAATTTTTCTTGTACTTTTAAAAATAACGATGCCTATTACATCTACTCCATGTGTACTTGGAGAGTCATATCTGTTCATGGGGAAGACTAAAATACATTGATTTCCGTTGCTCTGTGTTGCTTTTAGGCTTGCAGTAGCAACATGGCTAAGAAAAAATAAGCTAGATTTTTTTTTCTTTCATTTCATTTCATCAGCAGAATTCTTCACTAAACAACATTTTCTGCACTACTTGTACATCTGGGCATAAGAGATCAGAGTTCCACATGGATGGAAAACGACGGAAAGCACTAAGTGGCCCGCCCTTAAGGGGATGCTTTACTTGTAATGTTACACAGGGAGGAAAGGAACTCAGGGTCCCAGCAATGAAGGCACGAATTCTGGATTTCAGAATGAACCTTTCTTTCTAAAGAAATACACATTTCTTTACATGTCTTGTTATTACGTTTGATACAGAAATCAAATCAATGCGGTAACGAGGCATACCCTATTGATGTTTCTGAAAAGCACTATTCTCTATATGATAAATAACAAATTTTGTACAAATACCTGTAAAAGATACAGATCTTACATTTGGGTGTTTCAGAACCTTCTGTAATGGCTGCTTTAAAATCAAAGTGCTTTGTAAGGTAGAAGGGTACCAATAAAATCAGGAAAAAAAAGTGTTTATGATCTTCCATTTTCCTAACCGAAGTCTCTGTCCAACTGGAGCTTTACTCTCCTTAAAGCCACAGTCTTGTCTCACTGGTTTGCTCCAATTTGTCACAGCCAAAATCCCTCCATCTGGACCCGTACGTACACCTTTGCAACCCGGAATGCATTGTTAGCATCCCTTCAATGTACTTTAGAAGTACAGAGCTTTTTCATATGCACAGAAGGGTTTTGTGTGCTTTGGGATCTCCACCTGCAGATGTTCTCCAGCCCGTTCCCTGGTCCAGTGACGGGAAATATTTCAGTTGTAGAAATGAGCTGGACTCAGACAGACTTAAAAGAGCTGGAAATTCTCAGCGCTTGCTTGTGCCTATGCATTTGTGAGCAAAGAAAATTAAAAGTCTATGCAGAGTTTTTTTAACTAGCAGAGAAACATTGTCTTTAGGGAAAACAAAAGTCTGGGGAAGGCTGAACCTTCCCCAGTTCCTAAAGCAGTGAAGCTCACTATTACCTGCCTTTGAAGTTCAAGCAGGTTTACACAGTCACTTGAACAGAGATACACTTCTGAATTTGCCATAGTCTAACTCACAAAGGTGACAATCCACTCTCCCCTACTTCACTTGATGACCTGAGGAAGCATGCAGTCATTACAGACCATTTTTAGAAGCTGAAACATACAGAAGAGTTGTTTCCATGTAAAGCGTTAATTTATTAATCAGATTTCTTTGCAGATCCCTGCAATGAACCCGTTATTCAGCTTCCTTCTGCAAAAGTCTCTCCTGTCCTAAAGGAGACCGTGAACAGCCGTCACCGACGTACCGTCACCCCACATCAGCTATGCCATGACGTGACCCTTCCTCGGGGTCCCCCATGCCCTGAAACGGGGCGTTGTTAATACAGGTCTCCCCCACTCCCCCGTCCCAGCCCAAGTTAAACACCATTAACATTTCAGCTCGTCAACAGAGAAAACACTGAAAGGAATTCTTATTTATGTGTACACAGCATGAAAAATAAATCTGCTTCCTAAAGACAGCTGGTGAGGGATCATTCTATCTGAAATGCAGAAATCCATCAGAGAGCAGGATATCATGAGTAATAGGGCATATGCAGTGGCTTTATTCAGTCTACAATATTTTTAAAATCTCTTCCTAAATCTGAGCCACTCATTTCTTTATCCTTCAAGAATGAATGTGCTTCCAGAAAGTCAAGTAAAGGAATCAAATAACTCAAAACAGTTCTTCTTGCAAGTAAATATATACAACTGACTGATGCAGTATCTATTTGGAACTGTGGAAGTATCTTCCAGATTAAGTAAATGTTACGGTGTAACAGCATTAAACTTCTTATTTGAGATTCTGCACCTCCGAAGGTAGAAAAAGAGAGAGATTTGCTCATGTTCTGGCATCACTGAAGCAGTACCATAGAGGGTGTTTTCACACCTGACACCCAATGCTATTTATCCAGGAGATTTTTATTTGCCTTAAACTTGTCACTAAGCTTAAAGGACGCGGCTGGAGCCTGCTGTGCTGCCACGACGGCACCTGGGTGGCCAGTACAAACCACAGCAAGTTAAAGGAGGTCTCCCGGCGCTCAGGCTGTGCCAGGGACAGGACTAGGTTTAGTCCAGTCTCTTCCCTGCATCCACCACCACAAAATGGGTGGGTGAAATATCCACTCATTGTTCAGTATACTGATTTAATTAGTGTCACTGATAAAAACCGATTAGAAACACAATACCATGAATTTCAGTGGGAATGAGGAGCTGTTGGCACGCTCTATTGCTGGTCCTTCAGCTCAGCTGCTGTGAGCAGGGGCTTAAGGATCCAGCAGAAAAGCTGGATCATATAAGCAATTGTAATCCAATCTCCCCAAATACAAATTTCCAAAGAAAATACAGATTCCATAGGCAGGAATCCAGAACTGAAGCAATAGGATTTAATTCAGTTCACACAGAAAAGCAAGATTTCTTTTCCAAGGCAAAGATCAACATGGTCTACTCTTTTCTCTGCTGCTTAATGCAACCGTTGTCCTCGTCCTCCTGTGCCTTTCCTCATAAGGTTTTATTTGCTCTTTATCACTCACCTCCTTTTCAAGTGCCCGCATCTCACAAAAAGCACCGTATTTGCCCTAATGCTCAAGCTCCCAGCCCTGGATTTCCTCCTGCAGCTCCAGCTCTTTCCCTCTCCTCCTTTTTTTAGGATAGACACTGATGCTGGCTGTCAGTCTCACCTTCCTTGTTGCAGGTTTTGCCTACCACGTCCAAAACGCAAATCTGTAATATTTTGTCAAATATTTTAATTTTGATGAAGCCGTATGTTCTAATGGCAAACAATTTGAAAAACTTTCCCTGGTGATTCTCCATGTAAGCCATGGTTAGGGAGCACAAAATCTGATATGAACGAAATTCAACCGTATCAACACATTTGTGGAATATATGGCCGGGGGGTCACTACGATAATTTAGTCTGAGCTCAGATAGTCACAGGCTCTAGAAATTTTCCCAGAAGCCTGACAAAAGTGTATGTTTTAGAAAGCTGTCTAGCCTAATCCTGGCAATTCCAGGTGATGTTCACGCTGCCACGTCTGGTGAGCGCTTTCAGCCACTAAACACCCCCTTGCTGCCGGGAAAGAGCATCTTAGTTCAAAATTGCATTCCACTAAATTCAGCTTTCAGAAATCAGATCTTATTATGTTTTTGTCTGCAAGACTGAACATCCCCCTTACTATCAAGTATCCTTCCTGTGACTAAGGACCTGCACAATGTGATAAATCACCTCTTCATCTTTCTCTGCAGATGATTTGAGCACCACAAGCTTAATTTTTGTAAGGCTTCCCAGACAACATCTTTTTCTCCCTTTTGAGGAATATCTGAACGATCCTGAAATGTGAACCGTGGAACAAGGCATAATAGCCTAGCAAGAGTCTTAACAACACCGCGTACAGAGGAAAACCCACGACTTTATCTCAGCCTGATTTCCTCTTTCTCTGTGCACTTATTACCACCCGGACCATTACTCCTATTACCCCTCCAGCTCCAGCCGTGGCCAGCTGTGGAGGGAGGGAGGGGGCAGAGGCACTGAGGGGATGAGGAGGGCTTGCTGCACGGACCTCCTCCGTGGTTGAAAATACCACTTACGTATGCCACTACCACAACTTAAATACCTGGAGACTCCTCTTGGTCCCACTGCACGTCCACCTGTGATTCCCTCCTGAGCAGTACTATGGGAACCTCCTCTTAAAAACTGCCTGTCCTGTAGGTAAAAACTGGTGTCCCCAGCAGGAGGAGGGAGAAGGGCAGTGTCTCCAGGGCTCTGCCCCAGACGGGACTGCCTGCTCCGTCTAACGGCATCCTCTGTTCTATTTTACGGCAGCTCCGTTAAGGCTTTCCCAAATCAACCTTCCCCCGCAGTGGCTGACAAAGACCTGCTGTTTCACCCGGCTCTTTGGAGGAGCTGCTTTGTCTGACCAGATCTGCTATCCCTAAAGCCTGACTGATCGATGCTAATAGGAATTGAGTCTCTGGCTCCTACTTCTTCCTGGAGTCCAGAATTATGTGTGCCATTATTCTGCAGGGGATTGACACTGAATCTATAGATCATTGCGGGGTCTCATTTCTCATTTTCAAGGACTGGAATTATATTCTTAGTTACGTTCACGTGCACACAAATGATGCAGCATAATAAAGCTTACTAGTGCCGTGGGAATGACTGTAGGGTAGAGCTGCTTCTTTAGTAGCTGTTGCTTTTTTGAATATGGAAAAGGATGTCTTATTTTCATCACAATTTAGAATTATCAGGTAAAAAAAGTGGGGCCTCGGCATAAGTGCACCCATCTTGTTTCTTAAAACATGCTGCCATACTGTTTCCCCCCACTGAAATGTCCAGTCCAAGTCTATGTAGTATCAAGATTACAACTTATGTGGCTGGACATACAGCTCTGTTTCTTCTGAAGATATGCCCAGATAAAGGTGGTAACAAGTTATGAACTACAGTTTTTACAGTAACATTTATTAAATCATATGGTAACCAAATCCCTTTTCAGTTTATAATGTTATCAACTCCATCTTATATGCAGAATATAGCCAATCCCAACAGAACATACAAAAACTGTGAGAAGAATTAGAATATGTACAGAAGTGTTACGTCTGGGAGTTTGGCAAGAGAGATTTTACCACCAGTAGCTAAGGAATCACCTGCTTCATCCCTCCGAGGTGTTGCAAGTATAGCTTTTGTGCTCCTACTGCCTTAGCTGAAGCTTCAGATGCTTGCTTTTCAACAAAGAGTGACTTTTTTGGTGAAAGAGAAGTATTACATAGCTTCTTTTCCAGAATTCCCAATAACCTTAAGTTCTTCATCCTAATGCTGCACTGCATCCCCACCTCTCTGTCTGCAATGATCATTTTATTTTTTTCCCAACTATAATTTCATAATTAAGCAATAAACACGGGGGGCGGGGTGCAGATTAGATGCTGCTTTCAGCAGCTTAGCTGACCATTTCTTTTGGACTGGAATTAACTCGTTGACCAATCCATCTGTGCAAATGCTTATGCGTTTCTAATTGTGAACGGGCAAACGGCAACGTGCACAGGAGTTTGCAAAACACTGCCCAGCACATTTCAGAGCCCTCCTGCGCCATGCGCTGCAGCTCTACCTCACTGCGGTGTTTGAGCACAGAAGATGCTGTTTAGGGTCCGAGCTGCAGCGGAGGGCAGCGAGACCGCGCGGTGCGAGGGACACTCACGGCGAAGCAGCGCGTCACCGAAGCGCCTTGGTCTGTTGTGATTCAGCCTTCGCTTCTGCAGAAGCAGTAACGTTCAAGCAAACGCCTATTTCTGAAAGCCGTACAAACCTCAGAAGGCAAAATCCTCCCCTTGAGAGCACACGAACACCCTTTGAGCATCAGGGTTTCAGCAGACCGGTTGCCTCCCCGGGAGCAGCCACCGGCCCCGGGGTACCTGCTCCCCTCCCCACAGGCAGCGGCCCCCCGTGGGGTCCGCAGGGGCGAGGGGCAATGCAACGCCCTCACGGCACAGCCCTGGCAGGTTTCTTCTGGTTTACACATTTTCTGATATCGCTGCCTGCAGCAATCGGCACAGACAGGCTACAACAGCTTTTGGCGTTCCCATGCACACAGAAGGAATTTGCTCCTCCAAATCGTATTTCGTACTCCTTCCCATGAATCCTGGAGTTGGACTTTTCCACCCAAAGGGCGAATCAACACCATCAATTCTCTTCCTGCAACCGTTCGGAGCCTACGGGATGTGAGAGCACACAGTCCTTGCTGGGAGTACTTCATGCCCCCATCCATTATACCCAAAATACACAACGGCTGTATGCAATTTTTAAATGTACGGTATCTTAGAATAGCATTTATACTATAGACGTGACTATGGTTATAAACACGTACGGTCTATTGCACTTTCGTTAGGGAGCCAGAAGCGCTCTGGTGTAATGATTCCTCCCCGACGTCAGGCTCCACGACAGTTCTTCCGACAGCGGGCAGGCGGGGTGCACCCACCAGAAGGCCACCGCGTCCCCTCACAGCGCCGCGGAGACTCCTGATGTAATTGCCAACCGCCTACTACAGCACTCTCCTCTCTGACTTTAGTATTTGTGTCCGCGTCTCAGTGAACTCCCTTTCCCCGTGCCCTGTTAGACGATCTATTACAGAACTACAACTGAGCTTTAAATACGAAAAAAAAAAGAACAACTCACAGGCGAGAAGCTCTGTGAGCACAGCACCGTGTCCGAGCCCTGGTTTCGTACCCAGGGATTGTCTGTGTTCAGCACTGTACAGAACAGGAACCCCATCGTCCTTGCCTCGAGGGACACAGGATCCCAGAGGACAAACCCTCTCCAGATTTTGCTAAAGCCTGCAACGTCTGGGCCAGAAGAAGTGTGCACGCTTTTGTTTCTTTTTGAGTCTTACCAGGAATTTTGCAGTCTTTCAAAGGGAAGATTTGAACTCTGACACGGTAGAAGATGGAGAATTTTCCAGATTTACAGAGTGCAGATTAAGTGATTTGCTCTTAAGTACAGGCTCTGTTCATTTTCTAATTGACTGAGCTCTTCTTTAATCTGGGTTTTATAGTGGGGAAATTAAATAAAATCTAGTAGAAGATGTCTGTAAGTCTTATTACAATGACATTGAGCAGGTTGCATCATTTATGCATTTCCAAAATAGAACTAGAAAATAAATGAATACAGGCCATACATTAACCAAAATGACACACAAGTAAGCACAGAAGTGTAGTCCTGCTGTATAATGTAATTCTGTAAAACTACAGAAATGACTCAGCATGATCTGGGACTCATGAAAAATTGTAATTTTCATTTTGTCAGTGATTTCCTAGGAAGATGTTCTTTCCCATGACAGAAATTGGCATCTATACTAAGTGTTTCTGGAGCCTCACAGTTTGAGACAAATAATGGTTTCTGGTATATTGGTAAGCTGCTAATTTTTCTGCTGTTTACTGACTGATAGGGATCATTACATTCAGATGACTAAAATCTGTAGAATTTATTAATTACGACTAGAATATATATGCATAATCACAATGGAAAGGTAATATTTAATAAGAATTTTAAAATGTTTGTTTTGCATATATACTTCTTATGATACCTCTAAAGACTCTGATCCATAGGCAGATTTAGCCTTTAATATCTGCTATGCTGAGCTTCGAGTGCGGATTTAATCCACTGCAGAGCTACTCTCCATTTGAACAGCGACAGCCTTTCACCCATCCCACACGGCAACCGTGAGGGTCAGAAGAAAAATTAAATATAGCAGCGAATAAACATTTGTGCAGTATATGGATTAAAGAAATGCAGGAGACGAGGTAACAAGCAAAGAAGGATGACAAATTAAAATCCCAAGTAACTTTTGTACAGGGGTCCAAAACGAGAAGCGCTTTAATGTCACCTGACAGTCTTTCTTGAAATGCTTTTAAATGAATACCTTCCCATTTAGGACAAGGTATATAGACTGTTTGTAGAAATTAAACAGAGGAGGCAACCAAAACTAATCTGCTTTCTACTGTTTTATCAAACCACCCTAGCGTGGGGACAGGGGGGTGAAGGGACTGCGCGAGGAGCCCGGGGGAATTGCCCCCACGGTGGGATCCCCCCCTTGACAGGGGGTAGCACAAACGGGGCTGTAAGTGCCACTGTGCAACGCGCAGCGGGTGCCAGGGTGCCAATGCAAGATACAGCCCGGTACAGGATCCCCGATGCTGCCGAACGCCGGCGACAGCCGCGGGGCATCAGGGCAGTGGGAGAGCAATGGACGGAAACCGCTGCAGGTACCTGGAGTGGCTGAAGCATCATTGCTATGTGGTGGCCAAGCAGCTGCGAGGTGCAGAACTGACTTGCTATAACCCACCTGATGGTCTGATTTTCCAGTTGAATATTCTGAGTGATTTGGGACCAGTTCTCCATTTGCAAATTTCAAATTAGAGTGTTGTACAAGCCACATCAAATATTAAATGCACTTTAGCCTCTGATCATTTTCTGGGAGTCAAAATAAAATGGAATCAAAGCCAAAGATTTTTTTTTATCTAAAACAAATGAGAATAAATAATTACTATTTTTTGGATTGCTTATTGAATTTAACGCGATGCTAAACATTTTGGAAAAAGATTTACATTTCAGTGAAGCTTCATTTTCTGTTCAGAAAGCAGTTTCTTATATTGCTCTACTTAAATGTGACTGAGATTAAAGTGTGGAACAAAAAAGGAACACGGAGGAGCAAACGATAATTCAACCTCACAAGCAGTCATGCAGGCAACGCGACATCTCCAGTGTTACGTATGATCCTAATGCACAAACCCAGCCTTATGCAGTTTTAAATCTCCACCATCCCCTTCCTTCATGTGTCTGGATGAACACATTCTCTAAAAGGTTTCTGTGAACGACCAATAATAGGAAAATTTCAGCATTTTGTGTTATTTCCTTTCTCCAGTTCTTCATTGAGAATAGGTATTGTACTCTGCTTTAGTAAGTAATTTGTCGACATTATAGAGTAACAAAAAAACAGGGAACACAGTCAAAAAAGTTGTTTACCCAGTTGGTTTGCACAGTGTTTCGTTTAAATATTTACCAAAGCTTATGTCCACTATAGCGCTAAATAAATTAAACACCTTTATTAGAAGTGCATATCAATACAGCGTGGCATGAGGGACACAGCGACGTGATCATTTTCCCTTGGGCTGTTTATAAGAGAGAGAAATAAATTTGTTTCTGTTTCCAAAAGCAATTAAAACAAACGGCATGGGAATGACGTTCAGACAAGCCTTAATAGCGAGCTACTATAAAACCAAGTGTGCAATAATAATGATAACGTTAATAATAACAATTTTATTCCACCCTGATGCCACTGAAGTACAATTCACTGGGACCAGTCCATCAGCTCCTCACCAGCTCCTAAGTGGTAACAACCCGCGGTCCAAATCTCGAGGCCTTGAAGGCGTTTGCCACCGGGAAGGACCTCACAGCCATCTTCGCAGAAGCTGCTGCGAGCCGCCGAACGCTGCCCAAACGGGGTTTTGCACTCCAGGTGGGCTTTGCCCTCGTGCCCCCGCCCGGGGCGGGTGCCCCCCCGCCCTGATGGTGTGATGCCGCTCCGAGCCGCCGAGACTCGCTGCGCGTCAGCGGGGCAGGGAGGGGATGAGGGTTCACGATGTACAGACGAGCTTGTAAAGCACTGGGGACCACTTGGTGATAATAAAAACCGCTCTCTCAATGTAATTTGTTGCCATTAGCAGTCAGGAAACACTAGCTGAGCTGCACTCACAGCCAAAACCTAAAAAAAGAGCTCAGAAGGGGAGGGATTATTATCTGCTCAGGCTCCCTGCGTTTTAATTTCCTGGTCGGATGTTTCTCTCTGGCGCTGGGAACAGACGGCCCTCTGATCCCACCAGCCTGATGAATCCCACAGGGCTCCTGCACCCCGCGCGCCCCTTCCCACCCCTCCGGCAGCGCCGGCAGGGCGGGCAGCACGTCCCGGCAGAAGGTGGTGGAGACACCGGGCTCCTCCTCCCGCCGGCACACACCACCCCTTGGTGAGGGGCACGAAGGCAGCGTGACCGTCTCCAGATCTTCCCAGAGCCCCTCTTTGAATATGCAATTTTTTCCCCATGTATACACAGCTTTTGTAGTATTTTCTGCAGACCTGCCTTTATAAAGTATGAAATAAACTCTAAATTTAGCCGTGAAAAAGCAAAATATGTGGTTGTTGGGGGGCTTTGGTTTTTTTTTTTTTTTGAGATCTTTATCAGAGAGAAAAACTCATCAGCTCTTGACTTGGGCTAACAACCTCTAGCAGCTCATTCCACCATCGGACGGCAGCAGGTCCCTGGCTCGGCTCCCCACTCACCCCCGGGCCTGGCAGAGACGGGAGCGCCGGCCAGACCTGCCTGCTACAAGGAGCGGTCCCTCGGAGGGGGCCAACGCAGGCAGGGCCAGCGGCGCAGCCCCCCCCGGCTTCCCGCCCCTTTGGCAAGGGGCTTGCCCGCGGCAGGCAAGGGCGCTGCGTTTCACCGCGGGGGTTACGTCCGCGGCCCCCTGAACCCCACGCTGCTGCAATGACAGGCCAGGACCTCCGTGAGCCGAGCTGCCTGCTGCAGATACTGACAAAACGTCAGGAGAAACATTGATCTCTCTCTGCAGACAGAATAATTTATTGCTTTGCTTTCCTAATATGCATATTGATTTCATTAACTTGCGTAATATCTAGAAATCACTAACGTGACATAAGAAATAGATTACTGTTCTTGTTTTTATGGCTTGGACATAATAATTAGTTTTTATGACAAATACATAGAAAAATTAAAATGTGCTTATGAGGGTTATTAAAACCAGCGATGAACTCCATTTGCCACTAATTGAGAATGTATACGACTTTTCAGTTTGCAATCATCAGATCCCCTGGCATCTGGAAAACAAAGGATTTTGTTTTCCAAAACTTTTCATAAATTTTAGCATTTGTACTTGCATGAAGATTCCTTTTAAGAAAACGCTAATTTCCTATTCTCTTACTTTTCCCATTTTAGTCAGAAGGATGAAGCAACTAGTGACTGAATAACCAGACACAACCGTAACACTCAATTGGGGAGGGGGGGCGGGGAGAGAAAGACTTAATCAAAGGGAAGTTTTTATGAAAAAAAAAAAACAATCCCAGGCTGAAATGCGGTTACTAGGAGTAAGTAATACGTTTGAACCGTACGTGAGTGAAAGGAGGGGGGCTGCACTGACAGCTAGCAGGGTCTTCACAGGGCGTTCGACCATCTGCAGAGCTCATCAACAACCATCACCAAGCAACAAAAAAGTAGTAATATTGCCAACCGCAAACCGCTGTGACTACTGTGAGGTGTATTAATTAGCAGAAACAGATGTAACTTATTTCCAGGAGATTACACTGGCTGGCGTCCCACGCAGCAGCTAACGCCGCTAATCCAGCGCGGTGGCTAATTACCCGGTGAGGTGTCTGCATGTGCTCGCGAAGCTTCACCACTTGCTCTTGATCCCCAGGCCAGCTATAAATCCAAGCCTGCTTCCGTGTGGTTTGGGAGAGGACACCCTCCAACCAGCGGCTTTCTACAGAAAGTAGATGATGCCAATTTTCTGTGACCCCAAACTAAAGATGGCAGGGTTGCAAAGAATCCTCTTAAAGGCTGGACTTGGCACAGGTTACTATCAGTCAAGTGGTTAGTGAACGGAAATCACAGTTTTACAACGCAAAATCCTAAGTTATCATAAATCAGCATGCTTTGAATGCTCCGAGAAGCAAGAAACTATTTCACTGTTTTAAAACACCCTTAATTTTGTCAAGATCTTTAAATTATTTACATCTACAGAAATCCTCCACCTCTCTGGCAAACATGTACACCGTTTCCATCCTCAGACCTGTAAACTGTTTTGATCCCCTAAATGCCACATCTAAAATACCTTATTTTAAAATAAAAAACCGTAAACGTAACAAAAAAAATTTTGCCACCAAAATTGTTTTTATCGTTGAACATATTGCACCACAGTATCTATCATAAAAAAGATAATTGTGCTTTTTAGAGTTGTAAAATCACTTGTCAACACTTAAAAAAACCACCTCACTCCACTTTTATGTACTTTTTCTTTTTTTTCCCCAGCATGCATTAGAGTTGCCACACAAGAAATATTATTATATCCTCCTCAGCTCAGCCCTGATGAAACACACGCGGAGTGCTGGGTCCAGGGCTGGGTCCCCCTGGAAAAGAGAAGCACGGAGAGAGTGGAGCGAGTCCCGACAAGGGCCGTGACACCGACGAAGGGCACGTCCCAGGAACGGTAGCCACTAAGATGGTCAAACAGGAGTAGATAAGCAAGAGTAAATCAACAGCAAAGATCTGAATTTGTACGCAGTTTGTTGAGTTTAAAACATTTTAAATTAATTTAAATTGCTGCATTTTAAAGGGACTGGGTTTCAGAGAAGAAACCCTTCATGGATGAAGTCCCATCCCAAATCCCCAGCTTGAGGCAGGGGCAAATAAGGTTTTTCTTTGGGAAGGAAATTCCTTGAAAGCCAGGGTAAGTGGAAACTGCAAGTTAACAGAAAAATAAATGTTCAGAATTTTTCAAGCCATAGTCATCTGCAGAACCAGTTAATTGCCCACATTCCCAGCAACGTTTTACCGCTCCTAAACATCGATGCCTGTGAATTGTATTACTGTGCCAGTCTTGACCCATGGCATCTCAGCTCCTTATGGCTGCTGAAAAGAGTTAATGGAAGGAAGGGAAAGAGTCTGCATTTTCTGGAGCACTTCAGACACGCGTTGTGGGTATTAACTCCAAGGGCAGCGCACAGATTATTAACCTTGGTGAAACGCATGACCCGAGACCGTGGGACGGTCTCACAAGACAGTGTAGCAGCAGCACTGGCTCACTGCCTGCAGCAGCTCAGCACAGCCCAGCAGAAATAACGTGAAAAGTCCAAGCTCATCGCAGCCTACCTGCGCCCACCGTGGTTAATTTAACTGTTTATGAATGCATAAAAATGCAGGTAACCATCTAGGTGACTCTCCATGTAGCATCGTTTTTTGCCCAGCTGAGGCCCCCTCCGTTGTAATCAAATATTGCACAAAGATTTTTTTTATGTTTGACAAAATCAAATAGTAAGACGAGTTCAATATTTAGTGAGCTGTAAAATACCCCCAAAACGTATATGATTTTTAGAGTAGAGTTAACACAGTTTTCAAAACAGTACAGTAAATAATATAGAGAAGCAGACAACAGCCCATGCTAGCGTGGCGCAAATCTTCATTTACGTGGCAATCAGTCACCAACTGGGAAAACTAAGAATACTTTTTTTAATTTTTTGCATTTACATGATTAGTTCCTTAACAGCAGTTTGATTGAAGAGCATTGCCTAAAGGTCCCCACCTCTTGCTTATTAAACACACTTTGTCTTGTACGCAGAGGAAGCATCGGCACACTGGTCCTGATAGAATAAATTATGGGTGGGCTGTGAAGAAAAATGGCTGTATCTTGATTCTTCATTTATTTCCAATTCATGTCAATGCTAAAGCATGAGGAAAACCTCAAAAAAGTAGTACTTCTTTAAGTTTCTGATTAATCTCTTTTCCTCTTACCTCTTTCCCATCATTAGCAGTATAATCATAATTTGTATAAACTAATGTTATACCTTTACGTTTCAACTAGAAATTTATTATCACTTGTTATCTGTTATCAGTGACCAATTTATTTTAGACCAACTTGAATACCAGTCTAAAATTAAAGAAAAAAAATCCCCCACATTGCCACAGGAACATGCTAATGCAGAACTGGAAGGAAAAATCAAATTAATAATGTGTAAGCAAATATGCTATCTGTTGTATCTACTGTATTGCTATCAACAGTATCCTGGAGTCAGAGGGGCAGGAAGGTCTCCGGAAGCGGACTCTGGCTGGTTAAAGGCTGACACAGCTCGATGCACATCTACGAGATTCTTCCTAAATCATTCACTTCGGCACAGAAATATTGGCCTTTCCCTGCCCTACTTGTGGCAGTGTCACTTCTCAAACGTAGTGATCTATTTTAGCCTCAGGAAAGGTTTACGAAGGCACGAGAGACTTGGAAAGACGTCAGCAGCGGCAGCTGTGTCACCTGCATGGGTGCCATCCCTCCTGCTGCCTCGTTACCCGCCGAGCTGCTAGCGACGGCCGTGCGCACCGACAGTCCCCGGACTCTGGCAGGGTCACGCTAAAATAGCTCTTTTATCTTCAGCAGCCATCTCTCAGGTAAGTAAATCTATCTGGACTCGTCAAAACCGACTTAAAATGAGCCAGACCTTGAATACGGGAATTGAATGGAAAGTGAATTTATACTTAGGAGAGGTTTGCTGAAGTCAGCGAGAGTCTGGCTATTGATTCATCGAAGCGAGGAGTTGTCTCTGCATCACTGAACCAAAAATACATGGTGGCTTTCAGCTACCTGCTCACCACGCGCCGCTTCTTGAAGGTTCAGCCTTTCACCCGGGTTTTGCGAGCAACGGCCCCAGCGAAGGTGGAGCCGCACGTGAGCAGAGGCAGGCAGCGGGGGGGGCTGCTTCCATCGTACTCGGAGGGCTGTCACCGAGCCAAGAAGCCATTTGTAACACGTGCATCGGAATAAATTTATAAATTCAGAGAGTACCACTGCGTAAACCTTCAAGTAATGGAAGCCACTACAAAAGGGCTTTTTATTTATGACTAAAATTAACGAGCAAAAAAGATTAGGATCTTACCAGCTACGTGTCAACTGTATCACTGTGATTGATTTTCACTGAGAATATCTAAACATTTAAGTAGGAACCACTTAAACTGAGTATTTTTTTCAAAAATGCTTTAGTAAATTCTAGAAAGTTTAACAAAAAATAGGCTAAAATGTCAGGTGGATTTTTCTGTTATTAAATACTAACGGTGATTTTCAGGGACCGTTTTTACACTGTTATACCAATACCTCCTATGCTTATGGTCCAGCCATGTTCTTGCAAGACTGAAAGCAGAAGAGCTCAGCAAAATAATGTAAAGATATATATCTCATGTATGAGAGAGGCTGGCCCCAAACTGGAAGCAAACCGCCGCTTCTCCGAGGAGGGACGCCGATGGGTCTCCACGCGTGGTCCTTGTGGAACAAGCACGTTGGCCTAAACCCCAAAGCTACCGCTGGAGGGGAGGCAGAGAGCAGCCCCCGGGGCTTCACCTCGCAACCCGAGCCTGCTCTGCCAGGCGGGAAGGCTGCGCCCTGAATGAAGGCTGACGGGCACAATTTGTTATGATGCTGAAAGTTCTTTGAAAGACGAACATGACAGCTTTTTTTTTTCCCAGGCAAATCGAAGGATCTTCATCTCTTACCCGCAGTTATTTTGTCATGCAACCATTTCTCCATCAATGAAGAAGCAGAGTCTCTGCAGATAATCATTCTTCAATTTCTGATGCCATAGATTTTTTCTATTTTCTGTGACTCATCTTGTTCACTTGGTAAATGCAGAGAGAAGGGAAAGGACGAGCACTTGTTCTCTCTGCAGCCCTTTCATCACTCTCCTACATTTTTTCATTACTGTACTCAATTTATCACTGAGAAAATACAGAAATAGAAAAGCTATATTCTTTGCCTCGAGATGGATTTGTTCTCAGCAGTTTGATGCTTTGTAAAGCAGAAGAAATGTAGAAAATAAAATTGCCATTTCTGTTAATTGATTTGCAAAAACGTAGTTTTAAATCCAAAAAACCTTACTGAACCAGAAATCTAGCAATATTTTATTTTTCTTTCAAAGCTCTTCATCCTTCTGCCTTAAGCGGAAAGCCATTCTCAGGTGCACTGACATCGCCAGATCGCTGGGTCCCCAAACAGCGTATTCCCCTTTGACAGGTCTTTGGTTTCCAGCGAAGGGAAAAACTAGGATGAGCAACCCCATCCTCATCTTGCCGGCTAAATAAACCCTGAGCAACGACCCTGAAGGACAAGCCCCGTCTAGGCTGGGGGAGACCAGCAGCGGTGCTGGGCTGCCGTCTCCAGCCACCCAGCCTTGCGGTGCCTGCAGCTCTCTGCCTCCCTCAGCCCCTTCCAGGGGGGTTAAATGTTCACTCGGCTGCACAGCCTGCGTCAGGGCTGTTGATTCCGGCCGAGTACGTGTTCCTGTAACACCAGCCCATTTGTATTTTCAACCACAATTTCAGCTGTACTTAGCAAGCTAGGAGTAATTAGGTGCTTTTTTGTTGACGGTCTAATTATTCTTCTTAACTTCTTTAAGCACAACTGAAATTGGTTAAAATGAAAAGCAAATCACTTGATTTACAAAAAAACCCCTAACTGATTCCTGCTAACAGCACTGCCACGGGACGATGCGGCGTTACGTCTGTCTGGCATGAAAACCTGAAATAAAAGGAAATGAGCAAACCAAGTTTCTGCAAGCCGTAACGTCCTCGAAGCAATCATGTCCCACAAGCCAGCGTACACGCGTGCCTCGTGCAGGTGCGAATGGGATGCCTTCCAGCTTCAGAGAGAATCCCTCACCCAAAATAAAGTTTGTCAGAGTAGGGGCAGAAAAATAATTATTTTATTTGGAAATTCTTTCTGTGCAAATGGGCATGAGATTTGTATCCCTGGGTTTATGCCTTTATGGTCTTTTCTTCTTAAAGAGAAGGCAAACTGTCACGGTGAAACGCCCCTCGGGCACACAGAAGATGCAGAGCAGGACTCCCATCTTTCCTCCTTCACACTGTTTTTCCCACTACCCGGAAAAGCCTTCAGACGTATCACAAGCTACTTTCAGTAAGCAATGCTCTTCAATCAAACCTCTGCTAAGGATTCAATCATGTACAAGTAAAAAAAAAAAAAAAAAAAAAAGGGTGGAAAAAAAAAAGTAACCTAATGGCTAAAACGAAAGTTTTCCCAGTTGGTGACTGATTGCTGTCTAAGTGAAAGGTCTGAGCCACAGACAATATTCTATTTTAGTTACATTGTTTAAGCTAATTTAGCACACACTGATATGAAAGTACTCTGAAAAATCACGGATTCTTTCTGTGTATCTTGCAGACCACTAAATATGTGATTTATTTCATTATTTCCTAGGCAAATGATGCCAAATTTACTTTTCATTTTGATTCCAAGAGGGTGGCTTCTCTGCTTCAGATCCTCCCGCACATCCCACACCCCCGACCCTCTGTCCGGCACTGGAGACTCGCATCACGCCCGTGCAAATGCTTCTGTGTAACAACTAAATATAATCTTAGAAGGGATTCTGGGAAGCATTATCTCAGATAATCAATGCAAAAGTCTTATATGCAGTAGCAGTGATATTGTTCGATTAATGAAGTTATTCCCATTCATAAAAAATGTAAAAAAACCCTATACACAATGGTTATTCTTGAAAATCCTTTCCAGTTTAGTGACTTCAAACATTCAGTATATCCACAACTGGAATATAATGTGATTTTAACGGTGTATTTTTACAGAAAATAGGCACCCCCAAAAAAGAAGAATGACTAAAAAAATGAAAATGGTCAAAGGTAAAAATAATACAACCTTCTATCTAGTTAAAAGTTGGCTCCCCCTACATTATTTTTATATGCCAGCATTCCCGGGGAATGATCACTACGAAAAGACAAGAAGAAAATTGTTTACACAGGGTAAGAAAGGAACAACTGGGTGGAACAGGATAAACATTTGTCAGTTAAAACACAGTCTAAATAAATTTCCATAAAACAGCCAGAACGCTTCAAAAATCTCACGGCCCACAGGAAATTTCTGAAGACCTCTCTCTGGGATTAAGCAGACTTTGACTGGAAGAGGACAGTAATATACAAGAAAAAGGTACAGAAAGGCCTGCATGCAGATCCCTCCCACCGCGGAACACCGGCCAAGGCGTTCGAAACACGCACTTTCCTTCCCAGCCCGAAGCCAGCTCAGGCACACGGCGGGTCTCACGTGTGAGTGCTTTAGGAGAGCCAGCACGGTGCCAAGCGACGCGGGCTGCTGCCGCCCTCCGTGCCCTCCCCCGTAACTGAAGCGCGAGGTGTGACGGCGTAACATCTCACCTGTAAGCGGCCTGTCGCCTCGTCATTATAGTCTGCCAAAAAATCCTTTCCTTCTTCCTGTGCCATTAGATACAAGCCACACTGTCCCCATTTCTCCAGGGGGTGTCAATAAGTCGCTAGTTATTGTCTGTGGACATATGCATATTATTCCCTAAAACCCACACTGTTCTTTTCAGACAATAAGCTAAATACTACAGGGTTCAATTTAAAACCAACAAGAGAGAAAATCATAGTTTGGTCAAGGCAGAAAAGCAATGTAATGTGACAGTTCAGAGTAACTTATATTTCCAATTCCGTATCACTGTAGATAAAGCAACAGTTGTGTTCAGTCTTAGCGAAATGGGGAGGCCGCCTGTTTGGGGTGTGCGGGCTGCAGACTGCTGAAGTCGCTGTGCACGTTCATGTATGTATGTATAAACAGAAACAGAGGACACAGAGAGGCGAGAAACAGGTAAAATGCCGAAATTTGGCACGCACAGATTTTAAAGATGAATTAAAACGTAAGTGGGCATAGAGCTTTTCACTGAAATACTCTATGCAACATATTAAGTACCAAGGAAAAATAAAATCTAAAGCAGAAAATTAGAGGTAAACCCCATCAGTAATCCTTACAGACAAATGAGAGTATTTGAAGCTTTTTGGCAGACAAACAACAATACGCTTGTTGCCACCCTTGCTATGGCATGAACTATGTAAAAGATCTGTAATGATTCAAGATGCTTTCTTGTAACTGTGCATTTTTTCTTTTGGAGAATTTTATGGGTTCGATTTTTCTCCAGTAAGGCTGGATGACAGATTTACATTGTATTCCCAATATAGTTATTAAAATAATTTCCCTTGACAGTTCTTTGACTGCATCACTCCCCCTTCTTTGAATCCCAACCATATGTCTCTGCTTACTTTGCGTTTTAAGTATCTTGTTCTTGTCTGAAAAGCAATTCATTGTCCTTTCCTCCTCAGTACCTGTCCACTCTCGCCCGCTGCAACGGGAACGTGCAGTTCGATTGCGTCCACGGCCACCCGCTCGGACGGCATCATCCTCCCCTTCCCTTCATCCGCACCTCCCTCCACACCGGAGAGCCCCACGGAAAGGACCACGCCACCCCCGTGACCCCTCGGGACCCACCGCTGATGTGATTTCCACATTGAAGCAGCTGAATCCCACTGCCCGCAGAGCTGATGTACCTCACCTGGGGATAACAAACACCGCCATCCATAGTCATACCACTTCAAAGGCGCTGTCAAGCATTAACTCTTGGGAAGCTGAAAGTCCAACCTTTCAGAGGTCAGGGTGACTTGAAAAGTGGCGTGGGCCAGTGGGGCTTAAGAAGAACTTTTGTACCTTGTCAAACAACATCTTAAAAATGGGGCTGAAAGGAACAGAATCAATCAATGACTTCAACTGTTTGCTCCAAGAGAAGATCAAGAGCATCGGAGACATCTCTGACATGCGTCCGTCTCACCTTGGGTTGGGAGCTTATGGCAGAGATGTCCCCAGGCGACCTGCTCTGGCTTTTGTCTGCCCACAGAAGTGGAAATTTCCTCCTACTCTGAACCTCTTTGCTGGGAGGTTTTCTCGAACACCTGTCCTGCCCTTTGTGTCCTCTTTGTAATAACCGTGCAAATGTTTGAAAATTTGTTGTACCCTGCTAGAATTCCCTGTTTACAGGTATGAAATCTTTCACATTTTTGTTGAGTGTTATATTTCCTACTATTATTTATTTTTATGCATTTCATTTTTATTCTCCTTTGAACTTTCTTTACTTTCCCTAAAACTTTCTAAAATTATTCTTCCCCACACTGGGCATCCCATTCCAGCTAAGACTTCATCGGGGACAGCTAAAGCAGAACAGGTACAAACCACTTCCAATTCAGGTACTGCATCTCCAGATGACATCTGCCCTTTTCCTGCAGTATTTATGTTGTTGTCTCAGACTTAATACACGGCCCACTATAACTCTTCTGAAGCACTGCTGCCTTCGTAGTTTTCACTCATTTGTGTATTTGATTTCTCCCTAAGACTGCTGTCTTGCACTGTCTTTATTGAATTTCATCTTATTGATTCCAGACCATTTCTGAAATCCATCATTTTGAATTTGAAGGCGGTTGTCACAAGTACTTGCACTTTGATGTCACCTGCAAATTATATAGATGTATTCTCTAGTATATCACCTAATTCATCTATTGAAATCCATCTTAAATCATTCTGGACTCACACCAGACCCATTCGGTATGTCCTTCCCGCTAGACAGTGAATTACTGACAATCACTCCTTCAGTGTTGTTTTTAACAAGCTGCGTACCCACCTTAGGGCAACCTGATCTAGGCTGCCTTTCTTTAATTTTTGGAAGCAGCAGCCAGGACTGCCGGTGTGAACATCACTCTAACGCAAAGATGCGATTCCCATCTACTGCTGACCTTTCCCAGAAGGCGAATTACCTTCTCAGAGAAGGGAATTAGTCTGGTCTTTCACAGCACCTGCTTTAAAAACTAATGTTGCTCGTTTATCATCTATTACCATTTTATTGTTTATGAGATTCCCTTTCTCTAATGTGTTAATTCCAGATTTCTTTCAGGTTAAAAGTTAAACTCACTTTTTTGTATTTTCTGGCGTCTTCTGTTGATTGCTTTTTTAAAACTAGATACCGGGTTCCATCTTGCCCTCACATTTCCCAAACAATCTGTCAGGATTCAGAGACTGCTTTCAGAAGTTTGAGGATGAATGCTAGCAGTTTGTATTTTTACCAGCTTGTGTGATGCACCTCAGCATTTAATTTGATCTTTCCCTATTTCGTCTCCCCCTCCGGAGGAGTAATGCCCTCCAGCTACCTGATGGAGGTGGGTCTGAGCGACGTCTGGTCTCTGCACACCTGGACCAGCCGGGGAAACCTCCGCTTTGCTTTTGGCTCCAGCCTCCGTGGATGGAGGAGGAGGAGGAGGAGGATGCACCACCATAGGAGGATCAGAGGAAGGACGGGGGGCCCATCAGGGAGGCAACCCCAAGGTGCCCCGAGCCCCGTTCAAGCATCGTGCTCAACTCACACACGTTTCTTCCTGCAGCTCTGGGACAGGTGAGATCACGAGTACCCTCCTGACTCATTCGCGTGTTTCCGTACACCGAGGGATGCCTCCAGTTATCCAATCGCTTACTATTTTTACTCAGGAAAATGGCTCTCCCGTTGTACTGAATGCAAATATATACTGAGCAAATTTCAAATCAATTGACTCAATTCAAATGAATGAAGGCTTGTTCTCTGAATTAAGTGAACTGATAGGTATTTATTCAGTATTTATTTTTGTTCTTTCTATGTAGCCTAGAAATTAGTAATGCTTATCTAACATTTAAACTTGGAATTGCTTTCCACATTATTAATTTCTCCTCTCGAGTTTCTGCAGAACTGCCCCCACTGCACGTAAATGTGTTGCGAGCGGTATGATTTAATCTTCGTGATGTTCCAATGACATGGGAAGCATTAGTATTAATGGGGATTAATGGGACTATTAATATTCACATTTTACAGACAGTTAACACTGAATTAAAATCAAACTGTTACCTGCCCAACACTTTTGGATACCTGACCAGAGACTCTGCACGCAGCATCTTCTAACAGAATTTCAGTTTCCAGCTGCTGCGGGAGAGGCCGGGGAGGACCGGCAGGCGTGTGCTGCCGGCCTGCCCAGAGCAGGCTCCTGCTCACGGCGCTGGCTGTTACCGCGGCCATCCAGACTATTTTCACATTTACGCACAAAAAGGGAAAAACAAGTTTGCTCCAAGTTCCTAACTTTGCAACTTCAATATTATTTTGATGCGGCTTTTGAAAATGGTATCAACGACAAACAAATAGTTCTAGTTGCTAGAACTATTCCAACTCTAAAGAATCTTACAGGCTTCAGCCAACAAAAACTGTTTGTTCAACCTAAGCGGAAGTAGGCGACGTTTTATTTCTGAAACGGTTACAGAACTGCCCTAGACGACATTTGTAGTTCTCAAGTATTCACGTACTGAGCCTCTCACCCTTTGCTGTATTAGCTGTAAACTACAAGATTTCTTTGGAGAAAAATGCAGTGCGTTTTCCGGCTTTACCGACATGCTCAGCCCAGCATAACCTTGAGATGACGACAGGATCACCCTGTGCCTTTTCATTAACAGTAACAGCACTTTCAAAGGAGCACTGTCCTAATTAAATTTATAATGTTTTAAAGCGAAGTCCCACAGTATTCCCTCAAGCATAATTGCTGGACCAGCAAGTATGCGAGTGCCGAAAGAATGCCAGCTCCCTGTTAGGGTATTTAATTTGACTAAGAAAGGTCCAAGTAGAAATTTTACCATAATTTCAGCATGAGAATCACAGCAATAGATTCAATTTCTGTTTCCACTGTTACAGTGACATATACACTATGTTGCAATACACAATTACCATCCTGAATGTCTCTGCTTACAGAAATTGATAAAAATGAAAAATGTAAAAGGATTCTATGCACTTGTCCCTAAAATTGCACTGATTATTAAAGACGCCAATAGCAACGAATGAATCAAATCTCTCCTACTGTGCAAAAGCATCACAAGGATCATAACCATTCAAAGCAGGTGGCTTACTCCAGCTAATATGGAATTCCAGAGCTGAGTACCCAAAATCCTGTTTAATTAGGATTTCAACATCTAGCTAATGACTTTGCTTTGATAATACAGAGCACCACTTTCCATCCCAGGTTAAAATTACAGCAGTAGCTTGTCCATGCTGGGTAACGATGTGACACACTAGATTCATAAATAAATAACCATTTCTCAGTGTGAGTGAGCATCTAGGTTAACGTATAGTACTTCAAAGTTAAAGAAGTCTAAGCGTATTCTGTTGGCATAGCCAATGATGAAGGCAAGGCCGGTTTCCCTTTGGGAGAAGGCCCAGCGGCAGAACGGCAGAAGCACCAGTAGAAATGGTTAAACTCCACAGGTGTCCTTTGCCACCCTATTTGGCCAGTATTTCCATCGGGCAATTAGCATGCTTCCCTCAGGAGAGAGCCACAAAAAAGCCCTGAGAGCTGTCTGGGGTGCCCAGACAAACCCAGCTGGGCACACCAGTCTGCTGCCTCACACGCCTCCCTGGAAATAACCCCAGCTCCAGGCTTAGCACCGATCTGAGAACGGGAAAGTGAGGGATTTTTTTGTGTGTTTGGTTTTTTCCAAGCTAACTTTTTGTCAAAGGGGGAAGGGAAGGCACGTACAGTTTTGGAAGGCACGCGACACAGCTCTCCCCTACCGTGTACCTGGTTCGCCCAGGCTGATAAATACATAAACTTGACTCAGAAGAGATGGGAAACTGGAAACAATCTGAAATTGCCCTTGCCGCTACCAGCTTGACACTCGTCTCCAGCAGCGTGGTTGTGCTGCTCTAAATTTCACCATGTGCCCATCAGCGTCAAACGCCTGTCACAAGCTTACACTGCACACACGAGTGATGTAGGAGGCACGGCTCAGACTGGCACTGGAGCAAGTCCTCGACGTTCAACCAAAGAACATACGGACACCTTGCCTGGGACTCTCATGAGACGACCAGCAGGAACCTGGGTCGTGCTCTCCGTGCTCTGCTGCAAGCTCAGCCTGTGTTTGCTCCGGGTGCTGCTGTGGACACTGTAACGGAGCCTGCGGTACCCACAGAGAGAAGAGGGATGCCGGCAGGAGTCAGTGAAGTACCCGTAGGGGAAGGGGGAGGAAAGCCGAAGAGCAGAGCACGTTACAGGACCACAGCAGCTTAGAAGAGCTGGGCTGGCAGAGACCTCTGGAGAAGGTCCGGTCCAAGCCCTGCTCACAGCAGGGTCACCCAGGACAGGTGGCATGCGGCAGAGCGAGAAGAAAGCGAGATCTGGGAGCAAGAAGAATACTGGAGCTGGAGAAACTGATGGGGGGACACACATGGTAGCGTGCCGTCAGAAGGTATTTGCTGACTTGGTATTTCTACAGCCTTGAAGTACTGCCTGGAAAATGTCTCGCTCAATGGTATTTTCAAGGGAAATCATGGGAGTGTGCTGAATGAAACCCTTGTGGCCATTCACGATATCCCATTTACCCACGTCTCTGCCATTCACCTTTTTTCAAGAAAAAGATAAAAAACACGGAGCGGGCAAACCTTTCCTTTCTCATACCCACCAACATGCCTGTTCCTATGAAAGTAAAAATTAGCAGTGGAGATGCTAGTGCCTGAGGAAGCCTTGCACAGTTAGGCCATTTCAGAGCTGGAAGGTTGCTATCATAATTTTCAATTTCAATCAACAAAGTGCCATAGTGAGACTTTTCCAGCTCTTAAAAGGTGCCCTTGCAATGCGAAAGCTTTGTGACAAAACGTTATCATCAGTGGATACGTCTGTCAGGGTGAAACAGGTATTTGCAATGTGGGGTTTGAGGATTTACTCAACGTTGTTTTTATTCTTTCCAGTGCGTAGCACAGAGGTTACTAAGAGCATGCCGTAAAACACTCGTTTTGGGACTCCATGTTAATGAATTTCTCCATGCTGGAGATACTGAAGACTGACAGAGTTAAAAGCACTTCACCAGTTGAGGCCTTTTTATCCGTACAACTGCAGTTCAGGAGCAGATATAATTATAATAGTATAAAATCGTGAATTAGTTAGGGAACTTTTTATTTGTGACAGAATTAATTTTTAAAACTCATTTAGGAAAGAGTATGGGATCACGGCTAAAGTAAAAGATAATACTTTAATCACAGTCTTGAGCTCCTTGGCTCCTTGCCCTGGCAGAAAGGGTCAGTGATAAATGAAGCACACGAAGAAACCAGCTGACCTGACTAGGACTCTGAACAGCTTCCTGAGAGGACCCAGGAATAAATCAGTATTTGATTTTCGAGCGTGTGATGCGGTGGACAAGTTCTGATACTGCTGGCTGTAGTGGCCAGTCGTAAACGCCGTAGGTCGGGCGGATAACCAGCATCATGGCAGGGAAGGTGCTGGGCTCACACCGAACACCCCGGGGAGCCACGTTTGCAGGGGGAGAGGACTCAGAGAGCAGATAAATGGATTATTCTTCTAGCCACAGAAGTATAAGGGCTTATGAGTGGTGTTTCCAAATTAGCACAGGGCAAAATGACAAAAGTCTCTAGTTATGGCCAGAGGAAACTTTGGAGGAGTAAATATCGCTTTGTTACTGATGAGATCAGTGGTAAGAAATACAGGATCAGACACCGATACCTGCCAGTGAGGACGGCCCAGGGCAAGCTCAGCTCAGTCAAATAAAGCATGAGACATAAAGTAACGATAAAGCGATTGGGTTTCTAACGTCCGTGATGAAGAGGGGAAAGACAGAAAAGTTGACTTTAAAAGGACGAGGACTGATCGTTGTAGAAAAAAATTTTTGAGGAAATACATGAACTAATACGTAACGTAGAGAAAGGCAGACAGTTCTACTACTTACCTTTTCGCATGTTACTATGACATTATAAAAAGAAAAATGACCCCAAACAATAAAGCCAATCAAAACACATTTAGGAAGAAGTTAAAAACATGCAGCGCATAAACAATAATTTCGACAAGATCTCATGGGTGCCAGGAATGCATATGGGATATTGTTTCCCATCATACCGGCCTATCAAAGAAGAGAGAAACACTAGAATTGCAAACCAAACAGCACCTGACCCGTCGTGAGAAGGAAACTTCATCATTTCCCCTGTGGTTAAGTTGCTCCCCGCGTCAGTTCATACGGCTTTCCCATATATCACCACAGGAAGGGAGATAGCTTCCTCTTGCATTATGCCTTTTTAATGTAAAATGCAAATTCTGCTTGCTGAGCTGTCGCTGGGGTGTAACGAGCTCCTTCCGAGCACCCCAGTGACTGGGAAAGAAAATCCTGCCTTTTGTACTGAGCGGGGGATATCTCCATACAGAAAGTTAGCAGTTAACTGCTTGTTTACATAAATTAATGGAAACTTTGAATAAGAAATTACTTCTTGCTCTTAACAGACACTGTGTATCTGTTCTAAGCAGAGTTATGAAGGAAATAATTCACCATGGCTCATGCACTATGACTGGAATGGGATTTAAAGCAGTCTGGAAAATTAAGCCATAAAACACGACAGGCAGCGTGTTTCTGGGGGTTGCTCCAAGAGCTTTCAAACACCAGTGAAGTGCAGCAATCTGCTGGGCACACACTTCCCGGAGCGCCTCAGTCGCTATTAGAAATGGAAATTAAGAAGGAAAAGTCAGATGAGAGGAACCGAACAGAAGCATTTTGGAGAGATGATCAGAAGTGGGGCAACTCCTCCGCCCAACAGGCCAAACCATGACTGCGAAGCATAAACCAGAATCCTTTCAAATCTGCACACGTGGAAATGCCTTGGAAAAAATTATCACAGAAATTCTATTATAAAATTAAATATTTTTGCACCTGCTTGCTGGAATCAGACTTATATCTATAAACATCCCTGCTGTATGTAATTATACCCATAAAACGGGTGCACGCATGGGTGAATGCAGAGACGCAAACCCAGTGTTCACGTGTGTGGTTATTCATTTTGGGCTCACAAACTCAGTGTGCACTCAAATACTTCAGACATAGTCAAGGAACCCTGCTGAAAATTTAACCACATTATACTGGATGCATTTTACTGCTGTAATTTTTCTGTAAATTTTTGTTCAAACTACGCAATGCCAGAACACAAAGCAGGCTGAGAATTTACACTGTGGTCACATTTTATCTCCCTTGAAACCTACCTGAACATTGTATTATAGATCTAGAAACTCATATGGTAAGTATGGTTAAGTCTGGATGAACAACGGATTTTTTTTATGAATTCCTAAGTTTGGGGGAAAAAAAAAGAATCAGTTCACATAGAACTGAGAAAGGAAAGTTTTCGTTTCGAGGATTAAAATGAAAAACAGCAAAATTTCCTCAGGGAAATACGAATGTTTTGTTCAATGTAACCTAAACCCCTGTGTTTCTTTTCCCGGTTACAGAATCCTGTCTAGCTCAAAAAAAGGCTGTTTAGAAAAGGACAGCCGAAAAGCTGAAGGCACGACACACTGATTTCTAAAGAGTTATTCTAATTATCTGCTCAAGTGTATCATTTAGGGGTCTGTTATCCCTGATACACCCCTCGGGCTACATCGTGCAATAAGCAAATGATGAGTAAGATCCTGTCCGGATGATGGCTTTTAAATCATGGCACTGACTTGTATGGGATCCGGATTTCAGAAATTGCTTTAAAACTGCATTACTTTTGTCAAAAAGGACCAAATCTCTGTGGGTGAAAACTTCCTGGCTTCATCGTTATTTGTGTGAACGTCAACTTAGTTCTTATCTTTCCATCTCCCGAATTTGGGCTAAAAGACACACCTGTATTTTTTTCACCAACATTATTAAAAAAATCCCTGTAGTGTACCAGACACAGACATTTAATCTTTCAAAATCATTTAATCTACAAAGCTGGTTTTGGTAGGAAAGCTTGTTAGATATAAGATATATACCACATACATTCATTTTTATTTTAAACGAAGATTCTGTAAGCTGGGGAAGTGTGATATTAGAAATAACTGAAATTTGCCGTCTCTAATATTCCTAGGTTTTGATTCACAGTGAGAAGAGAGTGCATTTGTCTACGCAAATTGTACAGTCCACAATGAATGAGAAGAAAACCAGCGCCTTACAAAGCTTGAGTTAAATACAACGTCGGGAAGTAAACTACAGTAGCACTAGAAGATTGTATGTATGATAGAGAGCAATTATTGTAAACCTAGCAGTGCAGGCATTCTTCAACTGACTTGCACTGAATATCTATATTAATTATAGTGTAATAATATGAATATTACTATGTTAAGTATTAATTATAATAATTCCATACTGATCCTATTCCTCAAACCTGTCCAACCTTTTTCACAATAGAGAATAAGCTCTTTAGGACAATACTATAGTGGTCTCATATTTAAAGTCTATCTTACTGGAATAGACTGATTCAATTGGACACCGTCTTGTCGGCATTCTGAAAGTCAGCAGAGAAGTCCGAAAGGCAGAAGCAATGAGAGCCATACTATTTAATGTGATGTTTACATTTCAGTGATATAGAAGTGTCTCTGGAGGAAACGGTTTAACTTAAAGAGAGGTTGTTATCTGGAAAGAGATACAGGAAGAGACTTATGGCAAATGCTTTTAAACGGCAAAACCTGGGGCATTACCTGCGAACAAGCAGAGAGGCACGCTACGCCTAGCGATTGCTGCTATCACGTAGAGAGATTTTGAAATATTTATGGGCAAAATATTTCAGCGTACTAACTACGTTCAATTCACCGTGAAAACAAAACAATGACTTTCCTTTGAAGTATTTCAAACAGAAAGATTTTTTTCCTAAAACAACCCTTTTATTGTATAATGGAGCTGTTGTGTTAATTATAACTTTTTTTTGCCAAGGATCTATTTTACACAACAAAGCAAATCTGCCAACTATTAAGGAAATTTTCCAGTTTTCTCTTACAGATGATAGAAGGGGAAATAATACCATATTTTAAATGCAAAGTGGGGATGATTAAAATTTCAGTCTAAATAAAAGAAGAACATTTCTGAATCCTAAAGACAACAAAATGAGTAATCTGCTGGGGACAATATAATAACTATCTTTCTTACAATTCTATACTTTAGCCCTTAGTATTATAAAGCCTTACAAGTAAGCAAAAATTTAACTGCTTATTTTGTCTTGCTGTAATGTCTTCAGCACTCTTGGCCTTGAGGCAGGTTTGAAAATCACAGGCTTATGAACGCGCCTGTTTTATCCAGCTCCTGAAGTGCCTTTTTATCCATTCAAATTTGGGCACTCAAATTCAAGTTCACATCTCTCTTGCGAGATTTTTGTTTAATTTTTTCCTTTCAAATGAACATATTATCCTGAAGGGATAAATGTTCAAAACATCACATGGAAAAAAAGAATGCCAAAAAATGTAGTAAATGAACAGTTTTTGTATGTGCATCTCCTTGAGTAGAGTTTCCAAATTTACCCGTGGGGCTAGGCTATTCTGTTCGCAAAATTTCCTAAGCTTTTATCTGAATAGCTAGGAAAAAAGATCTGTGATAAGTAGGTATAATAGCGTCATATTATAGGATTGTATTAAGAATCAATGCTATATGGTTTTCATTTTGCTATACTTTTCTTCTATGGTGCAAAAGATCTTGTACCATTTATTATCCTTGTTACTGCTTCATAGATTACAATATGCAAGAAATACAGCCCTAGTAATTTAAGTCATACAGTTCTCATTGTATGACTCCTTTAAGGAAACTCTTCAGAACATTTCTGTGAAAGATTTGTTCCTAGAACTGAACAGTTAGTGTTATGTGACTTGTTCTTTAAAGGAAACAACGTATCTCTTGTTCACGCAGGACAAAGGAAGATAAAATCATAGAACTGCAGAATCATGGAGGCTGGAAAAGACCCTTAAGATCATCGAGCCCCACCGTTAACCTCGCGCTGCCAAGTCCCCCACCAAACCACGTCCCTGA